>OW028715.1:14703073-14708796 GCA_932294345.1 Pandemis cinnamomeana | reverse complement strand
CATCTGTTTTGGCTACTGCCACGTCTAGCCCGAGCGCCCCAATGCGGTCCACCACTAATTCAGCAGCAACTGCCGCTCTGCGGAGCGTCTCCTCCATGTTACTTCCCCGCACGACCACAAGCGTGTCGTCGGCGTAACACATCGTGGCCATGCGGGGAAGCTGCACCCCTCGTATGGCCCAGTCGAACCCCAGGTTCCAGAGCAAGGGGCCAAGCACGGATCCCTGGGGCACGCCACAGGCCATGGGTCGACTCCTGCGCCTTCCGCCGTGATCGTAGAGCACTACCCTCCCGTCAAGGTAGTGCCCTACGATCTTCTGCAGGTACTCCGGTATGCCGTGGTACCGGAGGGACTCCTCTATGACGGAGTAGGGGAGGGTGCCAAATGCGTTGGCGATGTCCAGGGACACCGCCACCACTCCTTCCCCCTTTTCCGCAGCCAGGTCGCACCACTCCTTCAGGGCCCCGATGGCGTCCAATGTCGACCGGCCAGCCCTGAACCCGAACTGCCGGTCCGACATGTTGGGGCCCACTTCCCTCAGATGTGTCTGGATGCGGCGGGCGATGATGCGCTCCAGAGACTTGCCCGCCTCGTCCAGGAGGACTATGGGCCTGTGCGCAGAGGGCAGGTCCGGCGCGCGTCCCGGCTTCGGGATCAGGACCAGTCGGCCCTCCTTCCATACTTTGGGGAAGCGCCCCACCTCCAGACACTCGTCATAGAGGTCTCTTAGGCGCCCCCCCAGGTGCTGTAGGGCGATCGGAATCACCCTAGCCGGGACTCCGTCTGGTCCCGGGGCCTTCTTGCAGACCCGGAGACGGTCCACCACCATCATCCACTCGTCCTCGTCGATCCTCGGGACGGGGGCGGGTGGATGTATGCGCTCCCCCAAGGGGGCCGACATCCTCGGGGGAGTAAAGTCCGGCGCCGGCGGGAAGAGCACCTCCAGCGCCCTCTCTAGGAGTTCCGGCTCCAGCGAATCCATGGGGGGTGCGCGCCTCATTTTGTTCCGTACAAGCCTGTACGGACGCCCCCATGGATCCCTGTCTAGTGTTGCCAGGAACTCCTCATGTGCCGCGTCCTTTGCTTTGGCAATGGCCGTCTGGAGCGCCTCCTTGGCCTCCTTCAGCCTCCCGTGGAGGAGCTCCTCCTCTTCGGCGGAGTGGACCCTTCGCCGCCGGCAGTGCGTGTATGCCCGGCGGGCGCGGTTGCTGGTAGCTCGGAGGGCCGCGATCTCCTCCGACCACCAGTACACGCTTTGCTTGGCCGGCATCCTCGCGACTCGAGGCATGGCGGCGTCGCATACCGCGGTCAGCGACTCGCGGAAGCGAGCCGCCTTCTCGTCCACCCCTAGGGACGCGGGTGGGGGGGCGCACCACGCCTCCACCACTGCGGCCTCCTCCGCCATTCCCGGGTCAAAACGCGTGAGGACCCACCGCGGGAAGCTCGGTCTGGTCCTCGCCAAAGGCTGCAGCGGCGAGGCGGAGACCCTCATCCGAATGTACCTGTGGTCGGATAGGGTCTCCACGTCCTCCAGGACGCGCCAATCTGCGATCCGTGTGGCTAGGACAGGGGTCGCGAACGTGACGTCCACGATGGACCCCCCCTGTCGACGCACACACGTGTTGGCCGCGCCCCGGTTGACCACCTCGAGCCCGGTGGCCACCGCCCAGTCGCGAAGGACCGCCCCTTTTAGGTCTGTGTGGGGGGATCCCCACGCGGCGCTCTTCGCGTTGAGGTCCCCCAGTAGCACGATGTCTGCCGGGGCGGCCCTTCCGACCACTCTCCCCAACTCTTCGAGGTAGGCCTCAAAGTCGGCCAAGGGCCTGTTAGGGGAGAAGTAGACGCCGATGACGGTCGTCTTCCCCCATCGGGCCAGCACGTATCCCGGCCCTTCCTCGATCCGTGAGAGAGGGGGGGAGTCGCCGGCAGTCGGGACCACCACGGCCACTTTCCCGTCCGCTGACCCTGCCCAGTTGGGTTGGGGGGGGACATAGTAGGGCTCCGCCACCACAGCTAACGCTATGCGCCACTCCGCCATGACCTGCGTTATGAGGTCTTGAGCGCGGGCGGAGTGGTTCGCATTCGTCTGTAGGAGCTCGTAATGCGGGTGTGCTGGCATTAGGACACCTGCATTACGAGTTCCTCTTCTGCCCTAGGGCTGTCCTCTGGGGTACGGACCCGGGTCGCGTGGGTCTTCCCCCTTACCCTTGGGGGGGCACACTTGTCCCCACCCATTACGTGGCCGTGAGGCCGGCCCGCTTCCGCGCATACTGCGCACTTTGGTGTGCCCTCGCAGCTGGCCGCGCGGTGCCCCTCCTCGCCGCATCGGAAGCACTTGGCCCCGTGCTCAGCAGCGGAAGGGCACGTGGCCCTGGTGTGGCCCAGCGCCATGCACTTAAAGCAGCGCATGGGCAGGGCCACAAGGGGCGTCACGGTGGCCTTCGCCCACCCCACCTGGATTCTGCCCTCCTTGGCGATGGCCTTGGCAGCCGTCGCTGGGCACCGTAAGAAGACGGCGCCCCGCCCAAAGGATTTCTCCCTCAGGGCCCCGACCTTGACATGGGCCACGTCGCAGCCCCCCATGGCCGCGATGGCCGCCGCTATCTCATCCCGGCCCACCGTCTCGTCGAGCCCAGAGAGCTTGAGCTCGGCGTATTTCGTGGGCCGGGTGATGTCGGCCACGTCCCCCACCACCTCCCGCAGTTTTGCCGCCAAGCGGTCTGCGGTGGCTTCGGGGTTGTCCCCTGCCACTTCCAGCATCTTGGCGTCGGTCATTGTTGTCCTCAACTTGACCGACTCCAAGCCGAAGTCCGCCAGCTGGACTCCGGTTCTGGCCCACACCATCACCTGCGTGTAGGTGACGTCTTTGCCCCCCCTCTGCGCCCTCTCTTTGAGGGTTATCACCACCACTGCAGTGCGGGGGACCACCACCTTCACTGGCTTAGCCTTCGGGGCTGCCTTGGGGGGGGCATTAGGGGGCTTGGTGCCCCCTTTCTTCCCCCTGTTCCTCCTCACCACCGTTGACCAGGGCTCTTCCTGGGGCTGGGGGGCTGCCAGGGGTTGGGGCCCACCCTGTCCGCTTGTCCCCGCCTTGGGGGGCGGATTTTGCGGCACCTGGTTTGGCCGCGCCGTCGGCTGCGCTCTCGAGGCTGGCGTTGGGCCACCCTTGCCCGCCTCCTTGCCCGCCTTTTTGCCACTTTGGGCTGGCGGGGTCGGTGGAGGGGGCATCGGGATGGCCGCTTGCCTCTTCGGCTGGGCCTTTGGGGGCTCCTTCGCGTCGCCCCCTACCAAGCCGGACTGGGCTCTGGGGCGAGGGGGCGGCGGCGTCCTCTTGTCGGCCGCGAGCGGCGGCCGCAGGACGGGTTCCGGCGGGAGGCGCGCCTCTACTTCCCCTAGGCGGGCATTTATCATCCCGCCCAGGGATGTGAGAAGGTCGCGCCTCAGGTCCTCAATGGCCTCCTTCAGGTCACTTCCCACTTCAGTGGCTGTGGTCCTCCGCACTGCTAAGGCGGAGCTCTGCGCCTCCGCGTAGGCCGCCTTAAAGGCCTGCAGTTCGCCGCGGACGATCTCCAGCTCTCTAGAGAGCCGGGCGTTGTCCGCGCGAATACGGCGCTGCTCCTCCATTGGGGAGACCGTCCGCAGCTCCTCGATGGCCACTAGGGCCTCAGCGGTCGCCTCGTTCAGGCGGCCCTTGACCCGCCCGTTTATTCGGGAGCACTTCGAAATGTCCTCCTTGATGAGGAGTACATTCCGAAGTGCTGCGGCAGCGAGCTCCTCCCTGGTCTGTTCCCGGGGGGTGCGTGCGTCCTCCTCCTCGTCCGCGAGTGCTGACTTCCCTCGCAGGGACTGCTTCGGACGGTAGGTCCGATCTTCCCGGGCATCCTCAAACTCGACGGAGTCGTCGTCTGAGCCCAGTCCCTCCAACCCCCTCTTTGCCTTGGCCAGGAAGGCGTGGGCACCCATGGGACGCTTTCCCCCTCCGCCCCTGCTGGAGGTCTTCACCTTCACAGGGACTTCGGTGTCCCCGCTGGACCTGAGCGACATGGTTCGCTTAAGGGGGGCCTTTTTACGGGCACCCCCAACCTCAGTTGCGTCTGCCTCCATGTCGGAGGATTCAGACGGTTCCACTCCGAACTCGGAGTCCCCACCCTCGTGCGCCTCAGACTGGCTCGTCACACCCGCTGAGTTGGGCTCAAAAAGGGAACCGTTCCCGAATTTCCCGCTCTTTTTCCCTCCCCCGTACTTGATCGTACGGAAATTCAGTCGAAACTGAGCTGATGCCCCCGGCAAAAAATTCCCAGCGGGAGAACCGCTCCGACGATTTTTCTCCTGACCCCTGTCAGGAGTGGCCGATGACCCGGCCCCCTCCCCCGAAAACCCCCCCCCCGTAGCTACTCCCGTTTCGGAGTTACTACCCCCCCTAAACCCGGAACTATGGTCGCCCATAGCTCCCCCCCCCTCCCGTCCGATCTCCAATCGGACCCCCCCCCCCAGAACCCGTGCAGGTTCTACAACCCCCCACCCTTGCCACAACCCCCCCTACCAGGTTGGTTTCACCAGAAGGGCGAAACCTAACCAAAAAACGGTCAAGTCCGAACAGTGGAAAATTACCAACTTATCAAAAAGTTGGTAGTTTTCCCCAAATTCTGACGAGACTATAGTAGCTACAGAGTCGTGTGAGGTGCCGTTAGGCGGCGCAAACTACCTCCTAAAAGACCCTATAACTACAAAATCCCGGACCGTTATAGTATAGGCGCAGTGATTTTTGAAAGCCCTGACAAACTTATCAAAAAAGTCACTAGCGCCTATGGCAAATATAGCCGCAACCAACGTTTCACCGAATAACTTCCGAATGGTAAGTTCGAAAATTATTCGGTAAACGGTGTTTGGTAGTGCCACTAATTCGCCCTATTCCCCAACAAAAAGAATCTAAAAAATGTGAACCGTATAGAGGATACGATTTTTCTAAAAAATTTGGAAAAGTTGTGTTTTGCAATCCCAACCGCAAAAACAGAAGGTTTTTGGGAAGAAATTGCAAAAAATAATTTTGGGGTATCTAGTGAAGCTAGGAATACCAAAAATATGTCAAAAAATCAGGGATCTAATGCAGAAGGCAAAGATATCAAAAATTTGGAAAAATTCCGATCGCAAGTCAAAAATTTGAGTGAATTCGCAAAACGTGTCGTCAAAGTCAGCTCAAATTTTGCCTCAGTCAGCTCAAATTTTGCCTCAGTCAGCTCAAATTTTGCCTCAGTCAGCTCAAATTTTGCCTCAGTCAGCTCAAATTTTGCCTCAGTCAGCTCAAATTTTGCCTCAGTCAGCTCAAATTTTGCCTCAGTCAGCTCAAATTTTGCCTCAGTCAGCTCAAATTTTGCCTCAGTCAGCTCAAATTTTGCCTCAGTCAGCTCAAATTTTGCCTCAGTCAGCTCAAATTTTGCCTCAGTCAGCTCAAATTTTGCCTCAGTCAGCTCAAATTTTGCCTCAGTCAGCTCAAATTTTGCCTCAGTCAGCTCAAATTTTGCCTCAGTCAGCTCAAATTTTGCCTCAGTCAGCTCAAATTTTGCCTCAGTCAGCTCAAATTTTGCCTCAGTCAGCTCAAATTTTGCCTCAGTCAGCTCAAATTTTGCCTCAGTCAGCTCAAATTTTGCCTCAGTCAGCTCAAATTTTGCCTCAGTCAGCTCAAATTTTGCCTCAGTCAGCTCAAATTTTGCCTCAGTCAGCTC
>OW028715.1:14178073-14698073 GCA_932294345.1 Pandemis cinnamomeana | reverse complement strand
CTCCTCCTCGCCGGGCACCCTCGTGCGGCGCCTGCGGCACCGGGTGAAGGCCCGGCGCGCTCGATCGCTGGCGGCTCGCAGGACGGCCAAGTCCTGCGACCACCAGTACACGCCGTCTCGGGGGGGGGCTCGGCCGCTTGCCCGCGGCATGCCGGCGTCGCAGACGGCCGCCAGGTCTTGCCGGAACCTGACAGCCCTGTGCTCGACCCCCATGGAGCTCGGGGGGTCCACGCACCACGCTCTGACGATGGCGGCCTCCTCGGCCCGGTCCCTGTCAAGGCGCGACAGAACCCACTTAGGAAGCCCTCCCCCTCTCCCGCCCGCGGCGCGGGCTTGCGGCCCGGGGGGCGCCACGGAGACCCTGCACCGAATGAACCGGTGGTCCGATAGGGTCTCCGTGTCCTCCAGGACGCGCCAGTCTTGTACGCGTCTTCCGATGGCAGGGGTCGTGAACATCAGGTCCACGATCGACCCCCCCTGCCACCGAACGCACGTATCGGCGCGTCCTACGTTCTGCAGGACCAGACCTAACATGGCGGCCCAGTCCTGCAGAAGCGCCCCCCTGGCGTCCGTTGCGGGGGAACCCCACGCGACGCACTTCGCGTTGAGGTCCCCCATCAACAGCACTTGCGCCGGTGTCGCCCGTCGAACCACCAGCTCCAACTCGTCCAGGTACCCCTCGAACTCCACGAGGGGCCTGTTGGGGGAGAAGTAGCAGCCGACAACTACTACCTCTCCCCAGTTTGCCGCCGCGTATCCAGGTCCCCTCTCCCTGGGAGAGAGCCCCCTGGCGCCGGAGGTCGGCACCACAATGCCGACCGAGCCGTTGGTGTCCCCAACCCAGTTTGGCTGAGGGGGGACAAAGTACGGCTCGGCGACCACCGCCACCGAGATGCGCCATTCCGCGAGGACCTGCATGAGCAGGTCTTGTGCACGCGCGGAATGGTTGGCATTCGCCTGGAGGAGTTCGCGATGCAGGCGTACTGGCATTAGGACACCTGCATCGCGGACTCCTCCTGTGCCTTAGGGCCGCTGTCAGGGGTGCGGGCCGGGGTCGTGGCGGCCTTCCCCCTTACTTTGGGCGGGGCGCATTTTTCCCCGCCCATCACATGGCCATGGGGCCGGCCCGCCTCTGCGCAGACAGCGCAGTTGGGCTTGGCCACGCATGTGGCCGCCCGGTGCCCCTCCTCTCCGCAGCGGAAGCACTTCTCCCCGTGATCCGCGGCGGAGGGGCACGTAGCCTTGGTGTGGCCCAGCGCCATGCACTTATAGCAGCGCATGGGCAGGGCCACGAGGGGCGTCACTGTCGCCTTGGTCCAGCCGACCTGAACATGGCCGTCCTTGGCGATGGCTTTTGCGGCCATCGCTGGGCACCGCACTATGACGGTGCCCCGCCCCCACGCTCTGCTGATGACGGCCCCCACTTTGACGAGGGCAGCCGTGCAGCCTCCCTTCGCCGCGACCGCCTCCGCGATTTCCTCCCGGCTCACCGTGACGTCGAGGCCCGACAGCTTCAACGCGGCGTGTTTGGTGGGCCGGGTGATGTCCGCCACGTCCCCCACTACCTCCTTAAGTTTGACCGCTAGGCGGTCTGCGGTGGCTTCGGGGGTGTCCCCCCCCACCTCCAGCATTTTGGAGCCGGTCATGGCGGTTTTCACCTTGACCGACTCCAAACCCAAGTCCGGGAGCCTGATCCCGGACCTGGCCCACGCCATGACCTCCGGGTAGGTGGCTTCCTTCCCCCCTCTCTCTGCCCCCTCTTTTAGGGTCAGGATAACGGCCGCCGTCTTGGGCACCACCACCTTCGCCTGCTTCGGGGCCGGCTTGTGGGGGGTTCTTGGGGGGGCGGTGCTCGCCTTCTTTTTCCTCCCCCTCCTGACTACCTTCGTCCAGGATAGCTCCCGGGGCTGGGGGGTGGCCTCGGGGGTGGCGGCCTGAGGCTGGGGTCCGCTTTTCCCGTTTGTCCCCGCCTTTGGGGGGGGGTTCGGCCGCGCCGGCGTCTTGGGCCCCCGGGCCGGCGTTGAGCCGGCCTTTTTTCCCGCCTTTTGGCCTCCTGGGGCTGGCGGGGTTGGTGGGGGGGGCATCGAGGCATTCGCCTGCCCCTTCCTCGCTGAGGCCACTCTCGAGGGGTCCCTGGCTCGCTTCCCCCCCAGGCCGGGCTGGGCTCTGGGGCGGGGGGGCGGCGGCGTCCTCCTGTCCGCCGAGAGCGGCGGCCGCAGGACGGGCTCCGGCGGGAGGCGCGCCTCCAGCTCTCCCAGGCGGGCGTTCAACATCCCGCCAACAGATGTCAGGGGGTCGCGCCGGAGGTCTTCCATGGCCTTCTTTAGACCCTCCCCGATGTCTGGCTGCAAAGGGGGCGGCCCTTCCTGGACTGGTCTTGTGGAATGGGGTAGCGGAATCGCCCGCTTCCGCAGCCCCTCCATGTCCTCCTTCAGGGCCGCCAGCTCCTTTCGGAGGCTGGCCATCTCGGCCTCCAGGCGGCTGTTGTCAGCCTGGAGCCGGACCGTTTCCTCCGTAGCTGTGCGTTTGCTTAGTTCGGCAAACGCATCAGCAATGGCAGCACCCGCATCCTTCAGGAGCTTAACGTAGCCACCTGACAGGTTTTTGGACTTTGTGGCCACCTTCGTTATTATAGCCACACTGTCTGCGACCTGGTGGCCAAGATCAGCAGTGGCAGCACAGCTCTGAGGGTCATTCCTCGACGGGGAGGTAGCGCCCATTTGGTACCCCTGGCGGGTTCTCACCTGAGTCTGCGTCTGTAGCACCTCCCTCTCCGCCTGAAGCCGTAACTCCTCCCTCAGGGCACGGTTGTAGGCTTCCTTAGCCTTGGCTAGCCCCACGTATTTGCCCGATGTCGGTGGGCGGCCTCTTCCCTTCGGCCGTTGTCTCCCGTCTCCAGTCGGAGTTATGGATTCTTCGCTTGTGCTGAGGATGGATGAAGCAGGACGGGGTCTTTTCCGCTTCTGCTTCACCCGTTCAGCATCCTCCAGGATGTTGTCATGCCTGCTCCTGCCAGAGGACTCACGTCCTGCAGTAGCTTGGGAGGCAAAGCTGACGTCGGCACTCGTTGCTGCCCTGGGTTCGGGCTCAATCGCGTCTTGTGTATTGTACCGTGTGAGGATCACACGGCACTCCTGCAGGGGCGAGATGGTCCCAAGCTTGGGCGGGATCTGGATCGATGCCGACCTTAAATCCAGCCGGGGGCTGTTTAGGCCCGCGCAAGTTCCGCTCTTCCCCTCGTCATAGTCCGTTGTGGTCGCCTGGTCGTCATTTTCGGTTGCAATCTCATATCCTTTAGTCATGCCAATAGTCGTCGGTTTGGAGACAGAGCTCCCGGAAGCAAGGACGAGTCCCTGGAAGTTCAATTTGCCCCCCCCAGAATACGAAGGGCTGCCCGCGCCCGAGGGCGCGGGGAGGGATTCTCCCGTTAGGGTACCCTCCTGGGGTAGTGTGTTTTTAATTGAACCTTTCATTTTTCGCTATCATCCTTTTTTAAGGAGGTATGGTCCTCCGCTTAATTGAATGAGTAGAGCTCCTCTTGGCTTTTGTAGGGGTGAGTTCCCCCGCAGTACCAAGCGCTGCTGCCCGCTCGACACGTCCGCATCCCGGTCTACTCTGCTGATCAGAGAGGTACCGGGAGCGGACCCACCGCCTCTGCATCCAACGATCCCCTGTTCGGGAACCGTATGAAGCAGGCATGTGGCGCAGCCATACCGGCGGCGTCCCACCCGTCACGTCACGTCCGCATCCCAGTCCACTCTGCTAGTCAGAGAAGTACTGGGAGCGGACCCACCGCCTCAGCATCCCCGTTGTCCCCTGCTCCAGGAGAGACGAGGAGCTGGAAAATGGCGCGTCCTTTCACTAGGACGCGCCTACCCCGCCAGGCCCAGGCTGGGCTCCGCCGGAGCTGTGCCGCTCTTGGTCACCCTTTCACTTCGAGCTTTGAGGCCCGAAGATCACTAAGGGGCTCAAGCCCCCCCACCACGACAAGGTAGCGACACCCGGGGGGGAACCTAACCTAACCTAACCTAACCTAACCTAACCTAACCTAACCTAACCTAACCTAACCTAACCTAACCTAACCTAACCTAACCTAACCTAACCTTTTTTTTTTTTTTTTTTTTTTTTTTTTTTTTTTTTTTTTTTTTTTTTTTTTTTTTTTAACGTAGTGAAAACTCATTTACGAGTACCCCCGGGCCCGGGGGGGCCCGAGCGGTTATGTGGGGCTCTCTCCCCCGTCCTCTTCCCCTGCGGGAAGGGGAGGGGGGAACATACCCACTAAAAACACTACGGCATTGTCCGCTCGCCGGGTTTAGGTAGGCGCCGTGGGTTCCCGAAGATTCGAGCCGACGACGCCCCCCGGCCAGCCCCGGCTTTGGTTAAAATCACCGGGGCCACCTCACCTAGGAGGGAGGAGCCGCAACGCTTCAGCTCCCCCCCCAGACGCGTGGGACCGTAAAGGCGGGTGGAGGACCCCCGTCCCCAACCCGCTGGTCGCACTAGGGGTTCAGGCGGGCGGCAAAGTGCCGCCGCCTTCGCCCCGTTCGTCTGCGCCGGAACGGGGGCGCATGGACACACTCCTCGCGCTCCCGTTCCTCGGCTTCCTTTTGGAGCATTATGCTCTCACAAAAGGAAGCCACCTCCTCCCAGGACTCGTCACCCCCATCCAGCATAGCCGAGACTATGCTGTGGAGTGACAAGTCCTGTCGTCCGATGGCCGCCACGAGCTGGCGCCGCTCGTAGTCCCAACAGGGACACTCCTCCACGGTGTGCTGGGCTGTGTCATCCGCTGCACCGCAATTGTGGCACTGAGAGCTCTCCTCTCGGCCGATGCGGTGCAGGTAGTGCCCGAAGCACCCGTGCCCTGTTAGGACTTGGACCAGGTGGTAGTTCAGCGGCCCGAACTCCCGGTCCAGCCACAGGTCCATCTGTGGGAGGATTGCCGCTATGGTCCTCGTACCATATCGGCAATCCTCCAGCGCCTCCTTCCATCTGTCGCGCATGCGACGATGGGTTTGACGGCGGGCGTGGAGCACTTCCTCCGGGGCCAGCCTGTCCCCTCTCGCCAAGGCCTCTTTTTGAGACCGGTAGGTCTCCGCCATTGCCGCGGCGTCTACGTCCCAGGGCGGCGTCCCTGCGATGAGGCAGGCCGCCATGTGTGCCACCGTCACATACGCCCTTATGATGCGGGTGGCACAAATCCTCTGTGGCCGTCGGAGGAGGGATCGGGTCTGCGCCGACAGCCGGTCTGCCCAAATTGGTGCGCCGTAAAGGGCCATACTGCGCACCACTCCAGCGAACAGTCGCCTGCAAGGCGCACTGGGACCGGCCACATTAGGCATCAGCCTAGCCAGGGCTGAAGCAGTGCCCATTAGGCGGGGAGCCAGCCGGGTGAAATGTTCCCGGAAGTCCCACTTTCTGTCCAGGACAAGACCAAGATATTTCATGTTGGCCTTGACCTGGACAGGCTGGCCTCCGATGGGGAGCACCGCACCCGCCGGAATGCGCCATCGGGGCGCTCCAAAGACCATGGCATCTGTTTTGGCTACTGCCACGTCTAGCCCGAGCGCCCCGATGCGGTCCACGACCAGCTCAGCCGCAACTGCCGCTCTGCGGAGAGTCTCCTCCATGTTGCTTCCCCGCACGACCACAAGCGTGTCGTCGGCGTAACACATCGTGGCCATGCGGGGAAGCTGCACCCCTCGTATGGCCCAGTCGAACCCCAGGTTCCAGAGCAAGGGGCCAAGCACGGATCCCTGGGGCACGCCACAGGCCATGGGCCTACTCCTGCGCCTTCCGCCGTGATCGTAGAGCACTACCCTCCCGTCAAGGTAGTGCCCTACGATCTTCTGCAGGTACTCCGGTATGCCGTGGTACCGGAGGGACTCCTCTATGACGGAGTAGGGGAGGGTGCCAAATGCGTTGGCGATGTCCAGGGACACCGCCACCACTCCTTCCCCTTTCTCCGCGGCGAGGTCGCACCACTCCTTCAGGGCCCCGATGGCGTCCAATGTCGACCGGCCAGCCCTGAATCCGAACTGCCGGTCCGACATGTTGGGGCCCACTTCCCGCAGATGTGTCTGGATGCGGCGGGCGATGATGCGCTCCAGAGACTTGCCCGCCTCGTCCAGGAGGACTATGGGCCTGTGCGCAGAGGGCAGGTCCGGCGCGCGTCCCGGCTTCGGGATCAGGACCAGTCGGCCCTCCTTCCATACTTTGGGGAAGCGCCCCACCTCCAGACACTCGTCATAGAGGTCTCTGAGGCGCCCCCCCAGGTGCTGTAGGGCGATCGGGATCACCCTAGCCGGGACTCCGTCTGGTCCCGGGGCCTTCTTGCAGACCCGGAGACGGTCCACCACCATCATCCACTCGTCCTCGTCGATCCTCGGGACGGGGGCGGGTGGATGTATGCGCTCCCCCGAGGGGGCCGACATCCTCGGGGGAGTAAAGTCCGGCGCCGGCGGGAAGAGCACCTCCAGCGCCCTCTCTAGGAGTTCCGGCTCCAGCGAATCCATGGGGGGTGCGCGCCTCATTTTGTTCCGTACAAGCCTGTACGGACGCCCCCATGGATCCCTGTCAAGTGTTGCCAGGAACTCCTCATGCGCCGCGTCCTTGGCCTTGGCGATGGCCGTCTGGAGCGCCTCCTTGGCCTCCTTCAACCTCCCGTGGAGGAGCTCCTCCTCTTCGGCGGAGTGGATCCTTCGCCGCCGGCAGTGCGTGTATGCCCGGCGGGCGCGGTTGCTGGTGGCTCGGAGGGCCGCGATCTCCTCCGACCACCAGTACACGCTTTGCTTGGCCGGCATCCTCGCGACTCGAGGCATGGCGGCGTCGCATACCGCGGTCAGCGACTCGCGGAAGCGAGCCGCCTTCTCGTCCACCCCTAGGGACGCGGGTGGGGGGGCGCACCACGCCTCCACCACTGCGGCCTCCTCCGCCATTCCCGGGTCAAAACGCGTGAGGACCCACCGCGGGAAGCTCGGTCTTGTCCTCGCCAAAGGCTGCAGCGGCGAGGCGGAGACCCTCATCCGAATGTACCTGTGGTCGGATAGGGTCTCCACGTCCTCCAGGACGCGCCAATCTGCGATCCGTGTGGCTAGGACAGGGGTCGCGAACGTGACGTCCACGATGGACCCCCCCTGTCGACGCACACACGTGTTGGCCGCGCCCCGGTTGACCACCTCGAGCCCGGTGGCCACCGCCCAGTCTCGAAGGACCGCCCCTTTCAGGTCTGTGTGGGGGGATCCCCACGCGGCGCTCTTCGCGTTGAGGTCCCCCAGTAGCACTATGTCTGCCGGGGCGGCCCTTCCGACCACTCTCCCCAGCTCTGCCAGGTAGGCCTCAAAGTCGGCCAAGGGCCTGTTAGGGGAGAAGTAGACGCCGATGATGGTCGTCTTGCCCCATCGGGTCAGCACGTATCCCGGCCCTTCCTCGATCCGTGAGAGAGGGGGGGAGTCGCCGGCAGTCGGGACCACCACGGCCACTTTCCCGTCCGCTGACCCTGCCCAGTTGGGTTGGGGGGGGACATAGTAGGGCTCCGCCACTACAGCTAGCGCTATGCGCCACTCCGCCATGACCTGCATTATGAGGTCTTGAGCGCGGGCGGAGTGGTTCGCATTCGTCTGTAGGAGCTCGTAATGCGGGTGTGCTGGCATTAGGACACCTGCATTACGAGTTCCTCTTCTGCCCTAGGGCTGTCCTCCGGGGTACGGACCCGGGTCGCATGGGTCTTGCCCCTTACCCTTGGGGGGGCGCACTTGTCCCCACCCATTACGTGGCCGTGAGGCCGGCCCGCTTCCTCGCATACTGCGCACTTTGGTGTGCCCTCGCAGCTGGCCGCGCGGTGCCCCTCCTCGCCGCATCGGAAGCACTTGGCCCCGTGCTCAGCAGCGGAAGGGCACGTGGCCCTGGTGTGGCCCAGCGCCATGCACTTGAAGCAGCGCATGGGCAGGGCCACAAGGGGCGTCACGGTGGCCTTCGCCCACCCCACCTGTATTTTGCCCTCCTTGGCGATGGCCTTGGCAGCCGTCGCTGGGCACCGTAGGAAGACGGCGCCCCGCCCAAAGGATTTTTCCCTCAGGGCCCCAACCTTGACTTGGGCCACGTCGCAGCCCCCCATGGCCGCAATGGCCGCCGCTATCTCGTCCCGGCCCACCGTCTCGTCAAGCCCAGAGAGCTTGAGCTCGGCGTATTTCGTGGGCCGGGTGATGTCGGCCACGTCCCCCACCACCTCCCGCAGTTTTGCCGCCAAGCGGTCTGCGGTGGCTTCGGGGTTGTCCCCTGCCACTTCCAGCATCTTGGCGTCGGTCATTGTTGTCCTCAACTTGACCGACTCCAAGCCGAAGTCCGCCAGCTGGATTCCAGTTCTGGCCCACACCATCACCTGCGTGTAGGTGACGTCTTTGCCCCCCCTCTGCGCCCTCTCTTTGAGGGTTATCACCACCACTGCAGTGCGGGGGACCACCACCTTTACCGGCTTAGCCTTCGGGGCTGCCTTGGGGGGGGCATTAGGGGGCTTGGTGCCCCCTTTCTTCCCCCTGTTCCTCCTCACCACCGTTGACCAGGGTTCTTCCTGGGGCTGGGGGGCTGCCAGGGGTTGGGGCCCACCCTGTCCGCTTGTCCCCGCCTTGGGGGGCGGATTTTGCGGCACCTGGTTGGGCCGCGCCGTCGGCTGCGCTCTCGAGGCTGGCGTTGGGCCACCCTTGCCCGCCTCCTTGCCCGCCTTTTTGCCACTTTGGGCTGGCGGGGTCGGTGGGGGGGGCGTCGGGTTGGCCGTCTGCTTCCTCTTCTCTTGAGCCTTTGGTGGCTCCCTCGCGTCGCCCCCAACCAAGCCGGACTGGGCTCTGGGGCGAGGGGGCGGCGGCGCCCTCTTGTCGGCCGCGAGCGGTGGCCGCAGGACAGGCTCCGGCGGGAGGCGCGCCTCCAGCTCTCCAAGGCGGGCGTTCAACATCCCGCCCAGGGATGTCAGGAGGTCGCGCCGGAGGTCCTCCACGACCTCCTTGAGCCCCTCTCCGATGTTGGCCCTTACCGGCCCCCTCGCAGCGGCGCCCTGCGCCTCATCATAGGCCGCCTTGAAGGCCTTGAGCTCCGACCTAACGATGTCCAGCTCTCGGGCGAGCCTGGCGTTATCGGCGCGGAGCCTTCGCTGCTCCTCCGTGGGGGACACCACGCGGAGCTCCTCAATTGCTTCAAGGGCCTCAGTCGTGGCTTCTTTGAGGAGGCCCTTGATCCTCCCGTTCACATTGCTGCACTTCGCAATGTTGCCCTGCACAGACAGGACATTGCGAAGTGCAACTGCGGCCAGCTCCTCTCTTGTCCGCATGTGGAGGGTGCGGAAGCCCTCTTCCTCATCGCCCTTGGGCGACTTCCTCCCTTTACGGGAGTACTGCTTTGGACGGTATGGAGCGTCGTCCAGGTCGTCCTCAGGGTCATATGACTCCTCATCGGAGCCCAGGCCCTCCAGCTTCCTCCTCGCGTCAGCCATATATGAGTAAGCCCCCATAGGGCGCTTCCCCTTTCCCCCCCTGCTGCTGGTGGTGACTTTCACCGGCACCTCTTCGGTTTCGCCGGACTTGCCCGCGTGAACTCTCTTTCGGGGGGCCTTCTTGGCATCCCCTCTGGGTCCCTCCGCAAAGAACTTGGAGGCCCCCGAGTCCTCCTCCATTCCAGAGGTCTCCGACGCGTCCTCGATCGTGACCTGTCGGTCCGACTCGGCTTCCGCCCACTCTCCGGCCTCCGACAGGGAGGTCGTGTCCACCGGGGTGGCGTTGACAAGAGGGCTAACCAGCCCCCTTTTCGCGCTCCGCAACTTGGCCGAAAAATTCAGCCGGACTCCGGATGTCTCCGGCGAAAAATCCCCAGCGGGTGAACCGCTCGAGCAATTTTTTCCCTGTCCCCCCTCAGGGATGGCCGATGAACCGGCCCCCCTTTCCCCCGAACTAACCCCCCCCGTAACTCCCCCCGTTCCGGAGTTACCTCCGCCCCTAAAACCGGAACTACGGTCGCCCATAGTTCCCCCCCCCTCCCGTCCGATTCCCAATCGGAACCCCCCCCCAGAACCCAAACAGGTTCGTGCACCCTCCCCACTACTAAAACCCCCCCCCTCACCAGGTTGGTTTCGTCAGAAGGACAAAACCTAACCTAAAACGGTCAAGTCCGAACCGTGGAAAATTACCAACTTATCAAAAAGTTGGTAGTTTTCCCCAGATTCTGACGAGACTATAGTAGCTATAGGGTCGTGCGGGGTGCCGTTAGGCGGCGCAAACTACCCCCTATGTGACCCACTAACTACCAAATCTCTGACCGTTGAGACACAGGAGTGGCGATTTTTTGAAAGTGTCGACAAACTTATCAAAAAAGTCCCCGACTCCTATGGCAAAAATAATAGCAATGTTGCCAAAGTTAGGTTTCCGAATAACTTTTGACTGGTGGGTCCAAAAATTATTCGGAAAGCGGCAAACGACAGAGCTATTTTTTTGCTATTTTTCCCAATAAAAAGAAGTTAAAGAAGTTAAATCTACAATTAATTATGAATTTTTGAAAAAAGCAAGGAAAAGGGTTTTGAAATTTCCTGACCGCAAAACTTGAAGAGTTTTGGCCGAAAACTTCAAAAATTAATTTTGTGAGAACTAGATAAGCTAGAAACTCCGAAAAAAGACCGAAAGATCGACTGGCTAATGCGGAAGGCGAATAGCGAAAAAAATTTGGAAATTTTCCACGGCAAGTCAAAAATTCGAGTGATTTAGAAAAACGTGTCGTCCAAGTCAGCTCAAATTTTGCCTCAGTCAGCTCAAATTTTGCCTCAGTCAGCTCAAATTTTGCCTCAGTCAGCTCAAATTTTGCCTCAGTCAGCTCAAATTTTGCCTCAGTCAGCTCAAATTTTGCCTCAGTCAGCTCAAATTTTGCCTCAGTCAGCTCAAATTTTGCCTCAGTCAGCTCAAATTTTGCCTCAGTCAGCTCAAATTTTGCCTCAGTCAGCTCAAATTTTGCCTCAGTCAGCTCAAATTTTGCCTCAGTCAGCTCAAATTTTGCCTCAACCTAACCTAACCTAACCTAACCTAACCTAACCTAACCTAACCTAACCTAACCTAACCTAACCTAACCTAACCTAACCTAACCTAACCTAACCTAACCTAACCTAACCTTTTTTTTTTTTTTTTTTTTTTTTTTTTTTTTTTTTTTTTTTTTTTTTTTTGATTCGGTGAGAAAATGCAATTACGCACGGTCCCCGCGCCTTGGGGAATGTCCCCCCCGTGCTAGTTGAGGGGACGACGCGGGGGGTGTAGTGGACTCTCCCCCCTAGTCGGGGTCTAGGGGGGCATACCCCTTAAAAACTCACCGGTATTCCCTCTCGGCCATTTGGAGGGGCGCCGTGGGAGAACTATGGTGTCACCACGCACGCCCCACCGGCCGCTCCAGCGCAAGCGCCGGAGTTCCGTCGCCTAAGGAGGGAGGGCCGGGGATACTTGGCCCCCCCCCCTGAGTCGTGGGCCTTTACAGGCTGGCAGGGGATCCCCATCCCCCACCAGCTGGCACCACTACGGAGGGCAGCGGCGACTGCCGCCTGCACCTCCGATCCGACACCCGGTCGGATCCCCGTTGTGGGGGGCGGGGTAGCTCGCCTCACTGAGGCCAGGAAAAGACCGAAGGACATCAATCCTTCGGCCACCCGGGGAACTCAGTCCCCAGGATATTTTTCCTCCAGGAGGCCCCCGGAGCTACCCCACCCCTCACACGCCCATGCGCCCGTCCCTGAGGGAACTTGTGTCCGAGCAACGGGTACGCCGACGCTCAGTCCCCTCCACTCTACCGCGAGCCCTCCCTTGAAGTACGATGGCCCTCAGAGCCACCGTACTCCCGACAGCCATCATGGCCGCCCTCCTAACTCCCCAGGGGAGCCACCCCCGCGCCGAAGCGCTGCCACTTCCATGTCTCCTCTGCTGGATCAGAGGAGTACTGGAAGTGGCCCACCACCCGGTACCTCTTGGCACCGCCGCAGGCCGGACACATGGCATGCGGCGGTGAGCCCCCCCACCACGACAAGGTAGGTACACGTCGGGGGGGAACCTAACCTAACCTAACCTAACCTAACCTAACCTAACCTAACCTAACCTAACCTAACCTAACCTAACCTAACCTAACCTAACCTAACCTAACCTAACCTAACCTTTTTTTTTTTTTTTTTTTTTTTTGATTCGGTGAGAAAATGCAAATTACGCACGGTCCCCGCGCCTTGGGGAATGTCCCCCCACACGCACTTAGGGGGGACGACGCGGGGGGTGTAGTGGACTCTCCCCCCTAGTCGGAGCACACTAGGGGGGCATACCCCTTAAAAACTCACCGGTATTCCCTCTCGGCCATTTGGAGGGGCGCCGTGGGAGAACTATGGTGTCACCACGCACGCCCCACCGGCCACCCCAGCGCAAGCGCCAGGGTTCCGTCGCCTAAGGAGGGAGGGCCGGGGATACTTGGCCCCCCCCCCCTGAGTCGTGGGCCTTTACAGGCTGGCAGGGGATCCCCATCCCCCACCAGCTGGCACCACTACGGAGGGCAGCGGCGACTGCCGCCTGCACCTCCGATCCGACACCCGGTCGGATCCTCGTTGTGGGGGGCGGGGTAGCTCGCCTCACTGAGGCCAGGAAAAGACCGGAGGACATCAATCCTTCGGCCACCCGGGGAACTCAGTCCCCAGGATACTTTTCCTCCAGGAGGCCCCCGGAGCTACCCCACCCCTCACACGCCCATGCGCCCTACCCTGAGGGAACTCGTGCCCGAGCGGACGGGTACACCGACGCCCAGTCCCCTCCACCCTACGGCCAACCCCATGGAGTACGATGGCCCTCAGAGCCACCGTACTCCCGACAGCCATCATGGCCGCCCTCGGAACTCCCCAGGGGAGCAACCCCCGCGCCGAAGCGCTGCCACTTCCATGTCTCCTCTGCTGGATCAGAGGAGTACTGGAAGTGGCCCACCACCCGGTACCTCTTGGCACCGCCGCAGGCCGGGCACATGGCATGCGGCGGTGAGCCCCCCCACCACGGCAAGGTAGGTACACGTCGGGGGGGAACCTTTTTTTTTTTTTTTTTTTGATTCGGTGAGAAAATGCAATTACGCACGGTCCCCGCGCCTTGGGGAATGTCCCCCCCGTACTAGTTGAGGGGACGACGCGGGGGGTGTAGTGGACTCTCCCCCCTAGCCGGATGCACACTAGGGGGGCATACCCCTTAAAAACTCACCGGTATTCCCTCTCGGCCATTTGGAGGGGCGCCGTGGGAGAACTATGGTGTCACCACGCACGCCCCACCGGCCGCTCCAGCGCAAGCGCCGGAGTTCCGTCGCCTAAGGAGGGAGGGCCGGGGATACTTGGCCCCCCCCCCTGAGTCGTGGGCCTTTACAGGCTGGCAGGGGATCCCCATCCCCCACCAGCTGGCACCACTACGGAGGGCAGCGGCGACTGCCGCCTGCACCTCCGATCCGACACTCGGTCGGATCCCCGTTGTGGGGGGCGGGGTAGCTCGCCTCACTGAGGCCAGGAAAAGACCGAAGGACATCAATCCTTCGGCCACCCGGGGAACTCAGTCCCCAGGATACTTTTCCTCCAGGAGGCCCCCGGAGCTACCCCACCCCTCACACGCCCATGCGCCCATCCCTGAGGGAACTTGTGTCCGAGCAACGGGTACGCCGACGCTCAGTCCCCTCCGCTCTACGCGAACCCTCCCATGAAGTACGATGGCCCTCAGAGCCACCGTACTCCCGACAGCCATCATGGCCGCCCTGCTAACTCCCCAGGGGAGCCACCCCCGCGCCGAAGCGCTGCCACTTCCATGTCTCCTCTGCTGGATCAGAGGAGTACTGGAAGTGGCCCACCACCCGGTACCTCTTGGCACCGCCGCAGGCCGGACACATGGCATGCGGCGGTGAGCCCCCCCACCACGACAAGGTAGGTACACGTCGGGGGGGACGTCGGGGGGGAACCTAACCTAACCTAACCTAACCTAACCTAACCTAACCTAACCTAACCTAACCTAACCTAACCTAACCTAACCTAACCTAACCTTTTTTTTTTTTTTTTTTTTTTTTTTTTTTTTTTTTTTTTTTTTTTTAACGTAGTGAAAACTCATTTACGAGTACCCCCGGGCCCGGGGGGGCCCGAGCGGTTATGTGGGGCTCTCTCCCCCGTCCTCTTCCCCTGCGGGAAGGGGAGGGGGGAACATACCCACTAAAAACACTACGGCATTGACCGCTTGCCAGGTTTAGGTAGGCGCCGTGGGATCCCGAGGACTCGAGCCGACGACGCCCCCCAGCCGGCCCCGGCTTTGGTTAAAATCACCGGGGCCACCCGCACCAAGGAGGGAGGAGTCGCAACGCTTCGACTCCCCCCCCAGACGTGTGGGACCGTGCAATGCAGGTGGAGGACCCCCGTCCCCAACCCGCTGGTCCCACTAGGGGTTCAAGCGTGCAGCAAACTGCCGCCGCCTTCGCCCCGTTCGTCTGCGCCGGAACGGGGGCGCATGGACACACTCCTCGCGCTCCCGTTCCTCCGCCTCCTTTTGGAGCATTATTGCTTCACAAAAGGAGGCTACCTCCTCCCAGTCCTCGTCGCCCCCAAGCATAGCTTCCACTATGCTGTGGAGCGACAAGTCTGTCCGTCCGTCGAGCGCTGCCATGAGCTGGCCACACTCATAATCCCAGCACGGGCACTCGGCCAGGGTGTGTTGGGCCGTGTCATCCTCCGCACCGCAGTTATAGCACTCGGCAGTCTCCTCTCTGCCGATGCGGTGCAGATAATGGCCAAAACACCCGTGCCCCGTTAGGATCTGGGTGAGCCTGTGGGTTATTGTCCCGTACCCTCTCTCGAGCCACAAGTCCATATGTGGGAGGATTGCCGCTATGGTTCTCGTTCCATATCGGCAACCCTCCAGCTCCTCCTTCCAGCGGTCTCGCATCCGCCTCTCCGTCTGTCGGCGGGCGTGCGCGATCTCTGCCGGAGCCTGCCTGTCTCCCCTCGCTTTTGCCTCTTTTTGCTCCCTGTACAGCTCCGCCATGGCTTTGGCGTCGATGTCCCAGGGAGGTGTGCCGGCTATGAGGCAGGCAGCCATATGTGCCACCGTCACATAGGCGCGGATCATGCGGGTGGCACACACCCTCTGTGGTCGCCGCAGAAGGGCCCTACCCTTCTGCGTCAGCCGGTCAGCCCAGATCGGAGCACCATATATAGCCATGCTCCTGACCACTCCGGCATATAGCCTGCGGCAGGGCATGCTCGGCCCTCCTAGGTTCGGCAGCAGCCGGCCCAATGCCGACGCGGCACCCACCAGCTTGGGGGCGAGCCTGGTGAAGTGCTCGCTGAAGTCCCATTTTCTGTCCAGGACAAGGCCAAGATATTTGATATTGGCCTTGACCTGGACAGGCTCTCCGCTAATCGTAAGCGTGGTGCCCGACGGGACACGCCATCTAGGCGCCCCAAAAACCATTGCGTCGGTTTTGGAGACCGACACCTTTAGGCCGAGCGCCTTGATACGGTCGACTACCAACTCCACTGCGACCGTCGCCCTACGAAGGGTTTCCGTCATTTCGCTTCCCCGGACGGCCACCATCGTGTCGTCGGCATAACAGATGGTGGTCATGCGGGGAAGCTGGACTCCGCGTATCACGTAGTCGAACCCAAGGTTCCAAAGGAGCGGGCCGAGTACGGAACCTTGGGGGACCCCGCAGGCCATGGGCCGGCTCATTCGCCTCCCGCCGTGATCGTAGAGCACTACCCTATCCTCAAGGTAGTGCCCTACGATCTTTTGAATGTATGCCGGCAGTTGGTGGTATCTCATGGCTTCTTTAATTACCGCATATGGGAGGGAGCCGAACGCGTTGGCGATATCCAGCGATACCGCCACCACTCCCTCCCCTTTGCTGGTTGCCAGATCGCTGAAGTCTTTGAGCGCCCTTATCGCGTCCACCGTTGACCGGCCCGCCCGAAACCCGAACTGGTTGTCGCTCAGGTTTGGGCCAGTGTCCCGCAGGTGGCCGAGTATCCTCCAGGAGATAACCCTCTCCAGAGCCTTGCCCGACTCATTCAGCAGAACAATGGGACGATGGCCGGAGGGCGAGTTCGGTGACTGTCCCGGCTTGGGCAGGAGGACGAGCCGTCCCTCCTTCCACACTCTGGGGAAGTGTCCGACCTGAAGGCACTCGTCGAGCAGATCTCTAAAGTGCCCCCCCAGGTGTGTCAGGGCAACGGGGATGACCCTCGCTGGTACCCCGTCTGGGCCCGGAGCCTTTTTACAGGCCCGGAGACGGTCCCTCAGCCACATGAACTCGTCGTCGTTCACTCTCGGGACGGTGGCGGTAGGTTCCTCTTGGTCCTCCGAGGGGGCCGCCATCCTCGGAGGATCGAAGTCTGGCGCCGGCGGGAAGAGGGCCTCCACGACTCTGTTGAGGAGCTCTGGCTCAAGGGAGTCCATGGGGGGGGCACGTTTCATCTTGTTGCGCACCATCTTAAACGGGCGCCCCCATGGATCCCTGTCGAGCGTGGCCAGAAACTCCTCATAGGCGGCGTCCTTCGCCTTCGAGATCGCCAGCTGTAGGACCCGCTTCGCCTCCTGGAGCGTGCTATGCAGCTGCTCCTCCTCCTCTGCGGTGTGTGACCTCCTTCGCCTGCAGTGTGTGTATGCACGGCGGGCGCGGTTACTGGCGGCCCGAAGATTCGCGATTTCTTCGGACCACCAATATACACTGGTTTTTGCCGGCAATCTGCGGATTCGCGGCATTGCAGCGTCACACACCGCCGTCATCGATTCCTGGAATCGGGCCGCCTTCCCTTCCACGCCCAGGTCGCTGGCTGGGGGGGTACGCCACGTCTGCACGATGGCTGCCTCCTCGGCCATGCCCGCGTCGTACTTCGCCAGTACCCATCGTGGGAAGGTCGTCGCTCCCGCAGACGGCTGGGATTGCGGTTGCGATGCCGGCGAGGCGGAGACCCTCATCCGGATGTACCGGTGGTCGGAGAGGGTCTCTTCTTCTTCCAGGACGCGCCAATCACTCACTCGTGCGGCGAGGGCAGGGGTCGCAAACGTGACATCCACGATGGACCCACCCTGCCGACGCACGCATGTGTTGGCGTCGCCCCGGTTTAGCACCTCTAGCCCGGCAGCCACTACCCAGTCTCCCAGCACAACCCCTTTCGGATCAGTGACGGGGGAACCCCACGCGGCGCTCTTGGCGTTCAGGTCCCCCATCACTATCACCTGGGCTGGGGCAGCTCTCCCCACCACTCGCCCTATCTCCTCGAGGTACGCCTCGAAGTCCGATAGCGGCTTATTGGGGGAGAAGTACGTCGCAATGACGACTGTCCTGCCCCATTTGGCCGCCACGTACCCCGGCCCGCTCTCGATTCGGGACAGGGGAGGGAGGAAGCCTGTGGCCGGCACCACAATCGCCACTGTCCCTTCGGTATCCCCCACCCAATTGGGTTGGGGGGGAGCGAAGTAAGGCTCCGCTACAACCGCCATGGCCAACTCCCACTCCGCCATGACCTGCATGAGCAAGTCTTGAGCGCGGGCGGAGTGGTTGAGGTTGCACTGCAGGATGTCTAAATGCTGGTGTGCTGGCATTTAGACATCCATGCGGTTGTCCTCTTCAGCCCTTGGGGCAATCGTCGGACCCTGCTGGGTCTTTTGGGCTTCGTCCTTCCCTTTGGTGGGAGGGGGGGAGCACGACTGCCCTCCCATCACGTGGCCCGCTGGGCGCTTGGCGTGGTGGCAGACGCCACAGAAAGGGTCCGCCTTGCAATCCGCTGCTCTGTGCCCCGGCCTAGAGCAGCGGAAGCACAGATCCCCTCTTTCCACCGTTGATGGGCATCGGGCCCTCGTGTGGCCCGTCCCCATGCACCGATAGCACCTCATGGGGTGGGGCTCGAGGGGCGCTACTTTAGCAGCCGACCATCCCACCAACAATTTCCCGCCTTGTATTAGGTTCTTGGCGGCTGCCACCGGACAGCGCACCAACACCGATCCGGTTCCATTGGCCAGAATCCTAATGGGGCCCACCTTAGCCTGGTCTATTGTACAGCCGCCTTTTAATACCACAGCCGTCTTGACGTCCTCCGAGGTTACCGACTCATCGAAACCGGTAATTCGGAGGTCCGCCGTCTTGTATGGTCTGCTGATCGTGGCCACTTCCCCAATTACTGCCTCTATTTTTGTGGCCAGATCATCCGCAACTCGGGCACTGTCCGCGCCCGGCACCTCAATCAGGCGGGCTCCAGTTGCCGATTTGCGGATCCTGACGCTTTCCAGGCCAACTTCAGCTAGCCGAAGCGACGCGGTAGCTCTTTGCATGGCCTCCAGGTACGATACCTTGGCCTCCGGCTTCAGCGTGATGATCACCGCCGCGCTTTTGGGGGTGGCCAGTTTAACGCCCTTAGGCTTTTTTACTGCAGCTCTTTGCTCAGTTTGCGGCGCCTTCTTCGCCTTGCGTTTCACGACTTCTGTCCATGAGGACTGCGTGGTCGGCCTTGACGTAGCCTTGGAGGTCGAGGGCATCGGCTCTTGTTCCTGTCGGGTTGCGATCTGGTTCCCTGGCACTGCTTTGCCTTTAGACTGAGCCTTTGGCTGAGGCTTTGCCTGGGCCTTTGGCTGAGTCTTAGGCTGGGCCTTAGCTTGGGTCTTAGCTTTTGGCCCCTTCTCTGCTTGCATCGCCGGCCTGGGTTCGGGTTGGCTGGCGGAGCGGCCGCCCACCACCTTCTTGCCCTGCTTTGCTTGTTTGGCCTCTTCGGCCCGGCTGGCCCTATCCGCTGCTAGCGGGGGGCGCATCACAGGCTCCGGTGGCAGTCGTCTCTCCACTCCCTCTAGCCGGGCATTGATCATATTGCCCAAGCTTACAAACAACTCCCTCGAATGAACTGCAAGGGCTTCCTGCAGTCCGTCCGGAAGCTCCTGGGCTGAGGGGCGAGAGGACTCCCTGCGGTCAGAGAAAGCAGTGCGCAGGGCCCTGGTTTCGGCCGTGAGCAGAGCCAGCTGTTCCCTCATCCGCTTGTTGTCTGCCTTTAGCTTCCGAATTTCCTCGCTTTCGGTTTGGCTCTCTAGATCCTCCATGCATTGCAGGATCTCCCGGCATGCCGCGTTGATGTTCCCGCGCACTACTCCGTTAAGGTTGCCAGATTTGGCAGCCTCCGCAAGCACTACGCGGGCCGCCTTGCGCGCGCACTCCACCGTCCCCACTCCTTCGGACTCCAAACGGTCATTCAAAGGAGCCGGGCTGCGCCCGCTAGTCGGCATACGGCGAGTGTCGTCCTCGTCCTCGTCCTCCGACGCGTCGGACGCGTGGACGGAGCGGACGGGGCTCCTGTCCCTCTTCGCAGCCTTCCTGCTCCCCTGCGAGAGGGAGCGCAGTGCTGGGAACTCCAGGCGGTACGTCTTTGTTTTGTCCGCCTGGGATTGGTAGTCCTCGCTGTCGGATCCCCGCAGTTTAGCCTTGGCGGCGGCCAGCCCGGAATATGCTCCCAATGCCGTGGGAGTGCGCCCTCTTGCAGCACTGCTGACTTTCGGGGACAGAGTTCCTGCCCCGGTAGTCCTTCCGCCAACAATGCCCCTCTTCATGGGATTCGAGACCATCTCCATCGCGTCCTGGAATGGTTCCGATATGTCCGCTACTGATTGGTTTTCCATTTTATGGAAAACACCGAAATACACAGTTTAGTTTGGCCCCCTTTATGGGGCAGACCGTTTTAGAACGCCCAGAAGGTGGGTGTGGGACACCCCCCACCACCTGCGATCACTCCCGGGAAAGATTCGGAGATCGAGATAAAACCCGAATTCTCCTCCCTTTTCTCCACCTTTAACCGCTTTTAAAAAAGTCCAAAAGGTCCAAAAGTGGAGGTTGGGACCCCCCCCCTTCCTCCTGGAGCCTTCCGGGAACTTTTCCGTAACAAAAGGAATTTTTTCCCAAATTCCACCCTTTTGTCCAACAATGACAACAAACCTTTCACGGCGAGCTCCCACTAGCCACCGTAGCAGTTCGCCGGTCCGGAAATTTAAAAATGTAATATCTCCTAACAGGGCGGAGATACCCCCTCGCTGCAAAGGGCAATTATGTGGCGAAAAATAAAGCCTACCTTTCGACACCAAAATCACCCCTCTACAGCGTTTTTTGAACAATCTATAAGAGGATTTATAGATTGTTCAAAAACTTTAACGATTTAATTAGCAGATTTTTAGACCTTAGTTTAAAAATCTGTAATTAAATAACCGCTAGTTGCTAGCTATGCTAATTAACAGATTAACAACTTCTTCCCCCCCTCTACCCACCACAGGAATTTGGTGGGGGTAGGTCACCGGGTATAGAAGTTATTAAGCGCCAAATAGTAAAAGTTAGCAATCTCTTTAAACCGATCAAATTCGGTATGAAAAATCAAAAGTCCGTTATAAAAAAGCCAAATCACGTGTGAGGGTAGAAATCGAGTCAGGGGATGAAAGCCGGGGTCGTCTTCTATCCAAATCAATCGAAATACCACAAAAAATCGCAAGGCTAGCCGTCAGTATCCGCAAAGGAACATCAAATTTTGCCTTCCATCAAATTTTGCCTTCCATCAAATTTTGCCTTAACCTAACCTAACCTAACCTAACCTAACCTAACCTAACCTAACCTAACCTAACCTAACCTAACCTAACCTAACCTAACCTAACCTAACCTAACCTAACCTTTTTTTTTTTTTTTTTTTTTATGGTGTGGAAAATGCGCCTTATGCATCCGGCCCGGTACGGGAATACCGAGGGTATCTGGGGCTCTCCCGAGGCGTCAGGCATACCCAGTAAAAAACACACGGATTCCCACATTTGGCACTGTTGCAGGGGGCCGCGGGAGAACTTTCGTGAACCGCGACGTCCCTGCAGGCCCACCCCGGGATGGGGCTACCTCCCTGCGACACCTGTGCAATGCAGGATTGGGAATTCCCGCCCTCCCCCGCAGGTGCCGCGGATTTTTTATAGAGGTTTTCTCCTCACAGTCACTGTAGTAACCCGCGGCCTCAGCATTAGGAACGCCAAGGTTACGCGTAGCCACGACAGGCACCCGAAGGCACCTCCGTCACAAAGGGGTTGTTCTCCAGGACAGAAAATGTCCCTTCGAGCATCCCCTGTCCACACAAAGTCCCGAAGGATCCCTCACCAAGGGGGTTGCTCTCCAGGGCTGAAAATGCGCTTTCGAGCCGCCCCCTCCCACTTTCGTCCTGAGAAGGACGTTTGTTTGCGTCCTTAGAAGGACGGTTTCGTCCTAAAAAGGACGTTTTTCCGACATCCCGAAGGATTCGTAATGTCCCGAAGGATCCCTCTCTCGCCCTGAAAAGGACGTTTGCGTCCTTAAAAGGACGGCTTCGTCATGTCCCGGAGGACCCCGCTGCTCTGAAAAGAACAATTAAGTCTTGAAAAGGACTGTTACCCGCTCGCTCTGAAAAGGACGAATGCGGTTGCGGATGCGCCCTTAAAAGGACGACTTCGTCATGTCCCGGAGGACCCCGCTGCTCTGAAAAGAACAATTAAGTCTTGAAAAGGACTGTTACCCGCTCGCTCTGAAAAGGACGAATGCGGTTGCGGATGCGCCCTTAAAGGACGACTTCGTCATGTCCCGGAGGACCCCGCTGCTCTGAAAAGAACAATTAAGTCTTGAAAAGGACTGTTACCCGCTCGCTCTGAAAAGGACGAATGCGGTTGCGGATGCGCCCTTAAGGACGACTTCGTCATGTCCCGGAGGACCCCGCTGCTCTGAAAAGAACAATTAAGTCTTGAAAAGGACTGTTACCCGCTCGCTCTGAAAAGGACGAATGCGGTTGCGGTTGCGCCCTTAAAAGGACGGTTGGTTCGCCCTTAGAAGGACGGTTGTCAAGTCCCGAAGGATCCCTCTCGTCGTCCTGAAAAGGACGTTTACGCCCTTAGAAGGACGGTTGCATCCTTGAGAGGACGGTTGCGCCCCTAGAAGGACCACGCACAAGGTTGCTTTCCAAGATGGGTGTTAACGGCCGTCTGCCCACCCACCCCTTCCAGCAACCAAGGGCGATTCAATCCTTAGAAGGACGTTTGCGCCCTCAGAAGGACGTCTCGCCCTTAAAAGAGCGGTTGGTTCGCCCTTAGAAGGACGGTTGTCAAGTCCCGAAGGATCCCTCATGTCGTCCTGAAAAGGACGTTTGCGCCCTTAAAAGGACGGTTGCATCCTTGAGAGGACGGTTGCGCCCCTAGAAGGACCACGCACAAGGTAGCTTTCCAAGATGGGTGTTAACGGCCGTCTGCCCACCCACCCCTTCCAGCAACCAAGGGCGTTTCAATCCTTAGAAGGACGTTTGCGCCCTCAGAAGGACGTCTCGCCCTTAAAAGAGCGGTTGGTTCGCCCTTAGAAGGACGGTTGTCAAGTCCCGAAGGATCCCTCATGTCGTCCTGAAAAGGACGTTTGCGCCCTTAAAAGGACGGTTGCATCCTTGAGAGGACGTTTGCGCCCTTAGAAAGACCGCGCACAAGGTTGCTTTCCAAGATGGGTGTTAACGGCCGTCTGCCCACCCACCCCTTCCAGCAACCAAGGGCGTTTCAATCCTTAGAAGGACGTTTGCGCCCTCAGAAGGACGTCTCGCCCTTAGAAGGACGGTTGGTTCGCCCTTAAAAGGGCGGCTGTTTCGCCCTTAGAAGGACGGTTGTCAAGTCCCGAAGGATCCCTCATGTCGTCCTGAAAAGGACGTTTGCGCCCTTAAAAGGACGGTTGCATCCTTGAGAGGACGTTTGCGCCCTTAGAAGGACCGCGCACAAGATTGCTTTCCAAGATGGGTGTTAACGGCCGTCTGCCCACCCACCCCTTCCAGCAACCAAGGGCATTTCAATCCTTAGAAGGACGTTTGCGCCCTCAGAAGGACGTCTCGCCCTTAAAAGAGCGGTTGGTTCGCCCTTAGAAGGACGGTTGTCAAGTCCCGAAGGATCCCTCATGTCGTCCTGAAAAGGACGTTTGCGCCCTTAAAAGGACGGTTGCATCCTTGAGGGGACGGTTGCGCCCCTAGAAGGACCACGCACAAGGTTGCTTTCCAAGATGGGTGTTAACGGCCGTCTGCCCACCCACCCCTTCCAGCAGCCAAGGGCGTTTCAATCCTTAGAAGGACGTTTGCGCCCGCAGAAGGACGTCTCGCCCTTAAAAGAGCGGTTGGTTCGCCCTTAGAAGGACGGTTGTCAAGTCCCGAAGGATCCCTCATGTCGTCCTGAAAAGGACGTTTGCGCCCTTAAAAGGACGGTTGCATCCTTGAGAGGACGTTTGCGCCCTTAGAAAGACCGCGCACAAGGTTGCTTTCCAAGATGGGTGTTAACGGCCGTCTGCCCACCCACCCCTTCCAGCAACCAAGGGCGTTTCAATCCTTAGAAGGACGTTTGCGCCCTCAGAAGGACGTCTCGCCCTTAGAAGGACGGTTGGTTCGCCCTTAAAAGGGCGGCTGTTTCGCCCTTAGAAGGACGGTTGTCAAGTCCCGAAGGATCCCTCATGTCGTCCTGAAAAGGACGTTTGCGCCCTTAAAAGGACGGTTGCATCCTTGAGAGGACGTTTGCGCCCTTAGAAGGACCGCGCACAAGATTGCTTTCCAAGATGGGTGTTAACGGCCGTCTGCCCACCCACCCCTTCCAGCAACCAAGGGCGTTTCAATCCTTAGAAGGACGTTTGCGCCCTCAGAAGGACGTCTCGCCCTTAGAAGGACGGTTGGTTCGCCCTTAAAAGGGCGGTTGGTTCGCCCTTAGAAGGACGGTTGTCAAGTCCCGAAGGATCCCTCATGTCGTCCTGAAAAGGACGTTTGCGCCCTTAAAAGGACGGTTGCATCCTTGAGAGGACGTTTGCGCCCTTAGAAAGACCGCGCACAAGGTTGCTTTCCAAGATGGGTGTTAACGGCCGTCTGCCCACCCACCCCTTCCAGCAACCAAGGGCGTTTCAATCCTTAGAAGGACGTTTGCGCCCTCAGAAGGACGTCTCGCCCTTAGAAGGACGGTTGGTTCGCCCTTAAAAGGGCGGCTGTTTCGCCCTTAGAAGGACGGTTGTCAAGTCCCGAAGGATCCCTCATGTCGTCCTGAAAAGGACGTTTGCGCCCTTAAAAGGACGGTTGCATCCTTGAGAGGACGTTTGCGCCCTTAGAAGGACCGCGCACAAGATTGCTTTCCAAGATGGGTGTTAACGGCCGTCTGCCCACCCACCCCTTCCAGCAACCAAGGGCGTTTCAATCCTTAGAAGGACGTTTGCGCCCTCAGAAGGACGTCTCGCCCTTAGAAGGACGGTTGGTTCGCCCTTAAAAGGGCGGTTGGTTCGCCCTTAGAAGGACGGTGTCAAGTCCCGAAGGATCCCTCATGTCGTCCTGAAAAGGACGTTTGCGCCCTTAAAAGGACGGTTGCATCCTTGAGAGGACGTTTGCGCCCTTAGAAGGACCGCGCACAAGATTGCTTTCCAAGATGGGTGTTAACGGCCGTCTGCCCACCCACCCCTTCCAGCAACCAAGGGCGTTCCAATCCTTAGAAGGACGTTTGCGCCCTCAGAAGGACGTCTCGCCCTTAGAAGGACGGTTGGTTCGCCCTTAAAAGGGCGGTTGGTTCGCCCTTAGAAGGACGGTTGTCAAGTCCCGAAGGATCCCTCATGTCGTCCTGAAAAGGACGTTTGCGCCCTTAAGAGGACGGTTGCATCCTTGAGAGGACGTTTGCGCCCTTAGAAAGACCGCGCACAAGGTTGCTTTCCAAGATGAGTGTTAACGGCCGTCTGCCCACCCACCCCTTCCAGCAACCAAGGGCGTTTCAATCCTTAGAAGGACGTTTGCGCCCTCAGAAGGACGTCTCGCCCTTAGGAGGACGGTTGGTTCGCCCTTAAAAGGGCGGTTGGTTCGCCCTTAGAAGGACGGTTGTCAAGTCCCGAAGGATCCCTCATGTCATCCTGAAAAGGACGTTTGCGCCCTTAAAAGGACGGTTGCATCCTTGAGAGGGCGTTTGCGCCCTTGGAAGGACCGCGCGCAAGGTTGCTTTCCAAGGTGGGTATTAACGGCCGTCTGCCCACCCACCCCTTCCAGCAACCAAGGGCGTTGCAATCCTTGGAAAGACGTTTGCGCCCTCAGATGGACGTTTCGCCCTTAGAAGGACGGTTGGTTCGCCCTTAGAAGGACAGTTGGTTCGCCCTTAAAAGGACGGTTGTCAAGTCCCGAAGGATCCCGCTTTTCGTCCTGAGAAGGACGTTTACGCCCTTAGAAGGACGGTTGTGCCCTTAAAAGGACGTTTGCGCCCTTAAAAGGACGGTTTATGCTATTATTGTCAGTTGTTTACATAAAGTGCTCATGTCTATTAGTTATACCTGCCATAGGCGATGTTGGCACTATTGTTGCCGACCACGGGTTAACATACTTGTGCTAATATTAAGATATATCTAGCCTTATATTAATATGGTACATTTATTTTCATACATCTGCTGCATAAGGACTTATTCTAGGGCATAGTAACAGGCGTTGCGTTACGAATACATATTATTACCTATATCTGCCATTTACTCCCGAATCCATGGCCGCGCGCCGCTTGTGGTGTGGTTTAATTTGTATATGTTGCCATTTCAACATTATTATTACTATTGTTATTGTTATTATTATTTTATTGTTATTAGAGCTGCCAGGCTCGGTCGCCTAACACGGCCGGATCGGTATAATCGCTGAACGCGGTTTGGTTTCCACCCACTGTGCCTCAGTGAAGCGACGTAGGGACCTGACTTAGGCCTCATTTTGTAGGGCTCCCCAGTGCGCGGTGCACTGTGCCGCGCGAATTCTTGATTTCGTTCCGGTTTTCACTTCACAGTTGAAAAACTCCTAAAATTACACTTTTTCTCACTTAAATATCTGACACTTTCACTTTTGCACTTGTTGATAGTATGGTTATGTGCGCGGCTTAATTCCGCATCTTTTGATGTATCACACTGCTGTATAGCTCATCTGGGTGACCGACCACGCCTCTCGTGGTTCGGTTTTTCAACCGCCGTGCCTCAGTGGATCATCGTAGAGACCTGACTTAGGCCTCATTTTGTAGGGCTCCCCAGTGCGCGGTGCACTGTGCCGCGCGAATTCTTGATTTCGTTCCGGTTTTCGCTTCACAATTGAAAAACTCCTAAAATTACACTTTTTCTCACTTAAATATCTGACACTTTCACTTTTGCACTTGTTGATGGTACGGTTGTGTGCGCGGCTTCATTCCGCGTCTTTTGATGTATCGCACTGCTGCGTAGCTCAACGGGGCTCAAAATCGTCGCTGCTCCCCCCCCCCAATGGTTCGGTTTTTCAACCGCCGTGCCTCAGTGGATCATCGTAGGGACCTGACTTAGGCCTCATTTTGTAGGGCTCCCCAGTGCGCGGTGCACTGTGCCGCGCGAATTCTTGATTTCGTTCCGGTTTTCGCTTCACAATTGAAAAACTCCTAAAATTACACTTTTTCTCACTTAAATATCTGACACTTTCACTTTTGCACTTGTTGATGGTACGGTTGTGTGCGCGGCTTCATTCCGCGTCTTTTGATGTATCGCACTGCTGCGTAGCTCAACTGGGCTCAAAATCGTCGCTGCTCCCCCCCCCCAATGGTTCGGTTTTTCAATCACCGTGCCTCAGTGGATCATCGTAAGGACCTGACTTAGGCCTCATTTTGTAGGGCTCCCCAGTGCGCGGTGCACTGTGCCGCGCGAATTCTTGATTTCGTTCCGGTTTCCACTTCACTATTGAAAAACTCCTAACATTACACTTTTTCTCGCTTAAATATCTGACACTTTCACTTTTACACTTGTTGATAGTATGGTTGTGTGCACGGCTTAATTCCGCGGCTTTTGATATATCACACTGCTATACCCGTACGCCCCGCGACCGCCCCCACACCGCGCGCCCAGCAACAGGGCTTCCGCGACCGCCCCCACACCGCGCGCCCAGCAACAGGGCTTCCGCGTCCGCCCCCGCTCCGCGCGCTCACCAGCGAGACCTCCGCGACCGCCCTAGCAACGCCCTAGTAGTAATAGCTCCGCAATCTCCCCAGCTCCGCGCGCCCAGCAGCGAGACCCCGATAGCGCCCCCGACCGAGGCCCCCGCGACCCTATCAAAGCGCACCCAGCAGCGACGCATCCGCGATCTCCCCAGCTCCGCGCGCCCAGCAGCGGACCCCCGCAAACCTAACCTAACCTAACCTAACCTAACCTAACCTAACCTAACCTAACCTTTTTTTTTTTTTTTTTTTTTTTTTTTTTTCCTGGGGAAAATCCTTTATGGATACCACCGGCTGGGGAAGCCGGCGGTTATGTGGGAGTCCCGCCCCAGAGTGGGGCGGTTTACCCACTAAAAACCCCAGGGTGTTCCTCTTCTCCGCCGTGTTGCTTCCGGGGCTGTGGGAACTCTACGCATCCATGGCCCCGGTAGCACGGCAGTCTGCCCTTTTGTTAGGGCCCGCCATCAGGAGACCTTTCGTCTCCTGTCTCCACCACTGTAGACGCACCGGGAACACTTGGTGCGTCTAACAGCTCGAGGACCTTAATGGCGGGGGACGGGCATCCCCATGCCCGTCATCCGCAGTCCTCCTCAGGGCGGCATTTGGCGCTCGTGGTTGAGCCGCCTGCGCCCGACTCGCCTGCGGCGCTGGGGTTGGGAGGACGGGTCGTCCTCTCTCTCCCGCTCCGCTCCCTCCTTGGCCGTCATGACCTCCTCGCAAAAGGAGGCCATCGCGTTCCACGACCTTTCGCTGCCGGTCATGGCTTTGATCACGGCCGGCAGCGATAGGTCGCTACCAACTACTGCCGTGAGGCGGGTCCGCTGCTCGGCGAACGCGGGACACGTTTGCAGCGTATGCTGCGCTGTGTCCTCCGCGTTCCCACAGTGGTGACACCATGGCGCTGTTTCCCTCCTTGCAACCTTGCACAGGTACTTGCCGAAGCAGCCATGCCCCGACAGTACCTGCGCTAGGTGGAAGGAAACAGTGCCCCACCCTCTCTCGACCCAGTCCATTAGGACCGGTCGGACTCCCGATATGGTCCAGTGGCCGGCGCTCGGCCGCTCCAGGGCCTCCAGCCACTTCCGGAAGAGATTTTGGCGGGAGATTTCCCTCCAGCACCTTATCTCCTCCGGGCACGGCTGCCCCCCTCTGGAGCGCGCCTCGGCTACCCGTCGGTACACGACTGCCAGCACCTCGGCGTCCAGCTCCCACGGTGGGGTACCCGCCATCACGCAGGCCGCCTCGAACGAGGTGGTGCGGTACGCCCTCACTGCCCTAACCGCCATGACCCTTTGCGGTCGTCGCAGGTGGGTCTTGTTTTGGGCGGAAAGGGCATCCACCCAGATAGGCGCCCCGTAAAGGGCCATAGACCGCACCACACCCGTATATAGTCGGCGGCAGCCCGCCTTCGGCCCGCCCACGTTCGGGAGTAGCCGGCTCAGTGCTGACGCAGTCCCAACCAGTTTCGGAGCCAAGCGCCGAAAGTGCTCCTCGAAGCTCCATCGGCTGTCGAGGACGAGCCCGAGGTATTTCAGCGTCCTCCCGACGCCGATGGAGACTCCGCCCACCACCAAAGTGGCATCCGCTGGAGGTGCCCTCCGAGGCCCATGGAAGCAAACTGCTTCCGATTTGTGTAGGGCAACCTCGAGCCCCGGCCTCCTGATGCGGTCCACCACATGGGCCACGCCGGCAGTAGCCAGCACAGACGCTTCACGAAAGGTGGAGCCGCGGGCGGTGACGAGGGTGTCGTCGGCGTAGCAGGTCACGTCGACCCCCCGTAGGTTGGCACCGCGCAGCACCCAGTCGTATCCAATGTTCCACAGGAGAGGTCCTAGGACTGACCCCTGTGGAACACCGCACGACATCTCCTTGACTACCCACTCTCGGTGCGTCGGGTAGCGGATCGCTCTCCCAGAGAGATATGACCCCACCACCCTGCGCAGGTACTCCGGAACATTGTGATGCCTAAGCGCCTCCTTGATGGTTCCCCAGGGGAGGGTGTTGAATGCGTTCGCAATGTCCAAAGACACTGCCAACACCACCTCCCCCCGGGACACCGCTTCATTCGCCAGGGCCCTCACCCGTGCGATCGCGTCAATGGTGGACCTGCCCTGGCGAAATCCGAACTGGCACGCGCTAAGGTCTGGTCCATTGTCCTGCAGGTGTCTTGTGAGGCGGGTAGCCACCACTCGTTCGAAGAGCTTGGCTCCCTCATCGAGTAAGACTATTGGTCTGTATCCCGAGGGGGAGTCAGCCGGTCGACCCTCCTTGCGCAGCAGCACCAGCTTACCGCATTTCCATGCTCGTGGAATTTGCCCCTGTTCCAGGCATGCGGTAAAGAGTGCCCTTACCCTTGGCTCCAATGGGCCGAGCGCCAGCACCCAGGCGCGGCCAGGAATACCGTCGGGTCCAGGGGCAGTGTTTTTGGCTTTAAGCCTTAGCACCGCAGCCCCTAGTTCTGCCTCTGTCACCTCGGGCGTGGCACTCTCCTCCCTGGTAGTTGATGGGGCCATGCGCGGGGGCAGGTGTTCGCCCCGCTGTGGAAAGAGGGCTTCCACTATTTGGTTCAGCAGGTCTGGCTGGAGACTTTGCGTAAGTGGGGGGGCCCAAGGGCGAAGTTTGCACCTCACCGACTTGTACGGCCGCCCCCACGGGTCGCTGTTCAAAGCCTCCAGCATCTCCTCTTCCGCCAGATCCTTAGCTTTGCCAATAGCGGTGCTTAGGGCTTTGCTGGCTGCCCTATAGACTTCATAGAGCCTAGCCTCCTCGGTCTGGTCACGTCGCCTCCGCCTTCGGCTCCTGGCGTACTGGCGTCTCGCAGCCACGCAAGACTTGCGCAGCTGCGTGAGCTCTGCGGACCACCAGTACACCTTCCGCCTCGGACCCATGGGCTTGACCCGGGGCATTGCGGCGTCGCACACCTGAGTCATGGCCTCGCCGAGCCAGGTCGCCTCCTCCTCCACATTAATAGGGTCGGGCACTTCCGGCCAGGCTTGGACCAGGGCTGCCGCATGGAGGACGTCTCGGTCGAGGCGTTTTACGGCCCATTTTGGGCTTTCCATCCCCCGGGGGCGGCTTAGGCCGTCCGGGGTAGTGTGGTGGGCGGAGACATCGAACCGAATGTATCGGTGATCCGATAGCGTCTCAACGCCCACCACAACCTCCCAGCCTTGGACACGGCGCGCCAGGGCACCATTCGCGAATGTCACATCCACGATGGACCCGCCCTGTTGCCGCACGCACGTGTCTACCGCCCCTTGGTTCAGCACCACCAGACCAGACGCAGCCGCCCACTCCATCACCGCTTGGCCGCGTACATCCGTTGCAGGGGAGCCCCACGCCATGGACTTGGCGTTGAGATCCCCTGCGACGAGCACTTGTTCGGGATTACTTCTGCCGATCAGGGCCCCCACTTCATCAAGGTAATCCTCGAAGTCGGCTAGGCTCCTGTTCGGCGAGAAGTACATCCCAACAACCATCATCCTGCCGACGAGGGCAGCCACATACCCATGGCCCCGCACTACCCTTTCGAGCGGTGCAGAGCCAGCCGATGTTTGCGTGGAGAGGGCCACGAGGCTGTCCAAGTCTCCCGCCCAGTTGTCCCTGCGCGGAACCGAGTATGGCTCAGCCACTACCGCTACGTGTATCGACCACTCCGCCATGCTCTGGAACAGAAGGTCCTGAGCTCTGGCGCAGTGGTTGATGTTGACCTGTAGGAATCGTGTGGGAGCCATACTATTCCACGGCCATTTGGTTTTCCTTCTCTGCGCTCGGCTGCGAGGGGGCCCGGGGGCCATCGGCAGCCTCTTTCCGCATTTGCTGTTTGGGTGGGTTGCACATCTTGCTTCCCACCCGGTGGTTAGCCGGCAGTTTAGCCTCAGCGCAGAGCACGCAGTGTGCAGGTGCGGAACAGGCATTGGCGACGTGGCCAGGACGCCCGCATCGGTAGCAGAGCAGGCTGCGATCGACCTCTGCTTTGCATTTTGCCCGCACATGGCCCTCTTCGAGGCAGCGGAAGCAGCGCAGAGGCCGAGCATCGAGCAGCTTGACCTGGGCCGACACCCAGCCCACAAGCAACCTTCCCGCCTCCAATATCTTTTTCGCCGCCGGAACAGGGCAGCGGAGCCAGACCGTTCCAAGCCCGGCGGGGGTGAAAACAACCTCTCCGGACTTGATGTCTGCTTCAGAGCAGCCGCCCGCTCGTGCGACCGCCGTCACCACCTCGGTGAACAGCACCGACTGATCAAGGCCCGAGATGCGCAACTCTGCACATTTCTTGGGCCTTGATATTCGGACCACCTCGGGGTCTACGACCTCCTCCAGCTTTTTGGCCAGGGCGTCTGCCTTATCGCCGCTGGTGGTTCCGGGCACCTCCATAATGTAGGCCCCGGTTTGGGCCTGGCGAAAGCGTAAGCCAGGTATGCCGAGGTCTTCCAGCCTGACCCTTCGCTTCGCCTCGGCAATAACTGACCCTAAGTCAGCTCCCCTTTCTTCCGCCTGGGGCTCCAGCAGCGTCAGCACTACGGCCGCTGAGCGAGGAGGACGGAGCCTCCTGCCTTTCTTCTCACTCTGGTTCTGAGGCGCTTGTGACCTTCCAGGTTTAGCCGCCGCCTTTTGGCCGGTTTTCGGCTTTTTCTTCTTCCCTTTCCGCACCACCTTCGACCATTCCCTTGATGCAGTCGGCGTTTCCTCCGTCGACGGCGGTGGGATGGGAGGGGGCAGCGGGATGGGGGGAGGCTGCGCGCCCTTCTTCGGCGTCTTATTTGTGCGCTTTCCTTTCTTTGCACTTTTATTCTTGGTGCCAGTGGGGACAGGCACAGTGTTTGGATCTGAGTCCACGACCGCCTGCCTATCCCCTCTGGCATCCTTCGCCGGAGGAGGACGCACTGGCTTTCCTGACAGAAGCTTTTCCTGGATATTGGCCATTCGAGCGTCCAGGTACGGTCCAACGTGTGCCATGACCGCGCGGCAGAGTTTTTCCATCTCACTTATAGGCGGAGAGGAGGCGCGGTGTTCTCGCGCTGCTCCTGTTGGTAGAGGCTGCTCAGGGGGCGGCTCTCCCTGATCTTGTCCGGAGTGAGGAGGGGGCGGACTGCCCCGCCTTCGCATTTTTTCCAGCTCCAATTTTATATCGGTCAGCTCCGTCCTAAGGCTGGCCATTTCTGACTGCAACCGGGTGTTATCAGCTTGAAGCCGAGCCGTTTCTTCTGTAGCTGATCGCTTGCTCAGTTCTGCGAACGCGTCGGCAATCGCCACAGCTGCGTTCTTCAGGCACTTTACGTAGCCGCCGGACAGGTTTTTTGACTTCGTCGCTACCTTTGTTATGGTAGCGACGCTGTCCGCCACCTGCTGACCAAGATCTCTGTTGGCCTCAGTTCCCTGAGAACCGTTCCCCGGCAGAGAAGGTACATCCGTCTGGTACCCTTGACGGGTCCTGATGTGCATTTCCTGCACTTCCAACTCTGCCTTAAGCCGAAGTTCCTCCCTCAGGGCCCTGTTGTAGGCTTCTTTTGCCTTTGCAAGCCCAACGTACTTCCCTGATGTAGGTGGACGCCCTCTGCCCTTGGGCTGTTGACTCCCGTCTCCAGCCGACTGGCCTGCGTGGCTTTCGTCGCTTGAGCTGAGCATAAAAGAAGCAGGGCGAAGTCTTTTTCGCACCCTCTTCACCCGCTCAGCTCCCTCCGGGATATTTTCGAGCTTGCTTTTTCCAGAGGACCCACATCCTCCTGTCCCCTGGGACGCAAAGCTAATATCGGAGCTCATGTTTGCCCTCGGTTCGGGCTCGGAATTGATGGTGTTGTCGTCAATCGTCGAAAGGCGTGTTAGTTGGACCCGACATTCGGGTATGCGCATTTCGGTCGCGTGCTTGGGCGGGATTTGGAACGCCGCCGAACTTAAATCTAAACGTGGGCTGTTTAGACCCACGAAGTGACAATTGCCCCCCCCAGAATACGATGGGGCAGCCTGCGTCATAGACACAGGGAGGGATTCTCCCCGAAGGGTACCCTCCTGGGGTAGTATCTTTTTATTGTCACCCATGACCTTTGATGAAGGGGTGGGGTCCCCTGCTCCTTTTAAAGTGCGAGCGCACTCCTCTTTTTTAAGGGGTGAGTTCCCCTGTGTCGCAGTTACGCCGACCCGTTCGCCACTAAAGTGGTACTTCCGGCTCGCCGCTATTCCAAGCCGGACCCGTTCGGTCCACAGGACCTACTTGTCTCCGGCTTGGTACTGGATGCGCTGCAACCCACATCCAGAACCGCGTTAAGGTGCGGTTAGGCCCCGGTTTTTATAGAGGTTTTCCTTCCTCGTGGTCCTCCCTTTGTTGGGGACGACCCCCACTCCCGGCTCCTGTGGGCCGGATTGCGGGTTCGCACTGGCGCTCTGTACAGAGCCCTGCGCTTGCACACGTCCGCATCCCAGTCTACTCTGCTGATCAGAGAGGTACCGGGAGCGGACCCACCGCCTCTGCATCCAGCGATCCCCCGTTCAGGGAACCATCTGGAGCAGGAATGTGGCGCAGCCATACCGGCAGCGCCCCTCCGGTCACGTCCGCATCCCAGTCCACTCTGCTACTCAGAGAAGTACCGGGAGCGGACCCACCGCCTCAGCAGCCCCGAAGTCCCCTGTTCCAGGAGAGACGGGGAGCTGGAAAGTGGCGCGTCCTTTCACCAGGGCGCGCCTACCCCGCCAGGCCCAGGCTGGGCTCCGCCGGAGCTGTGCCGCTCTTGGTCACCCTTTCACTTCGAGCTTTGAGGCCCGAAGATCACTAAGGGGCTCAAGCCCCCCCACCACGACAAGGTAGCGACACTCGGGGGGGAACCTAACCTAACCTAACCTAACCTAACCTAACCTAACCTAACCTAACCTAACCTAACCTAACCTAACCTAACCTAACCTAACCTAACCTAACCTAACCTAACCTAACCTAACCTTTTTTTTTTTTTTTTTTTTTTTTTTTTTTTTTTTTAACGTAGTGAAAACTCATTTACGAGTACCCCCGGGCCCGGGGGGGCCCGAGCGGTTATGTGGGGCTCTCTCCCCCGTCCTCTTCCCCTGCGGGAAGGGGAGGGGGGAACATACCCACTAAAAACACTACGGCATTGTCCGCGCGCCGGGTTTAGGTAGGCGCCGTGGGTTCCCGAGGATTCGAGCCGACGACGCCCCCCGGCCAGCCCCGGCTTTGGTTAAAATCACCGGGGCCACCTCACCTAGGAGGGAGGAGCCGCAACGCTTCAGCTCCCCCCCCAGACGCGTGGGACCATAAAGCGGGTGGAGGACCCCCGTCCCCAACCCGCTGGTCGCACTAGGGGTTCAGGCGGGCAGCAAAGTGCCGCCGCCTTCGCCCCGTTCGTCTGCGCCGGAACGGGGGCGCGTGGACACACTCCTCGCGCTCCCGTTCCTCGGCTTCCTTCTGGAGCATTATGCACTCGCAGAAGGAAGCCACCTCCTCCCAGGACTCGTCACCCCTATCCAGCATAGCCGAAACTATGCTGTGGAGTGACAAGTCCTGTCCAACAGCAGCCACGAGCTGGCGGCGCTCGTAGGCCCAGCAGGGACACTCCTCCAGCGTATGCTGGGCCGTGTCCTCCGTAGCCCCGCAGTTGTGGCACTGCGGGCTGCTCTCTCTCCCGATTCGGTGGAGATAGGCGCCGAAACACCCGTGGCCCGACAGGATCTGGACGAGATGGTACGATATCGTACCAAACTCCCTGTCGAGCCACAGATCGAGCGAGGGGAGGATAGCCGCTATAGTGCGCGTTCCATAGCGGCAGTCCTCCAGCTCCTCTTTCCATCGATCTCTCATGCGCCGCTGGGTTTGTCGGCGGGCAAAGAGGATTTCCTCCGGGGCCAGCCGATCCCCCCCTCGCCTGGGCCTCCCTTTGGGACCAATAAGACGCCGACATGGCCTCGGCGTCTATGTCCCAAGGGGGCGTGCCAGCAATCAGGCAGGCCGCCATGTGGGCCACCGTTACGTACGCCCTGGCTATACGGGTGGCGCACGCCCGCTGGGGCCGTCGGAGGAGGGCCCTCGTCTTCCGCGTGAGCCGGCTCGCCCATATCGGGGCGCCGTAGAGGGCCATGCTCCTCACGACATTGGTGTACAGCCTCCGGCAGGGCGTGAGTGGCCCTCCCACGTTTGGCAGCAGTCTGCCGAGGGCTGCCGCAGTGCCCATCAGTCGGGGGCCGAGTTTGGCAAAGTGAGCGCCAAAATCCCACTTCCTGTCCAGGACAAGGCCAAGATACTTTATGTTGGCCTTGACCTGGACAGGTTCTCCTCCGATCGGGAGTGAGGTATCGGCCGGGATGCGCCAGGCCCCAAACACCATGGCGTCGGTCTTGCGCACGTTGACCCTGAGGCCGAGCGCGCTGATGCGGTCAACGACCAGCTCGGCCGCAACAGCCGCCCTTCGCAGGGTTTCCTGCCGGTCACTTCCCCGGACGGCCACCATCGTGTCATCGGCGTAGCAGATGGTGGTCATGCGGGGAAGCTGCACGCCCCGGATGGCCCAGTCAAACCCAAGGTTCCATAGTAGTGGGCCGAGTATGGAACCTTGGGGGACCCCGCACGACATGGGCCAGCTCTTACGCCTGCCACCGTGATCATAGAGCACTACCCTTCCCTCCAGGTAGTGCCCTATGATCTTCTGCAGGTACCAGGGGATCCCATGGTACCGCAGGGACTCCATGATGACGGAGTAGGGGAGGGTGCCGAAGGCGTTGGCGATATCTAGCGATACCGCCACCACCCCCTCCCCCTTGCTAGCCGCTAGGTCGCTAAAATCCTTTAGCTTCTTCAGGGCGTCGATCGTCGACCGGCCCGCCCTGAAGCCAAACTGGTGGTCCGATATGTTCGGCCCGACCTCCTCCAGGTGGCTCCGGATCCGGGAGGAGATTATACGCTCCAGAGCCTTCCCACATTCGTCCAGCAGGACGATGGGCCGATGGCCTGATGGCGAGTCAGGCGCGCCCCCCGGCTTGGGAATGAGTACCAGCCGCCCCTCCTTCCATACCTTCGGGAAGCGCCCCTCCTGCAGACACTGGTCCAGGAGGTCTTTGAAGCGCTCCCCGAGGTATTGGAGGGCGATGGGGATCACTCTCGCGGGCACGCCGTCCGGGCCCGGGGCCTTTTTGCAGGCCCGGAGGCGGTCCGTCACCCACATCATCTCGTCCTGGTTGATCCTGGGTACGGGATCTCGTCTTTGCTCCTCCGAGGGGGCCGACATCCTCGGAGGCTCGAAGTCCGGCGCCGGAGGGAAGAGGACGCCGATAATCCTCTCGAGGAGCCCTGGCTCCAGGGAGTCCATGGGGGGGGCGCGTTTGACCTTATCCCGCACCATCTTGTACGGGCGCCCCCATGGATCCCTCTCCAGCGTGGCCAGGAACTCCTCGTGTGCGGCGTCCTTGGCCTTGGAGATGGCCAGCTGGAGGGTCTCCTTGGCCTCCTTGAGGGCCCTATAGAGGACCTCCTCCTCGGCGGCCGTGTGCGCCACTCTCCGCCTGCAGCGGGTGTAGGCGCGGCGCGCGCGGTTGCTGGCGGCCCGAAGATTGGCTATATCCTCGGACCACCAGTAGACCCCCGTTTTGTCCGGGAGCCTCCGCATCCGGGGCATTGCCGCGTCGCACACCGCGGTGAGCGCCTCTCGGAAGCGGGTCGCCTTCCCATCGACGTCCAGATCGTCGGGTGGGGGGGCGTTCCAGGCCTCTACCACCGCCGCCTCCTCCGCCATGCCGGGGTCGAATTTGGAGAGGACCCAGCGCGGGAAGGTCGACCTCCTCCCCGCCGGCGGCCGCGGCTGTGTCGGCTGTGAGGCGGAGACCCTCATCCGAATGTATCGGTGGTCGGAGAGGGTCTCTACGTCCTCGAGGACGCGCCAGTCTGTGATGCGTGCAGCTAGGGCAGGGGTCGCGAACGTTATGTCCACGATGGACCCCCCCTGCCTACGCACGCACGTATTGGCGTCGCCCCGGTTGGCTACCTCCAGCCCGATGGCAGCCGCCCAGCCCTCTAACTCGACCCCTCTCGGGTCCGTGATGGGGGAACCCCACGCTGCGCCCTTGGCGTTGAAGTCCCCCATCACCAGCAACTGCGCTGGGGCGGCCCCCCTTGCGACTCGCCCCAGTTCCACAAGGAAGGCCTCGAAGGCCGCTAGCGGCCTGTTGGGGGAGAAGTAGACCGCAATGATCGCGGTCGCTCCCCACTTGGCCGCCACGTACCCCGGGCCCTCACCAATCTTGTGGAGGGGGGGGGAGTTCCCGTTTGTCGGGACCACAATTGCCGCCAGGCCGTCCGTGGACCCGGCCCAGTTTGGTTGGGGCGGAACGTAATACGGTTCCGCCACCACCGCTACCGCTATGCTCCACTCCGCCATGGCCTGCATGAGCAGGTCTTGGGCCCTGGCGGAGTGGTTCAAGTTCGTCTGGAGGAACTCGCAATGCTGGTGTGCTGGCATTAAGACACCTGCATTGCGAGTTCCTCCTGTACCTTCGGGCTTTCAACTTGGGGGCTGGCCCGGGGCGCGCGGTCCTTCCCCCTAACACTGGGTGGGGCACATTTGTCCCCGCCCATGACGTGGCCATGGGGCCGTCCCGCCGCAGTGCATACCGCGCACTTGGGCTGCGCCTGGCAGTCCGCTGCTAGGTGCCCCTCCTTTCCGCATCGGAAGCACTTTCCTGTGTACTCCGCGGCGGAGGGGCACGTGGCCCTGGTGTGGCCCAGCGCCATACACTTGAAGCAGCGCATGGGCAGGGCCACCATGGGTGTCACGACTGCTCTTGACCAGCCTATCTGGATGTGGCTCTCCTTGGCCACCTCCTTGGCTGCCGTCGCTGGGCACCGTATTATGACGGTGCCCCGCCCCCAGGCTCTCTCACTGAGGGCCCCAACCTTGACTAGGGCCACCTGGCAGCCCCCTTTATCCGCAACGGCCGCCGCCACCTCGTCCCGACCCACGGTTTCGTCAAGCCCAGTGAGCTTGAGCTCTGCGAATTTCGTGGGCCGGGTGATCTCGGCCACATCCCCCACCGCCTCGCGGAGCTTCTCCGCCAAGCGGTCCGCGGTGGCTTCGGGGGTGTCTCCGCTCACCTCCAGCAGCTTGGAGCCGGTCATGGATTTCCGCATTTGGACCGACTCCAGTCCGACGTCGGCCAGCCTGACGCCGGCCCTGGCCCACACCATTACGTCGGTGTATGTGGCCAGCTTGCCCCCCCTCTGTGCCCCCTCCTTGAGGGTCAGGACCACAGCTGCATTACGGGGCACCACCACCTTTACTACCTTCGGCTTGGGGGTCGTCTTGGGGGGGGTGACTTGGGAGGCGGCGTTCGCCTTTTTCCCCTTCCCCTTCCTCCTTGCCACCAATGCCCAGGATTCTTCCTGGGGCTGGGGGGCTGCCTGGGGTTGAGGCCCTGCACCCTGTCCGCTAGTCCCCGCCTTGGGGGGGGGATTGTGCGGCACGTGATTCGGCCGCGCCATCGGCTGCTCCCTCGGGGCTGGCGTTGAGCCAGCCTTGCCCGCCGCCTCCTTGCCCGCCTTTTTGCCATTTTGGGCTGGCGGGGTCGGTGGAGGGGGCATCGGGATGGCCGCTTGCCTCTTCGGCTGGGCCTTTGGGGGCTCCTTCGCGTCGCCCCCTACCAAGCCGGACTGGGCTCTGGGGCGAGGGGGCGGCGGCGTCCTCTTGTCGGCCGCGAGCGGCGGCCGCAGGACGGGTTCCGGCGGGAGGCGCGCCTCTACTTCCCCTAGGCGGGCATTTATCATCCCGCCCAGGGATGTGAGAAGGTCGCGCCTCAGGTCCTCAATGGCCTCCTTGAGGTCACTTCCCACTTCAGTGGCTGTGGTCCTCCGCACTGCTAAGGCGGAGCTCTGCGCCTCCGCGTAGGCCGCCTTAAAGGCCTGCAGTTCGCCGCGGACGATCTCCAGCTCTCTAGAGAGCCGGGCGTTGTCCGCGCGAATACGGCGCTGCTCCTCCATTGGGGAGACCGTCCGCAGCTCCTCGATGGCCACTAGGGCCTCAGCGGTCGCCTCGTTCAGGCGGCCCTTGACCCGCCCGTTTATTCGGGAGCACTTCGAAATGTCCTCCTTGATGAGGAGTACATTCCGAAGTGCTGCGGCAGCGAGCTCCTCCCTGGTCTGTTCCCGGGGGGTGCGTGCGTCCTCCTCCTCGTCCGCGAGTGTTGACTTCCCTCGCAGGGACTGCTTCGGACGGTAGGTCCGATCTTCCCGGGCATCCTCAAACTCGACGGAGTCGTCGTCTGAGCCCAGTCCCTCCAACCCCCTCTTTGCCTTGGCCAGGAAGGCGTGGGCACCCATGGGACGCTTTCCCCCTCCGCCCCTGCTGGAGGTCTTCACCTTCACAGGGACTTCGGTGTCCCCGCTGGACCTGAGCGACATGGTTCGCTTAAGGGGGGTCTTTTTACGGGCACCCCCAACCTCAGTTGCGTCTGCCTCCATGTCGGAGGATTCAGACGGTTCCACTCCGAACTCGGAGTCCCCACCCTCGTGCGCCTCAGACTGGCTCGTCACACCCGCTGAGTTGGGCTCAAAAAGGGAACCGTTCCCGAATTTCCCGCTCTTTTTCCCTCCCCCGTACTTGATCGTACGGAAATTCAGTCGAAACTGAGCTGATGCCCCCGGCAAAAAATTCCCAGCGGGAGAACCGCTCCGACGATTTTTCTCCTGACCCCTGTCAGGAGTGGCCGATGACCCGGCCCCCTCCCCCGAAAAACCCCCCCCCCGTAGCTACTCCCGTTTCGGAGTTACTACCCCCCCCTAAACCCGGAACTATGGTCGCCCATAGCTCCCCCCCCTCCCGTCCGATCTCCAATCGGACCCCCCCCCCCAGAACCCGTGCAGGTTCTACAATCCCCCACCCTTGCCACAACCCCCCCTACCAGGTTGGTTTCACCAGAAGGGTGAAACCTAACCAAAAAACGGTCAAGTCCGAACAGTGGAAAATTACCAACTTATAAAAAAGTTGGTAGTTTTCCCCAAATTCTGACGAGACTGTGATAGCTAGAGAGTCGAGTGAGGTGCCGTTAGGCGGCGCAAACTACCTCCTAAAAGACCCTATAGCTATAAAATCCCGGACCGTTATAGTATAGGCGCAGTGATTTTTTGAAAGCCCTGACAAACTTATCAAAAAAGTCACTAGCGCCTATGGCAAATATAGCCGCAACCAACGTTTCACCAAATAACTTCCGAATGGTAAGTTCGAAAATTATTCGGTAAACGGCGTTTGGTAGTGCCACTAATTCGCCCTATTCCCCAACAAAAAGAATTTAAAAAATGTGAACCGTATAGAAGATACGATTTTTCTAAAAAATTTGGAAAAGTTGTGTTTTGCAATCCCAACCGCAAAAACAGAAGGTTTTTGGGAAGAAATTGCAAAAATTAATTTTGGGGTATCTAGAGAAGCTAGGAATACCAAAAATATGTCAAAAAATCAGGGATCTAATGCAGAAGGCAAAGATATCAAAAATTTGGAAAAATTCCGAACGCAAGTCAAAAATTTGAGTTATTTCGCAAAGCAAGTCGTAAAAGTAACATCAAATTTTGCCTCAGTAACATCAAATTTTGCCTCAGTAACATCAAATTTTGCCTCCCTCAGTAACATCAAATTTTGCCTCCCTCAGTAACATCAAATTTTGCCTCAGTAACATCAAATTTTGCCTCAGTAACATCAAATTTTGCCTCAGTAACATCAAATTTTGCCTCAGTAACATCAAATTTTGCCTCAGTAACATCAAATTTTGCCTCAGTAACATCAAATTTTGCCTCAGTAACATCAAATTTTGCCTCAGTAACATCAAATTTTGCCTCAGTAACATCAAATTTTGCCTCAGTAACATCAAATTTTGCCTCAGTAACATCAAATTTTGCCTCAGTAACATCAAATTTTGCCTCAGTAACATCAAATTTTGCCTCAGTAACATCAAATTTTGCCTCAGTAACATCAAATTTTGCCTCAGTAACATCAAATTTTGCCTCAGTAACATCAAATTTTGCCTCAGTAACATCAAATTTTGCCTCAGTAACATCAAATTTTGCCTCAGTAACATCAAATTTTGCCTCAGTAACATCAAATTTTGCCTCAGTAACATCAAATTTTGCCTCAGTAACATCAAATTTTGCCTCAGTAACATCAAATTTTGCCTCAGTAACATCAAATTTTGCCTCAGTAACATCAAATTTTGCCTCAGTAACATCAAATTTTGCCTCAGTAACATCAAATTTTGCCTCAGTAACATCAAATTTTGCCTCAGTAACATCAAATTTTGCCTCAGTAACATCAAATTTTGCCTCAGTAACATCAAATTTTGCCTCAGTAACATCAAATTTTGCCTCAGTAACATCAAATTTTGCCTCAGTAACATCAAATTTTGCCTCAGTAACATCAAATTTTGCCTCAGTAACATCAAATTTTGCCTCAGTAACATCAAATTTTGCCTCAGTAACATCAAATTTTGCCTCAGTAACATCAAATTTTGCCTCAGTAACATCAAATTTTGCCTCAGTAACATCAAATTTTGCCTCAGTAACATCAAATTTTGCCTCAGTAACATCAAATTTTGCCTCAGTAACATCAAATTTTGCCTCAGTAACATCAAATTTTGCCTCAGTAACATCAAATTTTGCCTCAGTAACATCAAATTTTGCCTCAGTAACATCAAATTTTGCCTCAGTAACATCAAATTTTGCCTCAGTAACATCAAATTTTGCCTCAGTAACATCAAATTTTGCCTCCAACCTAACCTAACCTAACCTAACCTAACCTAACCTTTTTTTTTTTTTTTTTTTTTGATTCGGTGAGAAAATGCAAATTACGCACGGTCCCCGCGCCTTGGGGAGTGTCCCCCCACACGCACTTAGGGGGGACGACGCGGGGGGTGTAGTGGACTCTCCCCCCTAGTCGGAGCACACTAGGGGGGCATACCCCTTAAAAACTCACCGGTATTCCCTCTCGGCCATTTGGAGGGGCGCCGTGGGAGAACTATGGTGTCACCACGCACGCCCCACCGGCCGCTCCAGCGCAAGCGCCGGAGGTCCCTCGCCTAAGGAGGGAGGGCCGGGGATACTTGGCCCCCCCCCTGACTCGTGGGCCTTTACAGGCTGGCAGGGGATCCCCATCCCCCACCAGCTGGCACCACTACGGAGGGCAGCGGCGACTGCCGCCTGCACCTCCGATCCGACACTCGGTCGGATCCCCGTTGTGGGGGGCGGGGTAGCTCGCCTCACTGAGGCCAGGAAAAGACCGAAGGACATCAATCCTTCGGCCACCCGGGGAACTCAGTCCCCAGGATACTTTTCCTCCAGGAGGCCCCCGGAGCTACCCCACCCCTCACACGCCCATGCGCCCATCCCTGAGGGAACTTGTGTCCGAGCAACGGGTACGCCGACGCTCAGTCCCCTCCGCTCTACGCGAACCCTCCCATGAAGTACGATGGCCCTCAGAGCCACCGTACTCCCGACAGCCATCATGGCCGCCCTCCTAACTCCCCAGGGGAGCCACCCCCGCGCCGAAGCGCTGCCACTTCCATGTCTCCTCTGCTGGATCAGAGGAGTACTGGAAGTGGCCCACCACCCGGTACCTCTTGGCACCGCCGCAGGCCGGACACATGGCATGCGGCGGTGAGCCCCCCCACCACGACAAGGTAGGTACACGTCGGGGGGGAACCTAACCTAACCTAACCTAACCTAACCTAACCTAACCTAACCTAACCTAACCTAACCTAACCTAACCTAACCTAACCTAACCTTTTTTTTTTTTTTTTTTTTTTTTTTTTTTTTTTTTAACGTAGTGAAAACTCATTTACGAGTACCCCCGGGCCCGGGGGGGCCCGAGCGGTTATGTGGGGCTCTCTCCCCCGTCCTCTTCCCCTGCGGGAAGGGGAGGGGGGAACATACCCACTAAAAACACTACGGCATTGTCCGCGCGCCGGGTTTAGGTAGGCGCCGTGGGTTCCCGAGGATTCGAGCCGACGACGCCCCCCGGCCAGCCCCGGCTTTGGTTAAAATCACCGGGGCCACCTCACCTAGGAGGGAGGAGCCGCAACGCTTCAGCTCCCCCCCCAGACGCGTGGGACCGTAATGGCGGGTGGAGGACCCCCGTCCCCAACCCGCTGGTCGCACTAGGGGTTCAGGCGGGCAGCAAAGTGCCGCCGCCTTCGCCCCGTTCGTCTGCGCCGGAACGGGGGCGCGTGGACACACTCCTCGCGCTCCCGTTCCTCGGCTTCCTTCTGGAGCATTATGCACTCACAGAAGGAAGCCACCTCCTCCCAGGACTCGTCACCCCTATCCAGCATAGCCGAAACTATGCTGTGGAGTGACAAGTCCTGTCCAACAGCAGCCACGAGCTGGCTGCGCTCGTAGCTCCAGCAGGGACACTCCTCCAGTGTATGCTGGGCTGTATCGTCAGGCGCCCCGCAGTTGTGGCAGCGGGGGCTGTCCTCTCGCCCAATGCGGAACAGGTAGGCCCCGAAACACCCGTGGCCCGACAGGATCTGCACGAGATGGTATGACATCATACCAAACTCCCTGTCGAGCCACAGGTCGAAAGAGGGGAGGATAGCCGCTATAGTGCGCGTCCCATAGCGGCAGTCCTCCAGCTCCTCTTTCCACCTGTCCCGCATGCAACCTAACCTAACCTAACCTAACCTAACCTAACCTAACCTAACCTTTTTTTTTTTTTTTTTTTTTTTTTTTTTTTTTTTTAACGTAGTGAAAACTCATTTACGAGTACCCCCGGGCCCGGGGGGGCCCGAGCGGTTATGTGGGGCTCTCTCCCCCGTCCTCTTCCCCTGCGGGAAGGGGAGGGGGGGAACATACCCACTAAAAACACTACGGCATTGTCCGCGCGCCGGGTTTAGGTAGGCGCCGTGGGTTCCCGAGGATTCGAGCCGACGACGCCCCCCGGCCAGCCCCGGCTTTGGTTAAAATCACCGGGGCCACCTCACCTAGGAGGGAGGAGCCGCAACGCTTCAGCTCCCCCCCCAGACGCGTGGGACCATAAAGCGGGTGGAGGACCCCCGTCCCCAACCCGCTGGTCGCACTAGGGGTTCAGGCGGGCAGCAAAGTGCCGCCGCCTTCGCCCCGTTCGTCTGCGCCGGAACGGGGGCGCGTGGACACACTCCTCGCGCTCCCGTTCCTCGGCTTCCTTCTGGAGCATTATGCACTCGCAGAAGGAAGCCACCTCCTCCCAGGACTCGTCACCCCCCATCCAGCATAGCCGAAACTATGCTGTGGAGTGACAAGTCCTGTCCAACAGTGGCCACGAGCTGGCGGCGCTCGTAGGCCCAGCAGGGACACTCCTCCAGCGTATGCTGGGCCGTGTCCTCTGCAGCTCCGCAGTTGTGGCACTGCGGGCTGCTCTCTCTCCCGATTCGGTGGAGATATGCGCCGAAACACCCGTGGCCCGACAGGATCTGGACGAGATGGTACGATATCGTACCAAACTCCCTGTCGAGCCACAGGTCGAGCGAGGGGAGGATAGCCGCTATAGTGCGCGTACCATAGCGGCAGTCCTCCAGCTCCTCCTTCCACCTGTCGCGCATGCGCCGCTGGGTTTGTCGGCGGGCAAAGAGGATTTCCTCTGGGGCCAGCCGATCCCCCCTCGCCTGGGCCTCCCTTTGGGACCAATAAGACGCCGACATGGCCTCGGCGTCTATGTCCCAAGGGGGCGTACCGGCGATCAGGCAGGCCGCCATGTGGGCCACCGTCACATACGCCCTGGCTATTCGGGTGGCGCACACTCGCTGGGGCCGTCGGAGGAGGGCCCTCGTCTTCCTCGTTAACAGGCTAGCCCATATCGGGGCGCCATAGAGGGCCATGCTCCTCACGACGTTGGCGTACAGCCTCCGGCAGGGCGTGAGTGGCCCTCCCACATTCGGCAGTAGTCTGCCGAGGGCTGCCGCAGTGCCCATCAGCTTAGGGGCGAGTTGGACGAAGTGTGCGCCAAAGTCCCACTTCCTGTCCAGGACAAGACCAAGATACTTTATATTGGCCTTGACCTGGACAGGTTCTCCTCCGATAGGGAGTGCGGTGTCGGCCGGGAGGCGCCAGGTGGGGGCCCCAAACACCATGGCGTCCGTCTTCCGCACGTTGACCCTGAGGCCGAGCGCACTGACGCGGTCAATGACCAGTTCGGCCGCAACAGCCGCCCTGCGCAGTGCCTCTTGCCGGTCCCTTCCCCGGACGGCCACCATCGTGTCATCGGCGTAGCAGATGGTGGCCATGCGGGGAAGCTGCTCGCCCCGAATTGCCCAGTCGAACCCAAGGTTCCATAATAGTGGGCCAAGTATGGAACCTTGGGGGACCCCGCACGCCATAGGATGGCTCTTACGCCTGCCGCCGTGATCATAGAGCACTACCCTTCCCTCCAGGTAGTGCCCTATGATCCTCTGCAGGTACCCCGGGATCCGATGGTACCGCAGGGACTCCATAATGACGGAGTAGGGGAGGGTGCCGAAGGCGTTGGCGATATCTAACGATACCGCCACCACCCCCTCCCCCTTGCTGGCCGCCAGGTCGCTAAACTCCTTCAGAGTCTTTATTGCGTCGATCGTCGACCGGCCCTTCCGGAATCCGAACTGGTGCTCGGAGATGTTCGGGCCCACCTCCTCCAGGTGGCTGCGGATCCGGGAGGAGATTATCCGCTCCAGGGCCTTCCCGCACTCGTCCAGGAGGACGATGGGCCGATGGCCTGATGGCGAGTCAGGCGCGCCCCCCGGCTTGGGAATGAGCACCAGCCGCCCCTCCTTCCATACCTTCGGGAAGCGCCCCTCCTGCAGACACTGGTCCAGGAGGTCCTTAAAGCGCTCCCCGAGGTATTGAAGGGCGATGGGGATCACCCTCGCGGGCACGCCGTCCGGGCCTGGGGCCTTTTTGCATGCCCGGAGGCGGTCCGTGATCCACATCATTTCATCCTGGTTGATCCTGGGAATTATGGGATCCTCTCCTGGCTCCTCCGGGGGGGCCATCCTCGGAGGCTCGAACTCCGGCGCCGGAGGGAAAAGGACGCCGACGATCCTCTCAAGGAGCCCTGGCTCCAGGGAGTCCATGGGGGGGGCACGCTTGACCTTTTCCCGCACCATCTTGTACGGGCGCCCCCATGGATCCCTCTCCAGTGTGGCCAGGAACTCCTCGTGTGCGGCGTCCTTGGCCTTGGTGATTGCCAGCTGCAGGGTCTCCTTGGCCTCCTTGAGGGCCCTATGGAGGACCTCCTCCTCGGCGGCCGTGTGCGCCACCCTCCGCCTGCAGCGGGTGTAGGCGCGGCGCGCGCGGTTGCTGGCGGCCCGAAGATTGGCTATTTCCTCGGACCACCAGTAGACCCCCGTTTTATCCGGGAGCCTCCGCATCCGCGGCATGGCCGCGTCACATACCGCGGTGAGCGCCTCGCGGAATCGGGCCGCCTTTCCGTCGACGTCCAGATCGTCGGGTGGGGGGGCGTTCCAGGCCTCCACCACTGCCGCCTCCTCCGCCATGCCGGGGTCGAATCTGGAGAGGACCCAGCGCGGGAAGGTCGACCTCCTCCCCGCCGGCGGCCGCTGTGCCGGCTGCGAGGCGGAGACCCTCATCCGAATATAGCGGTGGTCGGAGAGGGTCTCTACGTCCTCAAGGACACGCCAGTCCGCAATGCGTGCGGCTAGGGCGGGGGTCGCGAACGTTATGTCCACGATGGACCCCCCCTGCCTGCGCACGCACGTGTCCACGCTGCCTCTGTTGGCCACCTCCAGCCCGATGGCAGCCGCCCAGCCCTCTAACTTGGCCCCTCTCTGGTCCGTGATGGGGGAACCCCACGCCGCGCCTTTGGCGTTGAAGTCCCCCATCACAAGCAGCTGCGCTGGGGCAACTCCCCCTGCGGCTCGCCCTAGATCCGCAAGGAAGGCCTCGAAGGCCGCCAGCGGCCTGTTGGGGGAGAAATAGACCGCAATTATTGCAGTCTCTCCCCACTTGGCCGCTACGTACCCCGGGCCCTCTCCGATCTTGTGGAGGGGGGGGGAGTTCCCGTTCGTCGGGACAACGATGGCTGCAAGGCCGTCCGGAGATCCCGCCCAGTTTCTTTGGGGCGGAACGTAATATGGTTCCGCCACCACCGCAACCTTTATGCCCCACTCCGCCATGGCCTGCATGAGCAGGTCTTGAGCCCTGGCGGAGTGGTTCACATTCGCCTGGAGGATCTCGCAATGCTGGTGTACTGGCATTAAGACACCTGCATTGCGAGTTCCTCCTGTGCCTTCGGGCTTTCATCTTGGGGGGGGCTGGACCGGGGCGCGCGGTCCTTCCCCCTGACTGTGGGTGGGGCACATTTGTCCCCACCCATGACGTGGCCATGGGGCCGTCCCGCCGCAGCGCATACCGCGCACTTGGGCTGCGCCTGGCAGTCCACTGCTAGGTGTCCCTCCTTTCCGCATCGGAAGCACTTTCCTGTGTACTCCGCGGCGGAGGGGCACGTGGCCCGGGTGTGGCCCAGCGCCATGCACTTAAAGCAGCGCATGGGCAGGGCCACCAGGGGCGTCACGGCTGCTTTCGTCCAGCCAATCTGGATGTGGCCCTCCTTGGCCACCTCCTTGGCAGCCGTCGCTGGGCACCGTACGAAAACGGTTCCCCGCCCCCAGCCTCTCTCGCTGAGGGCCCCGACCTTGACCAGGGCCACCTGGCAGCCCCCTTTAGCCGCGACGGCCGCCGCCACCTCATCCCGGCCCACGGTATCGTCAAGCCCGGAGAGCTTGAGCTCTGCGAACTTCGTGGGCCGGGTGATTTCGGCCACGTCCCCCACCACTTCGCGGAGCTTCTCCGCCATGCGGTCCGCGGTGGCTTCGGGGGTGTCTCCCTTCACCTCCAGCAGCTTGGAGCCGGTCATAGACTTCCTCATCTGGACCGACTCCAGTCCAAAGTCGGCCAGCCTGACGCCGGCCCTAGCCCACACCATTACATCGGTGTAGGTGACCAGCTTGCCCTCCCTCTGTGCCCCCTCCTTGAGGGTCAGGACCACAGCTGCCGTACGGGGCACCACCACCTTCACTGCCTTCGGCTTGGGGGTCTTGGGGGGTGTGGCCGGGGAGGTGGCCTTCTTCCCCTTTCCCTTCCTCCTTACCACCTCCGACCAGGGGGCTTCCTGGCGCTGGGGCGTGGCTTGGGGTTGGGACCCCCTCTCCCCGCTCGTCCCCGCCCTGGGGGGGGACGAACTTGGCGGATTTGGCGGAGCGTTAGGGCGCTCCACCGCCTTGGTCCTCTTAGCCGGTGTCGGGCCGCTCCCTCCCCCCGCCTTTTTGCCACTTTGGGCTGACGGAGGTGGGGGCGGAGGAGGCATGAGGTTTTCCTCCTGCCTCTTCTTCGGCTGTACGACCTTCTGGGGTTCCCTCGTGGCCCCCCCTACCAGGTTCGGCTGGGTCCTGGGGCGGGGTGGGGGTGCCGTCTTCCTGTCCGCGGCAAGTGGCGGCCTGAGGACGGGCTCCGGCGGGAGGCGCGTCTCCAGCTCCCCCAGGCGGGCGTTGATCATCCCGCCCAGGGATGTCAGCAGGTCGCGCCTGAGCTCCTCCATGGCCTCTTTCAGCCCCCCCCTCTCTTCGACAGCTGAGGCCTCTCTGCGCGCTGCGGAGGCTGTGCCTTGCGCCTCTGAGTAGGCCGCCTTAAAGGCTCTCAGCTCCGAGCGGACATTGTCCAACTCCCTCGCGAGCCTGGCGTTGTCCGCCCGGAGTCTGCGCTGCTCCTCGGTAGGGGAGACCACGCGCAACTCCTCAATGGCCTCAAAGGCCTCGGCGGCCGCGTCATTCAGCAGGCCCTTGATCCGCCCATTGATGTTGCCGCACTTGGCAACGTTCCCTCGGATAGAGAGAACGCTACGGAGTGCGGCGGCGGCGAGCTCCTCCCTGCTCTTCTCCTGGGGAGTGCGAACGTCGTCACCGCTCTTGGGCGACTTCTTACGGCGGGATTGCTTGGGACGGAAGGTTCGGTCCCCCTGATCCTCCTGGTCGTTGGAGTCCTCGTCGCTGCCGAGGCCCTCCAACTTCCTCCGCGCAGAGGCCATGAAGGCGTAGGCCCCCATACTGCGCTTTCCGTGTCCTCCCCTGGATGAGGACTTCACCTTGGCAGGCACCACCTCCTCTGCCCCGCTGGACTTTGACCTTTTAAGGGGAGCCCTTTTGGCGTCCCCCTTGGGTCCCTCCCGCAGAAGGCTGGACAGAACAGCCTCCTCCGTCTCCTCCTCCATGTCGGAGGTCTCCGAGAACTCCACGGTCTGACACCCGAGTTCCGACCCCGTGTCCCCCCCCTCGAACGCCTCCGACTCCGTCGTCCCCTCGACGCTGGGCTCAAAGAGAGAGCCGTTCCCCACCTTAATCCCCTTTTTCCCTCCCCCGTACAGCAACGCCGGAAAGTTAAGCCGGTAAGAGGACGCCCCCGGCAAAAAATTCCCAGCGGGAGATCCGCTCCTGGAATTTTCTTCCTGACCCTTGTCAGGGATGGCCGATGACCCGGCCCCCTCCCCCAAACTCCCCCCCCCCCGTAGCACCCCCCGTTTGGGAGCTACTCCGGGTCCTAACCCCCGAGTTATGATTACTCATAACTCCCCCCCCCTCCCGTCCGATGTCCCACCGGACCCCCCCCCCCAGAACCCCTGCAGGTTCTACAACCCCCCCCCCTTGCTACAAACCCCCCCTACCAGGTTGGTTTCACCAGAAGGGCGAAACCTAACCCAAAAACGGTCAAGTCCGAACAGTGGAAAATTACCAACTTATAAAAAAGTTGGTAGTTTTCCCCAAATTCTGACGAGACTATGATAGCTAGAGAGTCGAGTGAGGTGCCGTTAGGCGGCGCAAACTACCTCCTAGATGACCCTATAACTATAAAATCCCGGACCGTTATAGTATAGGCGCAGTGATTTTTTGAAAGTCCTGACAAACTTATCAAAAAAGTCACTAGCGCCTATGGCAAATATAGCCGCAACCAACGTTTCACCGAATAACTTCCGAATGGTAAGTTCGAAAATTATTCGGTAAACGGCGTTTGGTAGTGCCACTAATTCGCCCTATTCCCCAACAAAAAGAATTTAAAAAATGTGAACCGTATGGAAGATACGATTTTTCTAAAAAATTTGGAAAACTTGTGTTTTGCAATCCCAACCGCAAAAACAGAAGGTTTTCACGGAGAAATTGCAAAAATTAATTTTGGGGTATCCAGAGAAGCTAGAAGTACCGAAAATATGTCAAAAAGTCAGGGATCTAATGCAGAAGGCAAAGATATCAAAAATTTGGAAAAATTCCGATCGCAAGTCAAAAATTTGAGTTATTTAGCAAAGCAAGTCGCAAAAGTAACATCAAATTTTGCCTCAGTAACATCAAATTTTGCCTCAGTAACATCAAATTTTGCCTCAGTAACATCAAATTTTGCCTCAGTAACATCAAATTTTGCCTCAGTAACATCAAATTTTGCCTCAGTAACATCAAATTTTGCCTCAGTAACATCAAATTTTGCCTCAGTAACATCAAATTTTGCCTCAGTAACATCAAATTTTGCCTCAACCTAACCTAACCTAACCTAACCTAACCTAACCTAACCTAACCTAACCTAACCTAACCTAACCTAACCTAACCTAACCTAACCTAACCTAACCTAACCTAACCTAACCTAACCTAACCTAACCTAACCTAACCTAACCTAACCTAACCTAACCTTTTTTTTTTTTTTTTTTTTTTTTTTAACGTAGTGAAAACTCATTTACGAGTACCCCCGGGCCCGGGGGGGCCCGAGCGGTTATGTGGGGCTCTCTCCCCCGTCCTCTTCCCCTGCGGGAAGGGGAGGGGGGAACATACCCACTAAAAACACTACGGCATTGTCCGCGCGCCGGGTTTAGGTAGGCGCCGTGGGTTCCCGAGGATTCGAGCCGACGACGCCCCCCGGCCAGCCCCGGCTTTGGTTAAAATCACCGGGGCCACCTCACCTAGGAGGGAGGAGCCGCAACGCTTCAGCTCCCCCCCCAGACGCGTGGGACCATAAAGCGGGTGGAGGACCCCCGTCCCCAACCCGCTGGTCGCACTAGGGGTTCAGGCGGGCAGCAAAGTGCCGCCGCCTTCGCCCCGTTCGTCTGCGCCGGAACGGGGGCGCGTGGACACACTCCTCGCGCTCCCGTTCCTCGGCTTCCTTCTGGAGCATTATGCACTCGCAGAAGGAAGCCACCTCCTCCCAGGACTCGTCACCCCCATCCAGCATAGCCGAAACTATGCTGTGGAGTGACAAGTCCTGTCCAACAGTGGCCACGAGCTGGCGGCGCTCGTAGGCCCAGCAGGGACACTCCTCCAGCGTATGCTGGGCCGTGTCCTCTGCAGCTCCGCAGTTGTGGCACTGCGGGCTGCTCTCTCTCCCGATTCGGTGGAGATATGCGCCGAAACACCCGTGGCCCGACAGGATCTGGACGAGATGGTACGATATCGTACCAAACTCCCTGTCGAGCCACAGGTCGAGCGAGGGGAGGATAGCCGCTATAGTGCGCGTACCATAGCGGCAGTCCTCCAGCTCCTCCTTCCACCTGTCGCGCATGCGCCGCTGGGTTTGTCGGCGGGCAAAGAGGATTTCCTCTGGGGCCAGCCGATCCCCCCTCGCCTGGGCCTCCCTTTGGGACCAATAAGACGCCGACATGGCCTCGGCGTCTATGTCCCAAGGGGGCGTACCGGCGATCAGGCAGGCCGCCATGTGGGCCACCGTCACATACGCCCTGGCTATTCGGGTGGCGCACACTCGCTGGGGCCGTCGGAGGAGGGCCCTCGTCTTCCTCGTTAACAGGCTAGCCCATATCGGGGCGCCATAGAGGGCCATGCTCCTCACGACGTTGGCGTACAGCCTCCGGCAGGGCGTGAGTGGCCCTCCCACATTCGGCAGTAGTCTGCCGAGGGCTGCCGCAGTGCCCATCAGCTTAGGGGCGAGTTGGACGAAGTGTGCGCCAAAGTCCCACTTCCTGTCCAGGACAAGACCAAGATACTTTATATTGGCCTTGACCTGGACAGGTTCTCCTCCGATAGGGAGTGCGGTGTCGGCCGGGAGGCGCCAGGTGGGGGCCCCAAACACCATGGCGTCCGTCTTCCGCACGTTGACCCTGAGGCCGAGCGCACTGACGCGGTCAATGACCAGTTCGGCCGCAACAGCCGCCCTGCGCAGTGCCTCTTGCCGGTCCCTTCCCCGGACGGCCACCATCGTGTCATCGGCGTAGCAGATGGTGGCCATGCGGGGAAGCTGCTCGCCCCGAATTGCCCAGTCGAACCCAAGGTTCCATAATAGTGGGCCAAGTATGGAACCTTGGGGGACCCCGCACGCCATAGGATGGCTCTTACGCCTGCCGCCGTGATCATAGAGCACTACCCTTCCCTCCAGGTAGTGCCCTATGATCCTCTGCAGGTACCCCGGGATCCGATGGTACCGCAGGGACTCCATAATGACGGAGTAGGGGAGGGTGCCGAAGGCGTTGGCGATATCTAACGATACCGCCACCACCCCCTCCCCCTTGCTGGCCGCCAGGTCGCTAAACTCCTTCAGAGTCTTTATTGCGTCGATCGTCGACCGGCCCTTCCGGAATCCGAACTGGTGCTCGGAGATGTTCGGGCCCACCTCCTCCAGGTGGCTGCGGATCCGGGAGGAGATTATCCGCTCCAGGGCCTTCCCGCACTCGTCCAGGAGGACGATGGGCCGATGGCCTGATGGCGAGTCAGGCGCGCCCCCCGGCTTGGGAATGAGCACCAGCCGCCCCTCCTTCCATACCTTCGGGAAGCGCCCCTCCTGCAGACACTGGTCCAGGAGGTCCTTAAAGCGCTCCCCGAGGTATTGAAGGGCGATGGGGATCACCCTCGCAGGCACGCCGTCCGGGCCTGGGGCCTTTTTGCATGCCCGGAGGCGGTCCGTGATCCACATCATTTCATCCTGGTTGATCCTGGGAATTATGGGATCCTCTCCTGGCTCCTCCGGGGGGGCCATCCTCGGAGGCTCGAACTCCGGCGCCGGAGGGAAAAGGACGCCGACGATCCTCTCAAGGAGCCCTGGCTCCAGGGAGTCCATGGGGGGGGCACGCTTGACCTTTTCCCGCACCATCTTGTACGGGCGCCCCCATGGATCCCTCTCCAGTGTGGCCAGGAACTCCTCGTGTGCGGCGTCCTTGGCCTTGGTGATTGCCAGCTGCAGGGTCTCCTTGGCCTCCTTGAGGGCCCTATGGAGGACCTCCTCCTCGGCGGCCGTGTGCGCCACTCTCCGCCTGCAGCGGGTGTAGGCGCGGCGCGCGCGGTTGCTGGCGGCCCGAAGATTGGCTATTTCCTCGGACCACCAGTAGACCCCCGTTTTATCCGGGAGCCTCCGCATCCGCGGCATGGCCGCGTCACATACCGCGGTGAGCGCCTCGCGGAATCGGGCCGCCTTTCCGTCGACGTCCAGATCGTCGGGTGGGGGGGCGTTCCAGGCCTCCACCACTGCCGCCTCCTCCGCCATGCCGGGGTCGAATCTGGAGAGGACCCAGCGCGGGAAGGTCGACCTCCTCCCCGCCGGCGGCCGCTGTGCCGGCTGCGAGGCGGAGACCCTCATCCGAATATAGCGGTGGTCGGAGAGGGTCTCTACGTCCTCAAGGACACGCCAGTCCGCAATGCGTGCGGCTAGGGCGGGGGTCGCGAACGTTATGTCCACGATGGACCCCCCCCTGCCTGCGCACGCACGTGTCCACGCTGCCTCTGTTGGCCACCTCCAGCCCGATGGCAGCCGCCCAGCCCTCTAACTTGGCCCCTCTCTGGTCCGTGATGGGGGAACCCCACGCCGCGCCTTTGGCGTTGAAGTCCCCCATCACAAGCAGCTGCGCTGGGGCAACTCCCCCTGCGGCTCGCCCTAGATCCGCAAGGAAGGCCTCGAAGGCCGCCAGCGGCCTGTTGGGGGAGAAATAGACCGCAATTATTGCAGTCTCTCCCCACTTGGCCGCTACGTACCCCGGGCCCTCTCCGATCTTGTGGAGGGGGGGGGAGTTCCCGTTCGTCGGGACAACGATGGCTGCAAGGCCGTCCGGAGATCCCGCCCAGTTTCTTTGGGGCGGAACGTAATATGGTTCCGCCACCACCGCAACCTTTATGCCCCACTCCGCCATGGCCTGCATGAGCAGGTCTTGAGCCCTGGCGGAGTGGTTCACATTCGCCTGGAGGATCTCGCAATGCTGGTGTACTGGCATTAAGACACCTGCATTGCGAGTTCCTCCTGTGCCTTCGGGCTTTCATCTTGGGGGGGGCTGGCCCGGGGCGCGCGGTCCTTCCCCTTAACTGTGGGTGGGGCACATTTATCCCCGCCCATGACGTGGCCATGGGGCCGTCCCGCCGCAGCGCATACTGCGCACTTGGGCTGCGCCTGGCAATCCGCTGCTAGGTGTCCCTCCTTTCCGCATCGGAAGCACTTTCCTGCGTACTCCGCGGCGGAGGGGCACGTGGCCCTGGTGTGGCCCAGCGCCATGCACTTAAAGCAGCGCATGGGCAGGGCCACCAGGGGCGTGACGGCTGCTCTTGTCCAGCCAATTTGGATGTGACCCTCCTTGGCCACCTCCTTAGCGGCCGTCGCTGGGCACCTTACTATGACGGTGCCCCGCCCCCAGGCTCTCTCGCTGAGGGCTCCGGCCTTGACGAGGGCCACCTGGCAGCCCCCTTTGGCCGCGACGGCCGCCGCCACCTCGTCCCGGCCCACGGTTTCGTCAAGCCCAGTGAGCTTGAGCTCGGCGAATTTCGTGGGCCGGGTGATCTCGGCCACATCCCCCACCACTTCGCGGAGCTTCTCCGCCAAGCGATCCGCGGTGGCTTCGGGGGTGTCTCCCTTCACCTCCAGCAGCTTGGAGCCGGTCATAGACTTCCTCATTTGGACCGACTCCAGTCCAAAGTCGGCCAGCCTGACGCCGGCCCTGGCCCACACCATTACGTCGGTGTAGGTGGCCAGCTTGCCCCCCCTCTGTGCCCTCTCCTTGAGGGTCAGGACCACAGCTGCCGTGCGGGGCACCACCACCTTCACTGCCTTCGGCTTAGGGGTCTTGGGGGGGGCAGCCGGGGAGGCGGTCTTCTTCCCCTTCCCTTTCCCCTTCCTCTTTGCCACCTCCGACCAGGGGGCTTCCTGGGGCTGGGGCGTGGCTTGGGGTTGGGATTCCCTCTCCCCGCTTGTCCCCGCCTTGGGGGGGGGGTTGGACGGACCCGGCGGATTTAACGGAGCATTCGGGCGCTCCACCGCCTTGGTCCTCCGAGCCGGTATCGGGCCGCTCCCTCCCCCCGCCTTTTTGCCACTTTGGGCTGACGGGGGTGGGGGCGGAGGAGGCATGAGGTTTTCCTCCTGCCTCGTCTTCGGCTGCTGCTGCACCTTCTGGGGCTCCCTCGTGCCCCCCCCTACCAGGTTCGGCTGGGTCCTGGGACGGGGTGGGGGCGCCGTCTTCCTATCCGCGGCGAGCGGCGGCCTGAGGACGGGCTCCGGTGGGAGACGCGCCTCCATCTCCCCCAGGCGGGCGTTGATCATCCCGCCCAGGGACGTCAGCAGGTCGCGCCTGAGGTCCTCCATGGCCTCTTTCAGGCCCCCCCTCTCCTCAACGACTGAGGCCTCTCTGCGCGCTGCAGAGGCCGTGCCTTGCGCCTCCGTGTATGCTGCCTTGAAAGCCCTCAACTCCCCGCGGACATTCTCCAGCTCTCTTGCGAGTCTGGCATTGTCCGCCCGGAGCCTGCGCTGCTCCTCGGTAGGGGAGACCACGCGCAATTCTTCAATGGCCTCAAAGGCCTCCGCGGCCGCATCATTTAATAGGCCCTTAATTCGCCCATTAATGTTGCCGCACTTGGCAACGTTTCCCCGAATGGAGAGAACGCTGCGGAGTGCGGCGGCGGCAAGCTCCTCCCTGCTCTTCTCCTGGGGAGTGCGGACGTCCTCGCCGCTCTTGGGCGACTTCTTGCGGCGAGATTGCTTGGGGCGGAAAGTTCGGTCCCCCTGCTCCTCCTGGTCGTTGGAGTCCTCGTCGCTGCCGAGGCCCTCCAACTTCCTCCGCGCAGATGCCATGAAGGCATAAGCCCCCATGCTGCGTTTCCCTCCCCTGGATGAGGACTTGACTTTGGCAGGCACTGCCTCCTCTGCCCCGCTGGACTTCGACCTTTTAAGGGGAGCCCTTTTGGCGTCCCCCTTGGGGCCCTCCCGCGGTACGCTGGACAGAACAGCTTCCTCCGTCTCCTCCTCCATGTCGGAGGTCTCGGAAAACTCCACGGTTTGAAACCCGAGTTCCGACCCCGTGTCCCCCCCCTCGAAAGCCTCCGATTCAGTTGTCCCCTCAACGCTGGGCTCGAAAAGAGACCCGTTCCCAACCTTAATTCCCTTTTTCCCTCCCCCGTAAAGCAACGCCGGAAAGTTCAGCCGGTACGAGGACGCCCCCGGCAAAAAATTCCCAGCGGGAGATCCGCCCCTGGAATTTCCTTCCTGACCCCTGTCAGGAGTGGCCGATGACCCGGCCCCCTCCCCCAAACTCCCCCCCCCCCGTAGCACCCCCCGATTGGGAGCTACTCCGGGTCCTAACCCCCGAGTTATGATTGCTCATAACTCCCCCCCCCTCCCGTCCGATGTCCCACCGGACCCCCCCCCACAGAACCCCTGCAGGTTCTACAACCCCCCCCCCTTGCCACAAACCCCCCCTACCAGGTTGGTTTCACCAGAAGGGCGAAACCTAACCAAAAAACGGTCAAGTCCGAACAGTGGAAAATTACCAACTTATAAAAAAGTTGGTAGTTTTCCCCAAATTCTGACGAGACTATGATAGCTAGAGAGTCGAGTGGGGTGCCGTTAGGCGGCGCAAACTACCCCCTAAAAGACCCTATAGCTATAAAATCCCGGACCGTTATAGTATAGGCGCAGTGATTTTTTGAAAGTCCTGACAAACTTATCAAAAAAGTCACTAGCGCCTATGGCAAATATAGCCGCAACCAACGTTTCACCAAATAACTTCCGAATGGTAAGTTCGAAAATTATTCGGTAAACGGCGTTTGGTAGTGCCACTAATTCGCCCTATTCCCCCACAAAAATAATTTTAAAAATGTAAACCGTATAGAAGATACGATTTTTCTAAAAAATTTGGAAAAGTTGTGTTTTGCAATCCCAACCGCAAAAACAGAAGGTTTTCACGGAGAAATTGCAAAAATTAATTTTGGGGTATCCAGAGAAGCTAGAAGTACCGAAAATATGTCAAAAAGTCAGGGATCTAATGCAGAAGGCAAAGATATCAAAAATTTGGAAAAATTCCGATCGCAAGTCAAAAATTTGAGTTATTTAGCAAAGCAAGTCGCAAAAGTAACATCAAATTTTGCCTCAGTAACATCAAATTTTGCCTCAGTAACATCAAATTTTGCCTCAGTAACATCAAATTTTGCCTCAGTAACATCAAATTTTGCCTCAGTAACATCAAATTTTGCCTCAGTAACATCAAATTTTGCCTCAGTAACATCAAATTTTGCCTCAGTAACATCAAATTTTGCCTCAGTAACATCAAATTTTGCCTCAGTAACATCAAATTTTGCCTCAGTAACATCAAATTTTGCCTCAGTAACATCAAATTTTGCCTCAGTAACATCAAATTTTGCCTCAGTAACATCAAATTTTGCCTCAGTAACATCAAATTTTGCCTCAGTAACATCAAATTTTGCCTCAGTAACATCAAATTTTGCCTCAGTAACATCAAATTTTGCCTCAGTAACATCAAATTTTGCCTCAGTAACATCAAATTTTGCCTCAGTAACATCAAATTTTGCCTCAGTAACATCAAATTTTGCCTCAGTAACATCAAATTTTGCCTCAGTAACATCAAATTTTGCCTCAGTAACATCAAATTTTGCCTCAGTAACATCAAATTTTGCCTCAGTAACATCAAATTTTGCCTCAGTAACATCAAATTTTGCCTCAGTAACATCAAATTTTGCCTCAGTAACATCAAATTTTGCCTCAGTAACATCAAATTTTGCCTCAGTAACATCAAATTTTGCCTCAGTAACATCAAATTTTGCCTCAGTAACATCAAATTTTGCCTCAGTAACATCAAATTTTGCCTCAGTAACATCAAATTTTGCCTCAGTAACATCAAATTTTGCCTCAGTAACATCAAATTTTGCCTCAGTAACATCAAATTTTGCCTCAGTAACATCAAATTTTGCCTCAGTAACATCAAATTTTGCCTCAGTAACATCAAATTTTGCCTCAGTAACATCAAATTTTGCCTCAGTAACATCAAATTTTGCCTCAGTAACATCAAATTTTGCCTCAGTAACATCAAATTTTGCCTCAGTAACATCAAATTTTGCCTCAGTAACATCAAATTTTGCCTCAGTAACATCAAATTTTGCCTCTAACATCAAATTTTGCCTCTAACATCAAATTTTGCCTCCAACCTAACCTAACCTAACCTAACCTAACCTAACCTAACCTAACCTAACCTAACCTAACCTAACCTAACCTAACCTAACCTAACCTAACCTAACCTAACCTAACCTAACCTAACCTAACCTAACCTTTTTTTTTTTTTTTTTTGATTCGGTGAGAAAATGCAATTACGCACGGTCCCCGCGCCTTGGGGAATGTCCCCCCCGTACTAGTTGAGGGGACGACGCGGGGGGTGTAGTGGACTCTCCCCCCTAGCCGGATGCACACTAGGGGGGCATACCCCTTAAAAACTCACCGGTATTCCCTCTCGGCCATTTGGAGGGGCGCCGTGGGAGAACTATGGTGTCACCACGCACGCCCCACCGGCCGCTCCAGCGCAAGCGCCGGAGTTCCGTCGCCTAAGGAGGGAGGGCCGGGGATACTTGGCCCCCCCCCCTGAGTCGTGGGCCTTTACAGGCTGGCAGGGGATCCCCATCCCCCACCAGCTGGCACCACTACGGAGGGCAGCGGCGACTGCCGCCTGCACCTCCGATCCGACACTCGGTCGGATCCCCGTTGTGGGGGGCGGGGTAGCTCGCCTCACTGAGGCCAGGAAAAGACCGAAGGACATCAATCCTTCGGCCACCCGGGGAACTCAGTCCCCAGGATACTTTTCCTCCAGGAGGCCCCCGGAGCTACCCCACCCCTCACACGCCCATGCGCCCATCCCTGAGGGAACTTGTGTCCGAGCAACGGGTACGCCGACGCTCAGTCCCCTCCGCTCTACGCGAACCCTCCCATGAAGTACGATGGCCCTCAGAGCCACCGTACTCCCGACAGCCATCATGGCCGCCCTGCTAACTCCCCAGGGGAGCCACCCCCGCGCCGAAGCGCTGCCACTTCCATGTCTCCTCTGCTGGATCAGAGGAGTACTGGAAGTGGCCCACCACCCGGTACCTCTTGGCACCGCCGCAGGCCGGACACATGGCATGCGGCGGTGAGCCCCCCCACCACGACAAGGTAGGTACACGTCGGGGGGGAACCTAACCTAACCTTTTTTTTTTTTTTTTTTTTTTTTTTTTTTTTTTTTGACGGTGGGAAAATGCCTTACGCATACGACCGCGCCGTGGGGACGGCGCGGAAGTTATGTGGGGCTCTCCTCCCCGGCCCCCCCCCCGAGTGGAGGGAGGCGGGGGAGGCATACCCACTAAAAACCCACCGGTATTCCCTCTCTGCCATTTGGAGGGCGCCGCGGGAGAGCTATGGTGTCACCGCGAACGCCCGCCGGCCGCCCCAGCCTAAGCGCCGGGGCTCCTGCGCCAAGAGGGGGGGGCCGGGAATACCTGGTCCCCCCCTAGACTTGTGGGCCTCTGCAGGCTAGCGGGGGATCCCCATCCCCCGCCAGCAGGCACCACTAGGGGAGGGCGGCGGCATACTGCCGCCTTCTCCTCCCCGTCCGTCTGCGCCGGAGCGGGGGCGCGAGGGGGTTATTCTCGCGCTCCCGCTCCTTCTCCTCCTTCTGCGAGATGATGTCCTCGCAGAAGGAGGCGACGGCCTCCCAAGACCCCTCGCTTCCGACCATGGCGTGGATTACGCCGGGAAGCGAGAGGTCGCCGCCGATCGTCGCCACCAGAGTGCGACGCTGGTGAGACCAGGCTGGGCACAGCTCCAATGTGTGCTGTGCCGTGTCCTCAGCTGCGCCGCACTCATGGCACGACGCCGTCTCCTCCCTACCGACTCTTTTGAGGTACCGCCCGAAGCATCCATGCCCGGACAGTACCTGGGTGAGTCGGTAGGTGAGGGACCCGTGGGCCCTCCCGCACCACTCGTGAAGCACTGGGCGGATGGCCTGAATTGTGCGAGTGCCGAACTCGGCATCCCGCAGCTCATCCACCCAGCGCTCCATAACCCCTTCCTTGAGGAGCTCCCGGGCTCGGGTCAGCTCCTCAGGGGCGAGAGATTCGCCCCTTGCCCTCCGTTCGGCTTTGGCCCTGTGCGCTTCCGCCAGGGCCTCCGCCTCAAGCTCCCAAGGTGGGGAGCTGGCCAGCACGCCCGCCGCCTGCCAGCCGACCGTCCGGTACGCCCGGCTCACCCTCGCGGCGATGATTCGCTGGGGGCGCCGGAGCAGCGCCTTCGCTGCGGGGGTCAGGCTGTCCGCCCATATGGGCGCCCCGTACAGCGCCATGCTGCGCAGCACACCCGCGTACAGCCGCCTGCACGGGGCGTCCGGGCCACCTGTGTTGGGCAGGAGCCGGCTCAGGGCCCCCGCCGCGCCCACTACCCGGGGGATGAGGTCCCGGAAGTGGGCCTCCCACTTCCACCGGCCGTCGAGGGTAAGGCCCAAGTATTTGACCTGGGCCTTTACCTCGACGGCCTCGCCTGCCACGGATAGCGCCGCGCCTCGCGGCACCCGCCACCTCGGCCCCCTGAAACAGAGGGCCTCGGTTTTTGGCAGGGCTACCCTCAGTCCGAGGGCCCTAATCCTGCGGACTATGAGGGTAGCCCCTACCTCCGCTCTCCTCCTCACCTCTTCATAGGTGGTACCCCGGACGGCTACCAGCGTGTCATCTGCGTAGCAGATGACCGCCAACCTAACCTAACCTAACCTAACCTAACCTAACCTAACCTAACCTAACCTAACCTAACCTAACCTAACCTAACCTAACCTAACCTTTTTTTTTTTTTTTTTTTTTTTTTTTTTTTTTTTTTTTTTTTTTTTTTTTTAACGTGTGGAAAATGCGCCTTATGCATCTCCGCGCTCGGGGCAGCACGAACGGAGGTATGACGGGCTCTCCATCTCGCCGCTGCCTTCCCTATGGAAGGAGGGGAGAGGCCTACCGTCTAAAAACACACACGTTCCCTCCAGGCCTTGAACTGCGGGCGTTGCGGGCGAACACGGTGACCACCGCAACGTCCACTGGCCGCCCCGGGATGGGGCAGGTGGCGACGGCACCGTTGAATGCGGGTTCCGGATTCCCCGCCCTCCCCCGCCGGTGACCGTCTGTTTTTTTAAAGAGGTTGACTCCTCGTAGCCCCCTCAGCGGCCCACGTTCCCAGCGCCAGCGGGCCGGGGTTGCGTGACGGCCGACATGACCGAGATCACGCCGCCCTGTTGATTTTTATAGAGGTTTACTCCTCGCGGCCCCCCTATCTTGAAAAAGACGAGGCGGCCCACGGTCCCGGCCCTGCGGACCAGGTTTACGTGGCGTCCGACCGTGACCGAGGTCACGTCGCTCCTCTGGATTTTTATAGAGGTTTTCTCCTCGCGGCCCCCTTATCTTGATAAAGACGAGGCGGCCCACGGTCCCGGCCCTACGGACCAGGTTACGTGCCGACCGAAAATTACCGAGGTCACTCCGCTCCGCGATCGCGTCCCTTGCGGAACGCACCGCTTCGACGGCAGGCTTTCGCCCGCTGCCAGCATGAGGCTCGCCCTTCCGTTCCCCGCCCGGGGCGAACAGCAGGTACAAGGTTGGACTCGCCCCCGTCCCTCCCCGTACGAGGCGTTTGGCGCCTCCAGGTTTGGTGCAGAGCTGCGCTACCTTTCAACCTCCTGGCACCGCCCCACGGCACCAGTGGCTACTCGGCCGCAGATGCAGAGCAGCTCCCCGGCAGCTACCGCACGCCCCGTCCCCCCCCTAGGCACCCCCCCCCTCAGAGAACGAAAGGCCTGCCGGTAATTAACCGCAAAGCAATACCTACTTTTCGCCAGCTCCAGGCCGAGCGCCCAGCTCGGCGGGAGGGGCTACTCAGTAGGCAGCTCAGCTCGGCCCGACAGTACCCAACGCTTCTGTCCCTCGTCTCCCCAAGGCTCCCCTTCCCCCCCAAAAGGCGTTTGGTGCCTTCAGGCCTGGTGCAGAGCTACGCCTCCTTTCACCATCTGGCACCGACCCGCACCAGTGGCTACTCGGCCGCAGATGCAGAGCAGCTTCCCGTCAGCTACCGCCCGCCTTTCCCCACCTAATCACGGTCCCTCCCTTGATAAAAAGGGGCTTTCGCCCCGGCCCTCGCCAAGAAAATATATACATAAACATAATAATTCGCCCCGCCCTACCCCCCCACCCCCCCAGGTCGGATATTTGCCACCAGCTAACTAATCCACGAGGGGTTTAATCAGCCGTTGTTGCCCAGGGTGCACCGGCCTAAGCGTTACCCTTCCCCCCCCATGGGGCCAAAGCCCCTGATAGAAGGGAACTGTAACGCTAGAGCTCTCGGGGAGGTTTCCGACATAGCACCCCCAACCTAACCTAACCTAACCTAACCTAACCTAACCTAACCTAACCTAACCTTTTTTTTTTTTTTTTTTTTTTTTTTTTTTTTTTTTTTTTTTTTTTTTTGCGGCGGAAAAATGCGTTACGCATACGACCGCGCCGTGGGGACGGCGCGGAAGTTATGTGGGACTCTCCTCCCCGGCCCCCCCCCCCGAGTGGGGGGAAGCGGGGGAGGCCTACCCACTAAAAAACCGCCGGTATTCCCTCTCTGCCATTGGAGGGGCGCCGTGGGAGAACTACGGTGTCACCACGCACGCCCCGCCGGCCGCCCCGGCCTAAACGCCAGGGCTCCCGCGCCAAGAGAGGGGGGCCGGGAATACTTGGCCCCCCCCTAGACTCGTGGGCCTCTACGCGCTAGCAGGGGATCCCCATCCCCCGCCAGCAGGCACCACTAGGGGAGGGCAGCAGCAAACTGCCGCCGCCTCCTCCCCGTCCGTCTGCGCCGGAGCGGGGGCGCGAGGGGGTCGTTCTCGCGCTCCCGCTCCCTCTCCTCCTTCTGCGAGATCACGTCCTCGCAGAAGGAGGCGACGGCCTCCCAGGACCCCTCACTCCCGACCATGGCGTATACTACGCCGGGGAGTGAGAGGTCGCCGCCGATAGTCGCCACCAGAGTGCGGCGCTGCTCGGACCAGGCGGGGCACAGCTCCAGCGTGTGCTGTGCCGTGTCCACCGCCGCGCCGCACTCATGGCAGGACTCCGTCTCCTCCCTACCGACTCGTTTTAGGTACCGCCCGAAGCAACCATGCCCGGACAGTACCTGGGTGAGTCGGTAGGTGAGGGACCCGTGGGCCCTCCCGCACCACTCTAGGAGCACTGGGCGGATGGCTTGGATGGTGCGGGTGCCGAACTCGGCATCCCGCAACTCATCCACCCAGCGCTCCATGACCCCTTCCTGCGCGATCTCCCGCGCACGGGCAAGTTCAGCCGGGGCGAGTGAGGAATCACCCCGGGCCCTCCTCTCGGCCCTGGCTCTATATGACCCGGCCAGGGCCTCCGCCTCGAGTTCCCACGGGGGGCAGCCGGCCAGCACGCTAGCAGCTTGCCAGCCAACCGTCCTATACCCCCGGCTCACCCGTGTTGCGATGATTCTCTGCGGGCGTCGCAGCAGCCTCTTGGCCGCGGGGGTTAGGTCTTCCGCCCATATGGGCGCCCCGTACAACGCCATTGAGCGGAGTACGCCGGCGTAGAGGCGCCTACACGGGGCGTCCGGGCCACCCGTGTTGGGTAGGAGGCGGCTCAGTGCTCCAGCCGCGCCCACTATCCGGGGGATGAGGTCCCGGAAGTGGGCCTCCCATTTCCACCGGCCGTCGAGAGTAAGGCCCAGATATTTTATCTGGGCCTTAATTTCGACGGCCTCTCCCGCCACGCGCAGCGTCGCGCCTCGCGGCACCCGCCACCTTGGCCCCCTGAACACGAGGGCCTCGGTTTTTGGTAGTGCCACCTTCAGTCCGAGGGCCCCAATCCTACGGACTATCAACGTGGCTCCTACCTCTGCCCTCCTCCTCGCCTCCTCCCAGGCGGTACCCCGGACGGCGACCAGCGTGTCATCTGCATAACAGATGACCGCCATCCGAGGTAGCACCTCCCCGCGGATGGCCCAGTCGTATCCTAGGTTCCAGAGCAGGGGTCCTAGAACCGACCCCTGCGGGACACCACTGGCCATCCGCCTCCTCATCACCGTCCCCCCCCCTCCCCGTGTAGAGCACTACCCGATCGCTCAGGTAGTGCCCCACAAGCCTCCGGAGGTAGAGGGGCACCCCGTGATACCGGAGCGCCTCCTCTATCACTCCGAAGGGGAGGGAGCCGAAGGCGTTAGCGATGTCTAGCGAGACCGCTAACGCCCCCTGCCCCCCCCCTCGCCGCCTCCTCGGTGAACCCTTTCAGGGAGGATAGGGCGTCCATCGTGGACCGCCCTACCCTGAACCCGAATTGGTTCTCCGAGATGTCCGGCCCCACCTCCGCTAGGTGGCGGACGATTCGGGCAGCTACCACTCTCTCGAGGAGCTTGCCCGTCTCGTCCAGCATCACCAGCGGGCGGTAACCGGACGGAGAGTCCGGCGGACGACTCTCCTTGCGGAGTAAGACGAGGCGGCCCTCCTTCCACTTCTCCGGGAAGTGGCCGTCCTCCAGGCACTTCGTGAATAGCACCCGGAGGCGGTCGCTGAGGTGTTCCAGGGCGAGGTGGAGGACTCGCCCGGGAACACCGTCCGGCCCTGGCGCCTTTCTACGGCCCTTCAGGCGGGCCCTCACCGCCGCCATCTCCTCTCCGGTGACCGGGGGGACTGCGGGGGCGGCCTCGTCTGGCTCCACGTCTGGGGGGGCCATGGGAGGGGGGTCGAAGGGGGGGCTATCGGGGAATAGCCCCTCCACCACCGCTTCCAGCAGCGCCGGCTCGAAGTCCTCTGTGGGGGGGGGCCAGCTTCATCTTCGCCCGTACCATTCGGTACGGGCGCCCCCACGGGTCGGCGTCGAGCTCGGCCAGGAACTCCGAATAGGCGCGGTCTTTCGCCGCGCCTATAGCTGCCGCGAACGCCTGCTTGGCCGCCCGGAGCTCGGCCAAGAGGCGCTCCTCCTCCCCAGGGACCCTCGTCGCGCGGCGGCGGCATCTGGTGAAATTACGCCGCGCCCGGTCGCTGGCAGCCCGCAGGACAGCCAGGTCCTGGGACCACCAATAAACCCCGTCTCGGGGGGGGGCCCTGCCGCTCGCCCGCGGCATCCCGGCATTGCATATGGCCGCCAGATCTTCTCCGAACTTGGCGGCCCTGTGCTCGACCCCCATGGAACTCGGGGGGTCCACGCACCACGCCTGGACAATGGCCGCCTCCTCGGCCCGGTCCCTATCGAGGCGGGAGAGCACCCATTTGGGGAGCCCTCCCCCTCTTCCTCCCGCTCCTGCCGCACGGGCTTGCGGCCCGGGGGGCGACACGGAGATCCTACACCGGATGAACCGATGGTCCGATAGGGTCTCCGTGTCCTCTAGGACGCGCCATTCGGACACGCGACGTCCGATGGCGGGGGTCGTGAACATCAGGTCCACGATCGACCCCCCTTGCCACCTGACGCACGTGTCTGCGCGTCCAACGTTTTGCAGGACCAGGCCAAGCGCGGCGGCCCAGTCCCGCAGAAGCGCCCCCCTGGCATCCGTTGCAGGGGACCCCCACGCGACGCATTTCGCGTTGAGGTCCCCCATTACGATGACCTGCGCCGGTGCCGCCCTCTGAACGACTCCCTCCACGTCATTCAGGAAGCCCTCGAAATCGGCGAGGGGCCTGTTGGGGGAGAAGTAGGTGCCGACCACCACCACCTCTCCCCAGTTGGCCGCCGCATAGCCGGGCCCCCTTTCCCTGGGGGAGAGCCCCCTGGCGCCGGAGGTCGGCACCACCACCCCGACCAAGCCGATGGTGTCCCCCACCCAGTTTGGCTGTGGGGGGACGAAATACGGCTCGGCGATTACCGCCAAACCAATGCGCCACTCCGCGAGGACCTGCATGAATAGGTCCTGCGCTCTCGCGGAGTGGTTGGCATTGCCCTGCAGTATCTCATGATGCAGGCGTCTGGGCATTAGGACACCTGCATCATGGAATCCTCCTGAGCCCTGGGGCCGCTTTCAGGGGTGCGGGCCTGGGTCGAAGCGGCCTTTCCCCTTACCTTGGGCGGGGAGCATTTGTCCCCGCCCATCACGTGCCCTGCTGGCCGGCCCGCCTCTGTGCACACTGCGCACTTGGGCCTGGCCGTGCATGTGGCCGCCCGATGCCCCTCCTCTCCGCAGCGGAAACACTTCTCCCCGTGTTTCGCCGCGGAGGGGCACATCGCCCTGGTGTGGCCCAGCGCCATGCATTTGTAGCAACGCATGGGCAGGGCCACCAAGGGCGTCACCACCGCTACCGACCAGCCAATTAGGAGGCGGCCGTCCTTTGCCACGGTCTTGGCCGCCGTCGCCGGGCAGCGCACGATGGCAGAGCCCCGCCCCCAGGCCCTCTCTGAGACGGCCCCCACCTTCACCTGGGCCGCCTCGCATCCACCCTTAGCCGCAACAGCTGCCGCGATCTCCGCCTGCCCCACCGTTGCATCGAGTCCTGCGAGCCGAAGCTCAGTGAACTTGGTGGGGCGGGTGACGGTCGCCACGTCTCCGACCACCTCCCGAAGCTTTTCGGCGAGGCGGTCCGCGGTAGCGCCGGGAGTGTCGCCCCCCACTTCGAGCATTTTTGAGCCGGTCTGGGCGGTCTTGACCTTGACCGCCTCCAGCCCAAAGTCCGGGAGTCTGATCCCCCCCCTGGCCCAGGCCATCAGGTCAGGGTAGGTGGCCTTTTTACCCTCCCTCTCGGCCCCCGCCTTCAGGGTCAGCACGATGGCTGCCGTGGCGGGGACCACCACCTTGACCGGCTTCGGTCGGGGGGCCGGCTTGGGGGGGGCGCGCGTGGTGGCTGTGCCCGCCTTCTTCCTCCCCCTGCCTCTTCGGGTCACCGTTGCCCAGGATTGCTCCTGGGCTTGGGGGGCGACTTCAGGGTTGGGGGTCTGCGGCTGGGGGCCGCTCCTCCGGCTTGTCCCCGCCGTGGGGGGGTTGGGCGGTGCTTGGCTTGACCGCGCCGGGGTCTGAGGGCCCTTGGCCGGTGTGGGACCAGTCTTTTTTCCCCCCTTTTTCCCCGCCTTTTGGCCTCTTTGGGCTGGCGGGGGTGGTGGGGGGGGCCTCTGTTCCGTCGCCCTCCTCGTCGCGGGGGTCGCCTTCGGCGGCTCCCTTGCTTGCCCCCCCACCAGGCCGGGCTGGGCTCTAGGGCGGGGGGTTTGCGGCGTCCTCATGTCCGCAGCCGCGGCCTGTGGAGGCGGTGGTGGTGCGGGGGGCCTTGGAGCGATCGTCTGCCCCTTCCTCCTGGGGGCCGCCTTCGGGGGCTCCCTGACTTGCTCCCCCACCAGGCCGGACTGGGCTCTGGGGCGGGGGGGCGGCGGCGTCCTCAGGTCCGCGGCCAATGGTGGCCGCAGGACTGGCTCCGGGGGAAGGCGCGACTCCAGATCCCCCAGGCGGGCATTCATCATCCCGCCGAGGGATGACAATAGGTCGCGCCGGAGGTCCTCAACCACCTCCTTGAGGCCTTCTCCGACGCCGCTGGGTTGGGGCACCTTTCCCGCCACGGTGCCGCGCGCCTCGTACGCCTCTTTAAAGGCGCGGAGCTCCGAGCGGACATTCTCCAGTTCCCGAGAGAGCCGGTTATTGTCCGCCCGGAGGCGCCTCATCTCGTCCGAAGAGGACATAGTGCGCAGCTCCTCTATGGCCCCCATGGCCTCGTCCGCGGCGTCTTGGAGGAGCCCCTTTATCCGCCCGTTGACATTGCTGCACTTCGCAACGTTCCCCCGGAAGGAAAGAACGTTGCGGAGTGCAGTGGCGGCCAGCTCCTCCCGCGTTTTTTGCTGAGGAGCGCGGTACTCCTCCTCCAACTCAGCGCCTTTGGGGGGCGACTTCCGCCCCTTGCGCGAGTACTGCTTTGGGCGGTATGTCACGTCGCCCCTCACCTCCTCGATATCCGCCGAGTCGCCATCGGACCCCAAGCCCGACATCTCGCGCCTGGCGGCGGCCATGAACGCATACGCCCCCATGGGGCGCTTTCCGCGACCCCCTCTGGCGCTGGTGGCCACTTTTGTGGGCACCTCGTCCACCCCATGCGTTCGGTCTGTTGCGACCCTTTTCAGAGAGGAGGCGGATTTCTCCACCCCCCCCCTCACCCTCCCCGCGAAGAATTTGGAAGCGACTGCGCCCCTTTCCTCCCTCTCCGTATCGGAGGTTTCGGAGCAGCAGTCCTCCATTACCACCGGATGGTCGGACTCCATCATGACTCCCTCGCAGGCCTCCGACGTCGACGTCGTTCCCCCCGCGAGATCATCAAAAATGGAGCCGACCCTCCCCTTCCTCGCTCCCCGGCCCTTACCCGTAAAAGTCAGCCGGAAGCCAGCTGGCCCCGGCAGAAACTTACTTGCGGCTGAGCCGCTTGAAGGGTGGGGGTCTCGGCCACCGTCCGACGCTGCGGACGATCCGGCCTCCACCCCCCCCATGTTACTCCCCTCCCCTGCCCCGGTAGCACCGGAAGCATCGGTAGTCCATTTTTCGTCGCCAGAGTTGTGTTTACGGAGGCCGGCATCATCCTGCCGGCCTACGGTGCAGCTGTTGCCCCCCCCAGAATACAAGGGGCTGCCCGCGCCCGACGGCGCGGGGAGGGATTCTCCCTTACGGGTACCCTCCTGGGGTAATTCAAATTTACAAACTGCTTGATTCATCATTGCTGTCTCTTTATGGAGTGAGCTCTCCATCTCCGTCCGTTGTGCGTTGCAAGTGTCCAAATCGTGTTCAGTCTCTCCGTCAGTCCGTTGAGCGTAGCCATAGTCGTGTTCACGAGGGCCGGCATCTTGCCGGCCCACGAGGCAGTTGTTGCCCCCCCCAGAGTACGAGGGGCTGCCCGCACCAAAAGGCGCGGGGAGGGATTCTCCCTTACGGGTACCCTCCTGGGGTAATACTTTTTGACAGCCTGCCATCCCAAAACTCCAATGTCTCCACATCGTCGTCTCTTTTTTCAGGAGTGAGCTCTCCTGTCAGTGCGCCCTAACGAGGACGCACCCGCCCCGCCTGACAGGCCCTCGCGGGCCCCGCCGGGGTGTGTCGCTCTTAGTCTGGCCTCCCCCTAGACCCGTCCGGTATGGGAAGCCCTATCCGGCATGGCTCGTAGGGATCGACGGCACGCAAGCCCCCCCACCACGACAAGGTGGCGACACCCGGGGGGGAACCTAACCTAACCTAACCTAACCTAACCTAACCTAACCTAACCTAACCTAACCTAACCAGACTCGTCTGCCCCCCGCCGACCGAGTAACAGCGATATACACGTGCTCCGCGCTTAAAAATTCACAAAAGTGGCAGTTTTTGTTATATCTTGACGTACGATACGTCCCCGAGTTCGGGTTGACGCCAGCTAACTGGATTCAGTTTCTCCTGTGTTGTGAGTGCCTATACAAAAAAGTTTGAGTGAAATAACCTCAAAAATTGAGGTTAAATTGAAATTTTCAACTTTGACTGCGTGCGGCGCGCGATTAGTCGCTGTGACCTATTGGTTGCGGCGCATCATCGTGTGCGCCCCAGCGCCCCCTATCCGCCGAGCCTGCTCGCGGATTTTTCCGCCGAGGAAATCCGGCGGAAATAGCAGAAAAATAGAAACCACGTGTCGGCGTGGTCGGACTTCTGGCTGTAGCAGAGCGACGTGACTTGGAGGGAACGTGGACAAGAGTAGCAGTAGCCCGGAACCGCAAGTCAAAAAATTTTAGCACTTATAGTTTTTGATCAAAAAATTTTCAAAAGTGTTAACTTTGACTCTAATTTGTGCCTAAGCCTGTTGAGACGCGCGGGTTCTGCTGCTGTAATAATTTGCGGGCATAGCGGCCCAACATTGCTGTAGTAAATAAAATTTTTTAATTCGGCTCTACACCGAAATTTTTTCGGAAAAACTGATTTTTTCGTTTTTCTTAAATAACTTCTAATCCTGATTTATTGTAATACCGTTCTTTATTGTGTCTTATGCGCCCCATTTTTCTGTATTTTTCGTATATTTTTCTTTATTTTTGTGGCCAACCGTTCGGGAGATATTAATTTTTTTCTAAATTTCGCTATAATTCCAAAATTAATTGCTTTTGTTGGTTTCTGACCACGGGACTGTGCTTATAGTGGTGGTATTATCCGACAAAAGCTGTCGCGCGGGTCGGAAATTATTAAAACTAACGAAATTTGACTTTTTCGGCCATTTTGTTTTCAGGTACCGATTTTTAAATCCTGATTATCTCCCGAACCCTTGGGCGTAGAAATCTTGAAAAACATTCTCTAGGTCTTATTTTTTAGCTTCTATACGCTCCCACCAAAATTTTTAAGTTCTGGCGCATAGGACTTTTTTGTGCTGTAAACGCTTTAGGGAGCAAGGGGAGGTCAAGGGAACACTGCTGGAGAAAGCCCGGTAGCTCTCCGACGCCTGGTTCCAGAGTTATCAACTCCTAAAGTTGGAGTTTGACAGCTCGGCGGCCATCTTTCTTTTCTTCCAACCGCTATAACTCGGGAACTAGGGGTCTCGGAGAGCTGCGGTTTTCTTCAGTAGATCCGAGGGACTGCTGTCTTCCCGCCCCTCTAGTTTTCAGGCCATTTCAGGCCCTGAAAAATTTGTCTCCCAGAAGCGGGCCCGGCAGTGAGACGAGACAGAGCGAAGCCGGACAGAGAAGGTCCCACTGTTCTGCGACGACCGGGAGCGGAGTTATTGGCGGTCAAAAACTGACTTTGACAGTTCTGGCCGCCATCTTGGAAAATTCCCAACTCCGATATCTCCGGAACGGTAAGTCGTAGAGTTCTGGGATTTTCTTTGAGAGGGAGCCCGGTCAAAACCCTATCCAACGAGTCCGTATTCAGGTAGGATTCAGGCACTTTAAACCTGAAAATTTTTCAGGATACCGATCCTCCTGAAACCGGTCTCCAACGGAGCCTTTCAACGAGCCTTATTCGAGGAAGGAAACCGCGTCTCAATCGGACCACTGGTTCCTGAGATACGGCCCGGTACCGGTCTTCGGCAGCCATCTTGTTTTTGGTACCGAAAACTGAAACCGGTCGTATCTCCGGACCCCTTGGGGCTAGCGGGGCGCGCTTGGTGTCCCTGGGCAGGGCTCGAGGAGAACTATCCTTTGGGTGGAGTTTTGCGTCTCTACATAGAGTCATATTAGTGTTAAGATAAAAAATCATTTTACTTTGTACATTTTCCTAGCTATAAGTATTTGTAAGACTCGCACTGTGTAGTGCAGACAAATTAAGTTAAGATTACTGACTATATAGAGCCAAATATTGATTTGTAGTGACTATTAAAAACTTTCTTCTCTGATTGTTAAATTAATATAGTGTTTAGTCTGGCACTTAAAACTTGGGGTAAACATAGTGACAGGCAGCCCTTTACAACTGCCTACACAAGGACAGTAATATTATAGTTGACTTATTTTTGATACTGACAGTCTGCGACTCCGAGCTTAATTTAAATTTTTAATTATATATTTTCTGGACTGTATTTATCTGCGGCTACTTCCCGACTTGACTGCATTAAATATTTCAACATCGACAAACGCAAGCTGTCATCATATACAACTTCTACAACTTGACAGCTTGTGTTGTGCTGACCTGCTCCCTTATACGGGGAAGAAACCGCCAACATGTTCGGAATGAGGACTCCGCCTAAACGCCAGATAGATGAGAACGATCCGCACAAAGATTCTTTGGCGGAAAAAAGTGTTAGACGATCCATTGGCGAGTGGGAGGCGGCAAACACCGACACTACACCCACGATGCCGCAGACAACAAATCAGGCAGGTCCTGCAAGAGGGAAAAACATAAATCCCAAACCGCAAGGCAGCGGACAGTCGTCCGCAAACAAGACCTTCACGAGAACACCGACAAACACACCACCAAAAAGAAAGTACCCAAATCGAACCGCGGAAGCAAGGGCCTGCCTCCAAAAAGCCAAGGAAAACCTCAACAACAGCCGGAACATAAAGACGGAAATTAAAGAAAACGTGGCGGAGGCAATTACCCGTCTTTATGAACTGGTGAAGGAAGCGGAAAACGAGCCAAGGGGGACCAAAAGATGCCCAAAGGAGGGCACAGCTGAGCCCAAAAAGACCGCCACCACCAGCACACCCCAGCAAACCGAAACCAGGGAGCGATCGCTGAGCACAGACCTCATGGTAAAAATGAGAGAGCAGGCCGAGCTCCTAGCAGAGAACACCAAAGTGATGCAGGAACTCCGTGAAGACATCACGAAACATAAAAAGGCCCTCATAGAACAACAGGAGGGGCAGGAGGAGTATCGGCATCAGCAAAACCAGCACGCCGAGCTGCTGAAAAGTAGCCGGGGGGAACTGGACCTGCTTAGGGAGTCGATAGCGGCGAGCGCACGTGGGACGTCCTATGCTGGGGTGGTAATGGCACAGAGCCAGGGGCAAACCAGAAGGGAGACCCTGCACTCTGCAGTCATCACGTCACAGGACGAGTTGGAGACAGGTGAGCAGGTGTTGGACAGAGTCCGAAACACCATTGATGCCAAGGAAGGTTGGATCAAGGTGGAGAGGGTACGAAAGGCAAAGGATAGAAAAATAATACTGGGATTCAAGACAACGGAGGAGAGGGATAAGATGCGGGAGAAAATTGAAAAGGATGGGAAAGGACTCCAAGTCGAGGAGATGAAGAACCGGGACCCATTGCTGGCCCTTCGAAACGTCCTCGCCGTTCACTCCGACGAGGACGTTCTGAAGGCCCTACGCAAACAAAACCCAGAGATCTTCAAGGGCCTCGACAAGGAGGAGGATAGAGCCGAGGTAAGGTACAGGAGAAGAGCCCGGAACCAACACGTTGTGCACGCAATAATAAGCGTCTCCCCAAAGATCTGGAGACGAGCAGTTGAGCAGGGCAGCGTTCGCATCGATATGCAGCGGATCAGGGTAGAAGACCAATCTCCGCTGATTCAATGCACGCGCTGCCTAGGCTTCGGGCACGGGAAGCGCATGTGTACGGAGGCCGCTGTGGACCTCTGCAGCCATTGCGGAGGACCGCATATGAGGGCAGAGTGTGCGGACCTGCTAGCCGGGGTGCAGCCCGAATGTAAAAATTGCCTGAGAGCAAAACTCGACCAACGGGCACACAACGCGTTCAGTATGGACTGTCCGATCCGGAGAAGAAGAGACGAGATAGCGAGAGCCACAGTAGCATATTGCTAAGGGCGTCCCAGGCGGAAAAACTCCCTATCTCGTATTACAGTCGAATCTCCAGCGTAAGAAGCTGGCCACGAACGAGCTGCTAATCGAGGCGCAGAAGCGCGGAGCGGCGGTGGCACTCATTCAAGAGCCGTATGTGGGCGGGGCGAAAAGTATGGGGAGTCAACGGGGAGTCAGGATCTTTCAGAGCACTGGAGCGGGGGAGGGTACAGTCAAGGCGGCTATTGCCGTCTTCGACCAAGACCTAGTAGTGGTACAGTACCCAAAACTCACCACAGATAATATCGTTGTGGTGGGGATCCAAACCGGTGCCTGGAAGATCACGATAGTCTCCTTTTACTTCGAGCCGGACCAGCCCATAGAGCCTTACCTGGAGCATTTGAAAAAGATAGGTGAGGAAACCGGAACCAAAAAACTGGTCATGGGAGGGGATGCCAACGCAAAGAGTGCTTGGTGGGGTAGTCCGACTGTGGACCACAGAGGAGAGGACGTGCTCGGTGCTCTGTGTGAGCTGAATCTGAACGTACTCAACGCAGGGGAAATTCCGACCTTCGACACCGTGAGGGGGGGCAAGCGATACAGCAGCTACGTCGATATTACAGCGTGCTCGACAGACCTGCTGGACCTGGTGGACGACTGGGAGGTAGATGAAGGTCTCACAAGCTCGGACCACAACGGCATTATTTTCAAAATTAAACTAACGAAGTCGAAAGGAGTAATAGTAAACAGGACAACAAGGCTATACAACACTAAAAAAGCCAATTGGCCAGTCTTCTGTGAAAACATGAGCCAATTGATACAGACAAACAAAATAAACAAAATAGAAATAGACAAAATTAAAACAACCACAGAATTGGAAAACATACTTACAAAATATACAAAAATAATAGAAGAGTCCTGTAAATTAGCCATGCCAATAAAAAACGCAATAGACAAAATTAAAGTGCCGTGGTGGTCCGAGAGACTTGCTGAGCTGAAGAAGAAGGTCGTCACCAGGAAACGCAGAATACGCTGGGCTGCTCCCGTGCGGAGGTCGAGGGTCGTTGAAGAGTACCTGAAACAGAAGGAAGAGTATGAGTCGGAGGTAGCAAAAGCGCAGACAGAGAGCTGGAAGGAGTTCTGTGGGAAGCAGGATCGGGAGGGGGTCTGGGAAGGCATCTACCGGGTGATTGGAAGGTGTACAAAGAGAGAGGAGGACCTACCACTGGAGAGGGACGGGGTGACTCTTGGGGCGAAGGATTCCGTCAAATGGTTGGCGGAGACCTTTTACCCGGGGGACGCCACGTCTGCCGACAGTGAATACCACCGACGTATCAGACAAGCGGCCTGCGAGGTGGATCGAGGAACGCATAATGAGCCATGCGAACCTCCATTCACGTCCCAGGAGCTGATGGTGGCGTGCACTTCCTTCAACCCGAAGAAGGCCCCAGGCGTGGACGGTTTCACGGCCGATATTTGCAGTCGCGCCATCGGCCATGACCCCGAACTGTTCCGCGCGATGTTGAACAAGTGCCTAGAGTTGGGTTACTTCCCGAAACAATGGAAGGAAGCAGTGGTAGCAGTACTTCGGAAGCCCGGGAAGGAAACCTACAAAGTACCTAAGTCGCACAGGCCGATAGGACTACTCCCCGTGATGGGAAAGGTTTATGAGAAGATGCTTGTGGCCCGCCTCAAACACCATCTGTTGCCCAGGATGAGTACTCGCCAGTACGGATTCATGCCACAGAGGAGTACCGAAGACTCCCTCTATACCTTGATGCAACGCATACGCAATAACTTGAAAGACAAGAAGATAGTTACGTTGGTATCTTTAGATATAGAGGGAGCCTTCGACAACGCCTGGTGGCCGGCAATCCGAGTCCGACTGGCTGAGGAAGAATGTCCGGTTGCGCTGAGAAGGGTCATAGGCAGCTACCTCGAGGACAGGAGAGTCAGGGTGAGGTATGCGGGAGAGGAATACGCCACAGACACAAATAAAGGTTGTGTACAGGGTTCGATCGGCGGGCCAATCCTGTGGAATCTCCTACTAGACCCACTACTGCAAGAGTTGGACAAAAACGGAACGTACTGCCAGGCGTTCGCAGACGACGTGGTGCTTCTCTTCGATGGTGACTCGGCATTGGAAATTGAGGGACGTGCCAGTGCCGCACTCGACCGTGTTTGGGCGTGGGGCGAGAAGAATAAGTTAAGGTTTGCACCGCACAAAACAAGTGCAATGGTGCTAACCAAGAGACTTAGGTTTGACGCCCCGCGCCTCACCATGGGCGGGATCGGCATTGCCATGTCCAAAGAGATAAAAATGCTAGGAGTCACCATAGATGAGAAGCTAACATTCAACACGCACGTGGCTAACGTTTGTCGGAAGGCGATTGGCATTTACAAGAGATTGGCAAAGGCAGCGAAGACGAGCTGGGGACTTAACCCAGAGGTCATTCGGACAATATATGTGGCAACGATTGAACCTATTGTGTTGTATGCCGCCAGCGTCTGGGCGCCGGCAGCCAGCAAACTGTGCGTTATCAAACAGCTAGCCGCGGCCCAGCGGGGGATTGCGCAAAAGCTGTGCAAGGGATACCGCACAGTTTCGCTGAACTCGGCGCTAGTACTGGCTGGAATACTCCCCCTCGACCTCCGAGTCCGTGAGGCGGCCTCGCTTTACGAAGCCAAAAGGGGAGTATCTCAGCCAATGCTTGGGGGAAGAGAAGTGGAACGGATGGCCCCGGCACTGGAGGCCCCGCACCCCGCCCATCGCGAGGAGCTGGAGTTGGTGAGCTTGGCAAACCGGGCGGAAGTTGACGCGAACAGCGACTTTGCTGTCCGCGTCTTCACGGACGGGAGCAAGATTGAGGGCAAGGTGGGCGCCGCGCTGTCCATATGGAATAGCGAGGCAGAAACTAAAACCCTCAAGCTTGCTCTTCCGTCCTACTGCACGGTTTACCAGGCTGAACTCCTCGCGCTGTGCAGGGCGACGGGGGTGATCCTAGGGCAAAAGGCGGAAACGTTCGGAGTGTACAGCGACTCTATGGCGGCCCTCTTGACCATTAAAAATCACGGCTGCTTTCATCCCCTGGCAGTGGAAGCCAGAAGCAACTTGACAACATTGTCCCTCCAGGGCAAGGTTGTCAAGTTGTTCTGGATTAAAGCACACGAGGGGCTTGAAGGGAATGAAAGAGCCGATGTTTTGGCCAAGGAGGCCGCCCTAAAGTTGAAGCGGAAGCCGGACTATGACCTATGTCCGGTCTCGTTCGTCAAGCGGTCCATTCGTATGGACACCCTTGACGAATGGAACCGGAGATACGCGACCAGCGATACCGCGGCTGTTACAAAGCTTTTCTTCCCGGACGCTGTGGCGGCATACAAGACAGTAAGGAAAATGACAACGACGAACATACGGACGCAACTTATGACGGGACATGGCGGGTTTTCCGGGTACTTGAATAGATTCAAGTGTAAGGATAACCCGTCATGTATTTGTGACCCTGACGTTGACGAGACCGTGCCGCATATATTGATCGAATGCCCTGTCTTCAGCAGAGAGAGAGTGCAGCTGGAAATCGAGTTGGGTATCAAAGTGGAGAAACAGTCGATAAGGGAACTGATGTCAAACAAAAGTAGGGACAGATTTCTACAGTTTGGAGAAGATATAGTTAAAATAGTAATAGGTAGGAATAAAACGTAGAATAGAAACTATGCTTTATTAAATATTGTGTGTATATTTCGAATAAGCATAGAATTAAGAGGTCACTAAAATGTACACTGTGAATTATAGAAGAAACTGTAAACCATAACCTATAACTAAAATAAGATGTATATATTAAGTAAAATGTAAGAAAACTTTAAAAACAAATAAACATAAAAACTGTACCCTGGAACCCAATCCCCCACAATAGACTAAGAGAGAAAACAAGATGAGGCATGACAAAGTGGACAGAATATGAGATGGAATGGAGTGATAAAGAGGCCGGAATGAAAGAAAGGAAAGAAATACAGATAATTAAATAAATAGATGATAAGATAGAATAGATAGAATAGCTTGAAGGGTGAAAAACCCAAAAGTAAGAAAGAAGAAGAAAGTCAGAAAGAAAAAGTATGTAGCATGGAAGTACGAGCAGTAGAAAATGATGGAACTGGAATGAACGAAGACAGTAGAAATAGGCTCCGATACTGTTGGAGGTAGCGCAGAAAAAAAAAAAAAAAAAAAAAAAAAAAAAAAAAAAAAAAAAAAAAAAAAAAAACCTAACCTAACCTAACCTAACCTAACCTAACCTAACCTAACCTAACCTAACCTAACCTAACGAACTTTGTCCTAACAAATTTGAACCAAATTGATTTCAACCTAACAATTTGAAACCTAACCTTCTTTAACCTAACCGATATCATTCAATATACATCACATTTCATCTTTATCATTAAAAAAAAAAAAAAAAAAAAAAAAAAAAAAAAAAAAAAAAAAAAAAACCTTTAGACTGTAGAACACTATCAATGAGCCAATTATGCAACTTTACTTTAAATTTATTACGATCCAACATTTTAATTTCCAATGGAAGTTTATTGAAAATTCGAATTGCCGAAATGAAAGCACTTTTTTTTTTATACATTGTGTTATTTACTTTTGGGAGCACCAAATTATATTTATATTGAGAACGTAAGTTTTTATTTTTTATAAAGTATTTCTTATTATTTTTTACAAATTGGCACAATTCTAAAATATAAATAGAAGTAAGCGTTCAAGTTGGTTAGGTTTCAATTTGTTAGGTTGAAATCGATTACGTGCTAATTTGATACGTTTAAGTTCGTTAGGTTGCAAATATTGAATGATATCGGTTAGATTAAAGAAGGTTAGGTTTCAAATTGTTAGGTTGAAATCATTTAGGTTCAAATTTGTTAGGACAAAGTTCGTTAGGTTGGATATATCTTATGAAATCGGTTAGGTTCAAGATGGTTAGGTTTCAATTTGTTAGGTTGAAAGCAATTGGGTTTGAATTTGTTAGGTTTAAGTTCGTTAGGTTGCACTTATTCAATGGAGTCGGTTATGTTCATTTGGTTAGGTTTCGATTTGTTAGGTTGAAATCGATTAGGTGCTAATTTAATACGTTTAAGTTCGTTCCGTTGCAAATATTGAATGATATTGGTTAGGTTAAAGATGGTTAGGTTTCAAATTTTTAGGTTGATATCAATTAGGTTCAAATTTGTTAGAACAAAGTTCGTTAGGTTGGAAATATCTAATGAAATCGGTTAGGTTCAAGTTGGTTAGGTTTCAATTTGTTAGGTTGAAATCGATTAGGTGCTAATTTTATACGTTTAAGTTCGTTAGGTTGCAAATTATGAATGATATCGGTTAGATTAAAGAAGGTTAGGTTTCAAATTGTTAGGTTGAAATCAATTAGGTTCAAATTTGTTAGGACAAAGTTCGTTAGGTTGGAAATATCTAATGAAATCGGTTAGGTTCAAGTTGGTTAGGTTTCAATTTGTTAGGTTGAAATCGATTAGGTGCTAATTTGATGGGGTGCTATGTCGGAAACCTCCCCGAGAGCTCTAGCGTTACAGTTCCCTTCTATCAGGGACTTTGGTCCCATGGGGGGGGAAGGGTAAGGCTTAGGCCGGTGCACCCTGGGCAACAACGGCTGATTAAACCCCTCGGGGATTAGTTAGCTGGTGGCAAATATCCGACCTGGGGGGGTGGGGGGGTAGGGCGGGGCGAAGTATTATGTCTATGTATATATATTTTGGCGAGGGCCGGGGCGAAAGCCCCTTTTTTATCAAGGGAGGGATCAAGTTTAGGTGGGGGAAGGCGGGCGGTAGCTGACGGGAAGCTGCTCTGCATCTGCGGCCGAGTAGCCACTGGTGCAGGTCGGGGGGCCAGTGCCAGATGGTGAAAGGAGGCGTAGCTCTGCACCAGGCCTGAAGGCACCAAACGCCTTTTGGGGGGGAAGGGGAGCCTTGGGGAGACGAGGGACAGAAGCGTTGGGTACTGTCGGGCCGAGCTGAGCTGCCTACTGAGTAGCCCCTCCCGCCGAGCTGGTCACTCGGCCTGGAGCTGGCGAAAAGTAGGTATTGCTTTGCGGTTAATTACCGGCAGGCCTTTCGTTCTCTGAGGGGGGGGAGCCTAGGGGGGGGACGGGGCGTGCGGTAGCTGCCGGGGAGCTGCTCTGCATCTGCGGCCGAGTAGCCACTGGTGCCGTGGGACGGTGCCAGGAGGTTGAAAGGTAGCGCAGCTCTGCACCAAACCTGGAGGCGCCAAACGCCTCGTACGGGGAGGGACGGGGGCGAGTCCAACCTTGTACCTGCTGTTCGCCCCGGGCGGGGAACGGAAGGGCGAGCCTCATGCTGGCGGCGGGCGAAAGCCTGCCGTCGAAGCGGTGCGTTCCGCAAGGGACGCGATCGCGGAGCGGAGTGACCTCGGTCATTTTCGGTCGGCACGTAACCTGGTCCGTAGGGCCGGGACCGTGGGCCGCCTCGTCTTTATCAAGATAAGGGGGCCGCGAGGAGAAAACCTCTATAAAAATCCAGAGGAGCGACGTGACCTCGGTCACGGTCGGACGCCACGTAAACCTGGTCCGCAGGGCCGGGACCGTGGGCCGCCTCGTCTTTTTCAAGATAGGGGGGCCGCGAGGAGTAAACCTCTATAAAAATCAACAGGGCGGCGTGATCTCGGTCATGTCGGCCGTCACGTAACCCCGGCCCGCTGGCGCTGGGAACGTGGGCCGCTGAGGGGGCTACGAGGAGTCAACCTCTTTAAAAAAACAGACGGTCACCGGCGGGGGAGGGCGGGGAATCCGGAACCCGCATTCAACGGTGCCGTCGCCACCTGCCCCATCCCGGGGCGGCCAGTGGACGTTGCGGTGGTCACGGTGTTCGCCCGCAACGCCCGCAGTTCAAGGCCTGGAGGGAACGTGTGTGTTTTTAGACGGTAGGCCTCTCCCCTCCTTCCATAGGGAAGGCAGCGGCGGGATGGAGAACCCGTCATACCTCCGTTCGTGCTGCCCCGAGCGCGGAGATGCATAAGGCGCATTTTCCACACGTTAAAAAAAAAAAAAAAAAGGTGCTAATTTGATACGTTTAAGTTCGTTAGGTTGCAAATATTAAATGATATCGGTTAGATTAAAGAAGGTTAGGTTTCAAATTGTTATGTTGAAATCAATTAGGTTCAAATTTGTTAGGACAAAGTTCGTTAGGTTGGAAATATGTAATGAAATCGGTTAGGTTCAAGTTTGTTAGGTTTCAATTTGTGAGGTTGAAAGCAATTGGGTTCGAATTTGTTAGGTTTAAGTTCGTTAGGTTGTAAATATTGAATGATATCGGTTAGGTTAAAGATGTTTAGGTGTCGGATTGTTAGGTTGAAATCAATCAGGTTCAAATTTGTTAGGACAAAGTTCGTTAGGTTGGAAATATCTAATGAAATCGGTGAGGTTCAAGTTGGTTAGGTTTTAATTTGTTAGGTGGAAAGCAATTGGGTTCGAATTTGTACGGTTTAAGTTCGTTAGGTAGCACTTATCCAATGGATTCGGTTATGTTCATTCGGTTAGGTACGAAGTAGTTTTGGTAGAATGGGGTTACTCTAAATTTGTTAGTTTGGATTGGTTAGGTTTAATTTTTGTAAACTTGAAAAAAAAAAAAAAAAAAAAAAGTAAAAATATTTTTTACACATTTTAATTTTTTTCACTACTTTTTTCGTATAAATTCTTTGATGTAATCACATATTCTTATTGCTAAATTTAACGCGCATCTTTTTCAATTTTTGTAATAGCGAAAATCGAGAAAAAAAAAAAATTCGCCCGCCACTCCCACCCACCTATCAAACGCTTAGCTACATCACCTCGGTCTGTAGGTATTATTCAGTTTTCTTAAAATAATGACTAAATCTGTTGTTTTCAGAGACGCATATTTTATTAAAAAAAAAGTTAGAAGCGCTTATTCTTTATCATTTGACATTAGTTTTATTCGCATGAATCAATGTAATCTTTAGTTATTCGACTTTTTATTTAAATTTTACTCGAAAAATGGGTAAATTTCTTCCTTTCTTGACGGCTACTCGATGGATTTCAGCGGTTTTTGGAGTGCAGAGACAATCGAGCTTGCATTACCCTTTTATCGACTCGGTTCTATCTCAAAATGTTGACTTGACTTGTTTGTTCGACTTTTCTTTGGAAGGATTTAATTCAAACATTAGAGAAACTTACTTTTTGCATAGTTGTACCGGCTATACCCGTAACCCTACCCTCAACAAATTTTGTTAAGGGTTAGTGCTGGGGCAGCACTTTGTTCTGTCAGAACTCGAAAGTTTTTCATCAAGCGGTTTGCGGAAAAACAATTTTTGAAATTGCCCTTGCGCCTGGTAAAAGTCTCATCTTGTCGCCTGAAATTTTAAATTAGCAATTTCAAAATTGGTTCCCAGGTATTCCGAGACTCGATCAAAAATTGTGGTTTTGGTGTCGGAAGGAAGAACGTGTCAAGGTCAATTTTTTAAATTTTTTTTTAAATTGTAGTAGTATCTCCTTTTCCTAAATCAGGTATGTTCTCATTTTTAGTGAATATTCACTTAAAAGTGTTAATTCGGGTGGGTATGTTCACAACTGACGGTTTAGTTGGATATTTCGGGAGCATAGACGCGGATGAACTGGGCGTCCCCCCCCCCTTGTCTGACTCGGCTCTACTTGATACGGTGATTTGGCATTGACTAGACTGTCTTTTTACGGTTTTTGAATTCGCACTGCAAACGAAGTTCATTCAAGCATTATTATAAACTTGTGCTGTGCGAGTCGTCCAGACCGCTGCGTCCGCATCCGCAACCGTGCCCCCACTACATTGGGCAGTGCGGGGGCAGTTTTCAATTACCTACCCTAAAGTCTGAAACAAATGCAAATAGTCAAAGGAAATTATTTGGTACTCACAGAGTATCGCACCTCTTAGTCTATCTCTGTACCAAATTTCGTTAAAAACAGTTCAGTGGTATAAGTATGAAAGCGTAACAGACAGATAGACAAACAGTTACTGTCGCATCATCAACAGGTACATAGTATAAAATAAAGTCACTTTCCTTCTATCTTATCTTACATCTTTAAAACTACGGAACGGATTTAGATCCGGTTTTTTTTTTAAATAAATACAGTGATTCAAGTAGAAGGTTTTTATACGTATAACTAGCTTATGCCCGCGACTTCGTCCGCGTACAATCAGCAATTGTCATGTTTATCGCTATCCCGCGTTAACTATGCAATTTTCCGGGACAAAAAGTAACCTATGTTCTAGGGTATCATTTATCTAGGGTGCCAGCTATCTTCGTTCAAAATTGTATCCAAATCCAATCGTTTTAGCGTGAAGAAGGAACTAACATACTCACTCGGGTGCGGATCAGAATATATAAAGTTTAAAACGTATTAATGGTTCAAAATATATAATGGTATTTTTTATGGTATTTGTTCGTGTTTCGTTCGTGTTATTCGTTCCATTAGGTACTGATATCTTTAATTTCAGTTCAATCAGTCGAAAATCTAAGAAGATTTATACAAATTTTCATCACATATTTTATCCAGTTAGGGGTGGAATTTATCAAAATCCGTTCTTAGAGGATGCCTACGTCATAGTAGCTTTATGCATGTCAAGTCTCAGCCCGATCGGTTTAAAATTGACAAAGTTTCATACAAACTTTCATCCCCTATTTTATCCCCTTGGGTAATTATTTCATTTGGTGTAAATCGGCTGTCCGCGACAATATCACCATCTAAATGATGATAGATTTTTACCGTGTGTAAAAGTATCTTGTAGTAACGAATGATTTCTAACTGGCGCTTCTTGTAAATGTTATATATATAAAGTAATGTGAATGTTATTTCGTTCAAAAAGGCCAAAATGTCATTACCAAGGGGTGTCCGCTTTCCAATTTTCGGTAAAACTTCTGCAAAATGTTCCATTTAATTAACGTTTACGGCTGAAGCTACTACTTCCCCAAAACGTTGCATAGTTATGTAATACAATATTGATTGCACAAATTAAAACGCATCGTAAACAACTGAACAGCAACATCGTACATTTTGGTTCCTGTGTAACTCATCCTCACCGTGTCACAACGTAACGCGACATATAGCTCTGCACTGAACAGCTCTGCACAGCCCCCGCCGCTCCCCCCGCGTGCCTCCACTCACCATTCAGAAGGCAGAATGAGCGCACGTCGCGCAGAGCACAATTAAGAATTTATTCATTTTTCAGAAAGTCGTACCGTGGTTTTTGTCACGATAATATTGTCTTTCCCGTGGGTCTCATTAATCGATAAGTACATGAATTGTTTATATTTATCGTATTTTATCGTATAGCCTAACCGGTTGATTATGACGTAATCAGTAGAACATTCTGGTATATTTAATAAGACACATGCTAAAGTGGAAATAGCTGGATTTTGTCATTACCAAGATGGTCATTACCATTGATTACCGTGGACTTTTTAAATCGCTGAAATGACAATGATTCCATGGCAATGACTCATCATCATCATCAGCCTATATTAGTCCACTGCTGGACATAGGCCTCCCCTAATGGGCGCCATAGCGCCCAGTCTTCAGCTTGACGCATCCAGCATCTGCCTGCAGCCTTTCGCAGATCGTCATCCCATCTGGCCGGAGGGCGTCCTACACTACGTTTGCCGAGTTGCGGTCTCCACTCAAGAACACGTTTCCCCCAGCGGTTGTCGGTTCTTCGCGAGATATGGCCGGCCCACTGCCACTTCAGCTTACCAATTCTTTGAGCTATGTCGGTAACTCTGGTTCTCTGTCGGATGTATTCGTTACGAATCCTGTCCTTCAGAGAGACTCCGAGCATAGCTCTTTCCATAGCTCGCTGAGCGACTTTGAACTGGTGGACCAACCCTACCGTGAGTGTCCACGTCTCAGCTCCGTAGGTCATGACGGGTAGGACGAACTGATTGAAAACTTTAGTTTTCAAGCATTGCGGTATGGATGGCGAGAAGACTCGACGTAGTTTTCCAAACGCTGCCCAGCCCAGCTGGATCTTCCTTTTGGCCTCCTTCTCAAAATTATTTCTACCTAACTGCAGGATTTGCCCAAGGTAAGTGTACTCGGAAACAATTTCGAGAGGGTGGTCATATACAACGACTGGTCCCGGATCAATGAGTCCATTGATCATGACTTTGGTTTTATCCAAGTTCATGCCGAGACCGATACGTCGTGAGGCTGAAGCTAGGCCGTCCAGCATCCGGTTCAGCTCCTCCAGCGACTCCGCGTGTGAGATGTAATCGCCGTTTATGTTAATGCCCTTTTCTTTCCAGTCCAGCGTCTTAAACATATCCTCCAACGCGCTCGTGAACAGTTTCGGGGATATAACATCCCCTTGTCTCACTCCTCTGCGCAGTTGGATGGGTTCAGACTGCTGGCCCTGTACTTGGACACTCATGGTTGCGGCTTCGTAGACACATCTCAACACCTCGATATAGCGGCAGTCTACTTGTCATCGCTGTAAGGATTCCAGAACAGCCCAGGTTTCGACCGAGACAAAGGCCTTCTCATAGTCCACAAAGGCCAGACACAGGGGCTGATTATACTCTTCGGACTTCTGTATAATCTGCCTCACTGTGTGTAAGTGGTCTATGGTGCCATATCCTCCGCGAAACCCGGCCTGTTCCGGTGGCTGGAACTCGTCGAGTCTCCTGGCGAGACGGTTCGTGATCACTCGTGAGAACAGCCTATAGACGTGGCTCAGCAGCAAGATGGGTCTGTAATTTTTAAGAAGGGCTTTTATCTCCCTTCTTAAAAAAGAGCACCACCAAATTCTTGCTCCACGCCTTTGGAGTTCTCCCACTGTGAAGGACGGCATTGAAGAGGTTCTGTAGTTCCTGTATAACAGGGACTCCTCCGGCTTTCAAAAGCTCTGATGTTATTCCGTCCTCACCGGGGGCTTTTCCATTTTTAAGCTGCCTCAGAGCTAACACGATCTCGTCTTGACTGATGTCAGGCAGTTCGTCGGTATAGTGGCGTGTCAGGGTGGCTCTAGAATCGTGGTCGTGTTCAATGTTCATTTTTTAAATTTTTCTCGATTGTTAAAAAGAAATTTAATCCAATTGAAACCCCAAATCTTAGTTATGGGTGGTGCTAGGGCAGCACTATATTCTATCTAAATTTGAAGGTTTTACAACAAGCGGTTTCCGTAAGATTAATTCTCGGAATTGCCCTTGCCCAAGCGAAAACAGCTATGTATTATTTTTGTTTTATGTATGTTTTGTTATAAGTAAAAAAAAAAAAAAGAAATTATAATATATATAGCTGAATACCCACTCACTCACTGACTGACTGACTGACATGCTGTTTTGAAGAACCCGTAAGAGGTAAGGCTCAACTCTATACACCATCGTATCAGAAATGACTCCACGACCACCAGAAAAATACGAAATCGACCTGAACGTGGAAATTGACTTGACACATGGGGCGGTTCTCCGCAACGGCTCGACCTATCGAGTTTGTCCGGAACTAAAGTCGCTCAGAACAGCCGGCCAATGGGTGAGCCGGTCCAAGATTTTTCAAAATGGCGAAAACAAGATGGCCGCCATACAAAATTGAAACGCGAATATCTCAGAGACCAGTCGAGATACACGGGTGGTGCTCGACCAAATGTCATTCAGAGTTGAGGGGGAAATCTGACTAAGCAATTTTTTTTCCAAGATGGCGGATTCAAAATGGCGGCAAAATTATTTTTTTCTCCGATCCGACTGAAATTTTGCATCCGGGGCTCTTTGAGGCTACAAATTCAAGTGGCGTACTTTATTTTTCGGTTCCGCCATTTTCCAAGATGGCCGCCATACAAAGTAATTTCTGTATCTTTGACCTGTTGTATTGAGGAACCCATAAGAGGTGGGGTTTGACTTTATACACGATCGCTTCAGAAATTTTATGATAAGTACCAAAAAAATGAAAAATTGACCTGAATGTGGAAACTGACCTGACATATGGGCCAGCTCTCCGCAACGACTTGCTCTATCGAGTTTGCCCGGAACTAAAGTCGCTGAGAACAGCCAGACAATAGGTGAACCGGTCATTTTTTTTCAAAATTGCAAAAACAAGATGGCCGCCATACAAAGTTGAAACGCAAATATCTCAGAGGCCAATCGCAATAGGTAGGTGGTGCTCGACCAAATGTTGTTCAAAGTGGGCGGAGTAATTTAATGAACCAATTTTTTTTTTCAAAATGGCGGATTCAAAATGGCGGCCAAACTTTTTTTGAGTCCGTTCTGAGTAAAATTTTGCATCCGAGCCTCTTCAGGGCCATAAATTCTGGGGCTAGAATTTATTTTTCGATTCCGCCATTTTCCAAGATGGCCGCCATACAAAGTAATGTCAGACTCATAGACTCACCTGTGTTGTATAGCAGTTTTTAGAAATAGGGTTCGACTGTATTTACAATTGCATAATTTTTTTTATCACAAGTACAAAAAAAATGCAAATCCGACCTTAACGTGGAAACTGACTTGACACATGGGCCAGCTCTCCGGAACGACTTGCCCTATCGAGTTTGCCCGGAACTAAAGTCACTCAGAACAGCCAGCCAATGGGTGAACCGGTATTTTTTTTTCAAAATTGCGAAAACAAGATGGCCGCCATACAAAATTGAAACGAGATGGTGGATACAAAATGACGGCCAAATATTATAGTCAAAAATGAAAGAAATATTTGAAAAAAACACAGGGTGGCAGGCTACCCTCCGCGGGTCCCGTGGGGCCCGCGGCCTCCATGCGAAATGCTTTTCCTACGATGGCGGCCAAAGAATATAGAAAAAAGGCTAAAAATATTTAAAGAAACAATAGGCTGGCAGGGTACCCTCCGCGGGTCCCGTGGGGCCCGCGGCCCCCTCGTGAGATGCTGTTCCCAAAATAACGGCCGAAGAATAAAGTAAAAAACAATAGGCTGGTAGGTTACCCTCCGCGGTCCCCGCGGGGGCCGCGGCCCTCACGCGAAATACTTTTTCCAAGGTGGTGGTTTCAAAATGACGGCCAAAGAATGTACTAATATTTGAAAATAACACAGGCTGGCAGGGTACTCCTCGCGGGTCCCGTGGGGCCCGCGGCCCCCATGCGAAGAAAATAGGATGGTAGGCTACCCTTCGCGGCCCCCGCGCGAAATACTTTTTTCCAAGATGGCGGATACAAAATGGCAGCCAAAGATTAAAGGAAAAAATGTTATAAATATTTGAAAAAAAACAGGGTGGGAGGGAACCCTCCGCGGGTCCCGTGGGGCCCGCGGCCTCCACGCGAAATATTTTTTCCAAGATGGCGGATACAAAATGGCGGCCAAAGATTATAGTATAAAATGTTAGAAATATTTGAAAAAAGAACAGGGCGGTAGGGTATGAATCACTGTTTTCAAGGTGGCGGTTTCAAAAAGGCGGTCAAAGTATATAGTAAAAAAAAAAAGGTTAGGATTATTAAAACAAAACAGGGTGGCAGGGACCTCCGCGGGGCCCTCGGGGCCCGCGGCCCCCACGCGAAATACTAGTTATAATATATATAGCTGAATACCCACTCACTGACTCACTCACTCACTCATTGACATGCTGTTTTGAAGAACCCAGAAGAGGTACGGCTGCACTCTATACATTGTCGTATCAGAAATGCCCCCACGACCACCAGAAAAATACGAAATCGACTTGAACGTGGAAACTGACCCGACACATGGGGCGGCTCTCCGCAACGGCTCGACCTATCGAGTTTGCCCAGAACTAAAGTCGCTCAGAACAGCCAGCCAATGGGTGAGCCGGTCCAAGATTTTTCAAAATGGCGAAAACAAGATGGCCGCCATACAAAATTGAAACGCGAATATCTCAGAGGCCAGTCGAGATAGACGGGTGATGCTCGACCAAATGTCATTCAGAGTTGAGGGGGAAATCTGACTAAGCAATTTTTTTTCCAAGATGGCGGATTCAAAATGGCGGCCAAAATTTTTTTTTATCCGATCCGATTGAAATTTTGCATCCGGGGCTCTTTGGGGCCATAGATTCTAATGGCATACTTTATTTTTCAATTCCGCCATTTTCCAAGATGGCCGCCATACAAAGTAACTTCTGAATATTTGACCTGTTGTTTTGAGGAGCCCATAAGAGGTGGGGTTCGACTCAATACACTTTTGCATTAGAAATTATATCAAAAGTACGAAAAAAATGAAAAATTGACCTGAATGTGGAAACTGACCTGACACATGGGGCAGCTCTCCGCGATGAATTGCTTTATTGAGTTTGCCCGGAACAAAAGTCGCTCAGAACAGCCAGCCACTGGGTGAACCAGTATTTTTTTTTCAAAATTGCAAAAACAAGATGGCCGCCATACAAAATTTAAACGCAAATATCTCAGAGGCCAGTCGCAACAGGTGGGTGGTGCTCGAACAAATGTTGTCCAAAGTGGGCGGAGTAATTTAATGAACCAATTTTTTTTTCCAAAATGGCGGATTCAAAATGGCGGCCAAATTTTTTTTGAGTCCGTTCTGACTAAAATTTTGCATCAGCGCCTCTTCAGGGTTACAGATTCTGGCGCTAGAATTTTTTTTTCGATTCCGCCATTTTCCAAGATGGCCGCCATACAAAGTTATGTCAGACTCATAGACTCACCTGTGTTGTATGGCAGCTTTTAGAGATAGGGTTCGACTCTGTACACCATCGCATCAAGAATCATAACGTTAGTACCAAAAAATTTAAAAACTGACCTGAACGTGGAAACTGATTCGGCACATGGGCCAGTTCTCCGTAACGACTTGCCCTATAGAGTTTGCCCGGAACTAAAGTCGCTCAAAACAGCCCGCCAATGGGTGAACCGGTATTTTTTTTTCAAAATTGCGAAAACAAGATGGCCGCCATACAAAATTGGAAACGAGATGGTGGATACAAAATGACGGCCAAATATTATAGTCAAAAATGAAAGAAATATTTGAAAAAAACACAGGGTGGCAGGGTACCCTCCGCGGGTCCCGTGGGGCCCGCGGCCTCCATGCGAAATGCTTTTCCTACGATGGCGGCCAAAGAATATAGAAAAAAGGCTAAAAATATTTGAAGAAACAATAGGCTGGCAGGGTACCCTCCGCGGGTCCCGTGGGGCCCGCGGCCCCCATGTGAGATGCTGTTCCCAAGATAACGGCCGAAGAATAAAGTAAAAAAAAGGTAAAAAATATTTGAAAAAAATACAGGCTGGTAGGTTACCCTCCGCGGTCCCCGCGGGGACCGCGGCCCTCAAGCGAAATACTTTTTCCAAGGTGTTGGTTTCAAAATGACGGCCAAAGAATGTAGTAATATTTGAAAATAACACAGGCTGGCAGGGTACCCTCCGCGGGTCCCGTGGGGCCCGCGGCCCCCATGCGAAAAAAATAGGATGGTAGGCTATCCTTCGCGGCCCCCGCGCGAAATACTTTTTCCAAGATGGCGGATACAAAATGGCGGCCAAAGATGAAAGGAAAAAATGTTATAAATATTTGAAAAAAAAACAGGGTGGCAGGGAACCCTCCGCGGGTCCCGTGGGGCCCGCGGCCTCCACGCGAAATACTTTTTCCAAGATGGCGGATTCAAAATGGCGGCCAAAGATTATAGTAAGAAATGTTAGAAATATCTGAAAAAAAACAGGGCGGTAGGGTATGAATCTCTGTTTTCAAAGTGGCGGTTTCAAAAAGGCGGCCAAAGTATATAGTAAAAAAAAAGGTTAGGATTATTAAAACAAAACAGGGTGGCAGGGACCTCCGCGGGGCCCTCGGGGCCCGCGGCCCCCACGCGAAATACTAGTTATTATTATTATAATATATATATTATTATTATAATATATATAGCTGAATACCCACTCACTCACTCACTGACTGACTGACATGCTGTTTTGAAGAACCCATAAGAGGTGTGGCTAAACTCTATACACCATCGCATCAGAAATGCCGCCGTGACCACCAGAAAAATACGAAATCGACCTGAACGTGGAAATTGACATGACACATGGGGCGGTTCTCCGCGACGGCTCAAGCTGTCGAGTTTGCCCGGAACTAAAGTCGCCCAGAACAGCCGGCCAATGGGTGAGCCGGTCCAAGATTTTTCAAAATGGCGAAAACAAGATGGCCGCCATACAAAATTGAAACAAGAATATCTCAGAGGCCAGTCGAGATAGGTGGGTGGTGCTCGACCAAATGTCATTCAGAGTTGAGGGGGAAATCTGATTAAGCAATTTTTTTTCCAAGATGGCGGATTCAAAATGGCGGCCAAAATTTTTTTTTATCCGATCCGATTGAAATTTTGCATCCGGGGCTCTTCGGGGCCACAGATTCAGATGGCATACTTTATTTTTCGATTTCGCCATTTTCCAAGATGGCCGCCATACAATGTAATTTCTGTATCTTTGACCTGTTGTTTTGAGGAACCCATAAGAGGTGGGATTCGATTTTATACACTTTCGCACCAGAAATTATATTAAAAGTACAATTAAAAGCAAAATTGGCCTGAATGTGGAAACTGACCTGACACATGGGCCAGCTCTCCGCAACGACTTGCCCTATCGAGTTTGCCCGGAACAAAAGTCACTCAGAACAGCCAGCCAATAGGTGGACCAGTATTTTTTTTTCAAAATTGCAAAAACAAAATGGCCGCCATACAAAATTGAAACGCAAATATCTCAGAGGCCAGTCGCAAAAGGTGGGTGGTGCTCGAACAAATGTTGTTCAAAGTGGGCGGAGTAATTTAACGAACCAAATTTTTTTCCAAAATGGCGGATTCAAAATGGCGGCCAAATTTTTTTTGAGTCCGTTCTGAGTAAAATTTTGCATCCGAGCCTCTTCAGGGCCACACATTCTGATGCTAGAAATTATTTTTCGATTCCGCCATTTTCCAAGATGGCCGCCATACAAAGTAATGTCAGACTCATAGACTCACTTGTGTTGTATAGCAGCTTTTAGAAATAGGGTTCATCTTTATACACCGTCACATAAGAAATTTTATTACAAGTACAAAAAAAATGCAAAATGGACCTGAACGTGGAAACTGACTTGAGACATGGGCCAGTTCTCCGCAACGACTTGCCCTATCGAGTTTGCCTGGAACTAAAGTCGCTCAGAACAGCCAGCCTATGGGTGCACCGGTATTTTTTTTTTTAAATTGCGAAAACAAGATGGCCGCCATACAAAATTGAAACGTGATTATCTCAGTGGCCAGTCGAGATAGATGGGTTGTGCTCGACCAAGTGTCGTTCTAGGTGGGAGGAGTAATCTAAGGAACCTAATTTTTTCGAAGGTGGTGGATTCAAAATGGCGGGCAAAGAATATAGTAAAAAAGTATAGAAATATTTGAAAAAAACACAGGCTGGTAGGGTAACCTCCGCGGGTCCCGTGGGGCCCGCGGCCTCCACGCGAAATGCTTTTCCCAAGATGGCGGCCAAAGAATAAAGTAAAAAAAAGTTATAAATATTTGGAAAAAACAGGATGGTACCCCTCCGCGGGTCCCGTCGGGCCCGCGGCCCCCATGTGAAATGCTTTTCCAAAGAAGGCGCCCAAAGAATAAAGTATAAAAGGTTAGAAATATTTGAAAAAAACAGGATGGTAGGGTACCCTCCGCGGGTCCCGTGGGGCCCGCGGCCTCCATGCGAAATGCTTTTCCAAAGATGGCGGCCAAAGAATAAAGTAAAAAAGATTAGAAACATTTGAAAAAAAACAGGATGGTAGGGTACCCTCCGCGGGTCCCGTGGGGCCCGCGGCCACTATGCGAAATGCTTTTCCAAAGATGACGGCCAAAGAATAAATTAAAAGAGATTAGAAATATTTGAAAAAAAACAGGAGGGTACCCCTCCGCGGGTCCCGTGGGGCCCGCGGCCCCCATGTGAAATGCTTTTCCAAAGAAGGCGCCCAAAGAATAACGTATAAAAGGTTAGAAATATTTGAAAAAAACAGGATGGTAGGGTACCCTCCGCGGGTCCCGTGGGGCCCGCGGCCTCCATGCGAAATGCTTTTCCAAAGATGGCGGCCAAAGAATAAAGTAAAAAAGATTAGAAATATTTGAAAAAAAACAGGATGATAGGGTCTAGGGTACCCTCCGCGGGTCCCGTGTGGCCCGCGGCCCCTATGCGAAATGCTTTTCCAAAGATGACGGCCAAAGAATAAATTAAAAGATTAGAAATATTTGAAAAAAAACAGGAGGGTACCCCTCCGCGGGTCCCGTGGGGCCCGCGGCCCCCATGTGAAATGCTTTTCCAAAGAAGGCGCCCAAAGAATAACGTATAAAAGGTTAGAAATATTTAAAAAAAAAACAGGATGGTAGGGTACCCTCCGCGGGTCCCGTGGGGCCCGCGGCCTCCATGCGAAATGCTTTTCCAAAGATGGCGGCCAAAGAATAAAGTAAAAAAGATTAGAAATATTTGAAAAAAAACAGGATGATAGGGTACCCTCCGCGGGTCCCGTGGGGCCCGCGGCCCCTATGCGAAATGCTTTTCCAAAGATGACGGCCAAAGAATAAATTAAAATAGGTTAGAAATATTTGAAAAAAAAACAGGGCGGTAGGGTACGAATCACTTTTCCAAGGTGGCGGTTTCAAAATGGCGGCCAAAGAATATAGTAAAAAAAAGGTTAGGATTATTAAAACAAAACAGGGTGGCAGGGACCTCCGCGGGGCCCTTGGGGCCCGCGGCCCCCACGCGAAATACTAGTTATTATTATTATAATATATATAGCTGAACACCCACTCACTCACTCACTGACTGACTCACTGACATGCTGTTTTGAAGAACCCATAAGAGGTAAAGCTAGACTCTATACATTGTCGTATCAGAAATGCTTGCCCGACCACCAGAAAAATACGAAATCGACCTGAACGTGGAAATTGACTTGACATATGGGGCGGTTCTCCGCAACGGCTCGACCTATCGAGTTTGCCCGGAACTAAAGTCGCTCAGAACAGCCGGCCAATGGGTGAGCCGGTCCAAGATTTTTCAAAATGGCGAAAACAAGATGGCCGCCATACAAAATTGAAACGTGAATATCTCAGAGGCCAGTCGAGATAGACGGGTGGTGCTCGACCAAATGTCATTCAGAGTTGAGGGGGAAATCTGACTAAGCAATTTTTTTTCCAAGATGGCGGATTCAAAATGGCGGCCAAAATTTTTTTTTATCCGATCCGATTGAAATTTTGCATCCGGGGCTCTTTGGGGCCATAGATTCTAATGGCATACTTTATTTTTCAATTCCGCCATTTTCCAAGATGGCCGCCATACAAAGTAATTTCTGAATATTTGACCTGTTGTTTTGAGGAACCCATAAGAGGTGGGGTTCGGCTCTATACACAATCGCTTCGGAAATGTTATGATTAGTACCAAAAAAATGAAAAATTGACCTGAACGTGGAAACTGACTTAACATATGGGGCAGCTCTCCGCGATGACTTGCTCTATCGAGTTTTCCCGGAACAAAAGTCGCCCAGAACAGCCAGCCAATAGGTGAACCGGTATTTTTTTTTCAAAATTGCAAAAACAAGATGGCCGCCATACAAAATTGAAACGCAAATATCTCAGAGGCCAATCACAACAGGTGGGTGGTGCTCGAACAAATATTGTTCAAAGTGGGAGTTGTAATCGGATGACTCATTTTTTTTTCCAAGATGGCGGATTCAAAATGGCGGCCAAATTTTTTTTTAATCCGATCCGATTGAAATTTTGCATCCGGGGCTCTTCGAGGCCACAGATTCAAACGTCATACTTTATTTTTCGGTTCCGCCATTTTCCAAGATGGCCGCCATACAAGGTAATGTCAAACTCATAGACTCACTTGTGTTGTATAGCAGCTTTTAGAAAAAGGGTTCAACTTTATACACCATCGCATAAGAAATTCGATCACAAATACAAAATAAATGCAAAACCGACCTTAACGTGGAAACTGACTTGACACATGGGCCAGCTCTCCGCAACGACTTGCCCTATCGAGTTTGCCCGGAACTAAAGTCGCTCAGAACAGCCAGCCAATGGGTAAGCCGGTGCTTTTTTTTCAAAAGCGCGAAAACAAGATGGCCGCCATACAAAATTGAAACGCCAATATCTCAGAGGCCAGTTGAGATGGATGGGTCGTGCTCACTAAGTGACATACAGGGTGGTAGGTTACCCTCCGCGGTCCCCGCGGGGGCCGCGGCCCCCACGCGAAATACTTTTTCCAAGATGGTGGTTTCAAAATGACGGCCAAAGAATGTAGTAAAAAACGTTAGAAATATTTGAAAAAAATACAGGGTGGTAGGTTACCCTCCGCGGTCCCCGCGGGGGCCGCGGCCCCAACAATAGGCTGGCAGGGTACCCTCCGCGGGTCCCGTGGGGCCCGCGGCCCCCATGTGAGATGCTGTTCCCAAGATAACGGCCGAAGAATAAGGTAAAAAAAAGGTGAGAAATATTTGAAAAAAAAACAGGGTGGCAGGGTACCCTCCGCGGGTCCCGTGGGGCCCGCGGCCTCCATGCGAAATGCTTTTCCTAAGGTGGCGGCCAAAGAATATAGAAAAAAGGCTAGAAATATTTGAAGAAACAATAGGCTGGCAGGGTACTCTCCGCGGGTCCCGTGGGGCCCGCGGCCCCCATGTGAGATGCTGTTCCCAAGATAACGGCCGAAGAATAAAGTAAAAAAAAGGTGAAAAATATTTGAAAAAAATACAGGCTGGTAGGTTACCCTCCGCGGGTCCCGTGGGGCCCGCGGCCTTCATGCGAAATGCTTTTCCTAAGGTGGCGGCCAAAGAATATAGAAAAAAGGCAAGAAATATTTGAAGAAACAATAGGCTGGCAGGGTGCCCTCCGCGGGTCCCGTGGGGCCCGCGGCCCCCATGTGAGATGCTGTTCCCAAGATAACGGCCGAAGAATAAAGTAAAAAAAAAAGGTGAGAGACATTTGAAAAAAATACAGGCTGGTAGGTTACCCTCCGCGGTCCCCGCGGGGGCCGCGGCCCTTATGCGAAATACTTTTTCCACGGTGGTGGTTTCAAAATGACGGCCAAAGAATGTTGTAATATTTGAAAATAACACAGGCTGGCAGGGTACCCTCCGCGGGTCCCGTGGGGCCCGTGGCCCCCATGCGAAAAAAATAGGATGGTAGGCTACCCTTCGCGGCCCCCGCGCGAAATACTTTTTCCAAGATGGCGGATACAAAATGGCGGCCAAAGATTATAGTAAAAAATGTTAAAATATTTGAAAAAAAAAACAGGGTGGCAGGGAACCCTCCGCGGGTCCCGTGGGGCCCGCGGCCTCAACGCGAAATACTTTTTCCAAGATGGCGGATACAAAATGGCGGCCAAAGATTATAGTAAAAAATGTTAGAAATGTTAAAAAAAAAACAGGGCGGTAGGATATGAATCACTGTTTTCAAAGTGGCGGTTTCAAAAAGGCGGCCAAAGTATATAGTAAAAAAAAAAGGTTAGGATTATTAAAACAAAACAGGGTGGCAGGGACCTCCGCGGGGCCCTCGGGGCCCGCGGCCCCCACGCGAAATACTAGTTATAATATATATAGCTGAATACCCACTGACTCACTGACTCACTCACTGACATGCTGTTTTGAAGAACCCATAAGAGGTGTGGTTAAATTCTATACACCATCGTATTAGAAAAGCCCCCACGACCACCAGAAAAATACGAAATTGACCTGAACGTGGAAATTGACTTGACTCATGGGGCGGTTCTCCGCAACGGCTCAAGCTGTCGAGTTTGCCCGGAACTAAAGTCGCTCAGAACAGCCGGCCAATGGGTGAGCCGGTTCAAGATTTTTCAAAATGGCGAAAACAAGATGGCCGCCATACAAAATTGAAACGCGAATATCTCAGAGGCCAGTCGAGATAGATGGGTGGTGCTCGACCAAATGTCATTCAGAGTTGAGGGGGAAATCCGATTGAGCAATTTTTTTTCCAAGATGGCGGATTCAAAATGGCGGCCAAATTTTTTTTTTCTCCGATCCGACTGAAATTTTGCATCCGGGGCTCTTCAAGACCACAGATTCAAATGGCATACTTTATTTTTCGGTTCCGCCATTTTCCAAGATGGCCGCCATACAATGTAATTTCTGTATATTTGACCTGTTGTTTTGAGGAGCCCATAAGAGGTGGGGTTCAAATCTATACACTATCGCATTAGAAATTGTATCAAAAGTACAAGTTAAAGCAAAATTGACCTGAACGTGGAAACTGACCTGACACATGGGCCAGCTCTCCGCAACGACTTGCCCTATCGAGTTTGCCCGGAACAAAAGTCACTCAGAACAGCCAGCCAATAGGTGAATTGGTATTTTTTTTTCAAAATTGCGAAAACAAGATGGCCGCCATACAAAATTTAAACGCAAATATCTCAGAGGCCAGTCGCAACAGGTGGGTGGTGCTCAAACAAATGTTGTCCAAAGTGGGCGGAGTAATTTAATGAACCAATTTTTTTTTCCAAAATGGCGGATTCAAAATGGCGGCCAAATTTTTTTTTCTCCGATCCGATTGAAATGTTGCACCCGGGGCTCTTCGAGGCCACATATTCAAACGGCATACTTAATTTTTCGATTCCGCCATTTTCCAAGATGGCCGCCATACAAAGTAATGTCAGCCTCATACTCACTTGTGTTGTATACCAGCTTTTAGAAATAGGGGTTCGATTTTATGCACCATCGCATAAGAAATTTTATCACAAGTACAAAAAAAATCCAAATCCGACCTTAACGTGAAAACTGACTTGACACATGGGCCAGCTCTCCGCAACGACTTGCCCTATCGAGTTTGCCTGGAACTAAAGTCGCTCAGAACAGCCAGCCTATGGGTGGACCGGTATTTTTTTTTCAAAATTGCGAAAACAAGATGGCCGCCATACAAAATTGAAACGCGAATATCTCAGAGGCCAGTCGAGATGGATGGGTTGTGGTCGACTAAGTGACATACAGGCTGGCAGGGTACCCTCCGCGGGTCCCGTGGGGCCCGCGGCCCCAACAATAGGCTGGCAGGGTACCCTCCGCGGGTCCCGTGGGGCCCGCGGCCCCCATGTGAAATGCTGTTCCCAAGATAACGGCCGAAGAATAAAGTAAAAAAAAAGGTGAGAAATATTTGAAAAAAAAAACAGGGTGGCAGGGTACCCTCCGCGGGTCCCGTGGGGCCCGCGGCCTCCATGCAAAATGCTTTTCCTGCAATGGCGGCCAAAGAATATAGAAAAAAGGCTAGAAATATTTGAAGAAACCATAGGCTGGCAGGGTACCCTCCGCGGATACAGGGTGGTAGGTTACCCTCCGCGGTCCCCGCGGGGGCCGCGGGTTCCACGCGAAATACTTTTTCCAAGGTAGTGGTTTCAAAATGACGGCCAAAGAATGTAGTAATATTTGAAAATACAACAGGCTGGCAGGGTACCCTCCGCGGGTCCCGTGGGGCCCGCGGCCCCCATGCGAAGTACTTTTTCCAAGGTAGTGGTTTCAAAATGACGGCTATAGAATGTAGTAATATTTGAAAATACAACGGGCTGGCAGGGTACCCTCCGCGGGTCCCGTGGGGCCCTTGGCCCCAATGAGATATGCTTTTTCTAAGATGGCGGCCATAGAATATAGTAAAAAAGGCTAGGAATATTGGAAAAAACAACAGGCTGCCAGGGTACCCTCCGCGGGTCCCGTGGGGCCCGCGGCCCGCATGCGAATTGCTTTTCCGAGAAGGCAGCCAAAGAATAAAGTAAAAATAGGTTTGAAATATTTGAAAAACAACGGGCTGGCAGGGTACCCTCCGCGGGTCCCGTGGGGCCCGCGGCCCCCATGAGAAATGTTTTTTCTAAGATGGCGGCCATAGATTATAGTAAAAAATGTTAGAAATATTTGAGAAAAAAAGTGGGTGGCAGGGTATCCTCCGCGGCCCCCACGCAGAATACTTTATCCATGGTGGCGGTTTCAAAAAGGCGGCCAAAGTATATAGTAAAAAAAAAGGTTAGGATTAATAAAACAAAACAGGGTGGCAGGGACCTCCGCGGGGCCCTTGGGGCCCGCGGCCCCCACGCGAAATACTAGTTATAATATATATAGCTGAATACCCACTCACTGACTGACTCACTCACCCCAGAGTTGTTTGGAGGAACCTGTAAGAGTTGAGGTTAGACTCTATACATCGTTGTATCAGAAATGCTTGCCCGACCACCAGAAAAATACGAAATCGACCTGAACGTGGAAACTGACCCGACACATGGGGCGGTTCTCCGCAACGGCTCGGCCTATCGAGTTTGCCCGGAACTAAAGTTGCTCAGAACAGCCGGCCAATGGGTGAGCCGGTCCAAGATTTTTCAAAATGGCGAAAACAAGATGGCCGCCATACAAAATTGAAACGCGAATATCTCAGAGGCCAGTCGACATAGGTGGGTGGTGCTCGACCAAATGTCATTCAGAGTTGAGGGGGAAATCTGACTAAGCAATTTTTTTTCCAAGATGGCGGATTCAAAATGGCGGCCAAAATTTTTTTTTATCCGATCCGATTGAAATTTTGCATCCGGGGCTCTTTGGGGCCATAGATTCTAATGGCATACTTTATTTTTCAATTCCGCCATTTTCCAAGATGGCCGCCATACAAAGTAATTTCTGAATATTTGACCTGTTGTTTTGAGGAACCCATAAGAGGTGGGGTTCGGCTCTATACACAATCGCTTCGGAAATGTTATGATTAGTACCAAAAAAATGAAAAATTGACCTGAACGTGGAAACTGACTTAACATATGGGGCAGCTCTCCGCGATGACTTGCTCTATCGAGTTTTCCCGGAACAAAAGTCGCCCAGAACAGCCAGCCAATAGGTGAACCGGTAATTTTTTTTCAAAATTGCGAAAACAAGATGGCCGCCATACAAAATTGAAACGCAATTATCTCAGAGGCCAGTCGCAACAGGTGGGTAGTGCTCGAACAAATATTGTTCAAGGTGAGAGTAGTAATCGGATGACCTAATTTTTTTTCCAAGATGGCGGATTCAAAATGGCGGCCAAATTTTTTTTTACTCCGATCCGATTGAAATTTTGCATCCGGGGCTGTTCGAGGCCACAAATCTAAACGTCATACTTAATTTTTCGATTCCACCATTTTCCAAGATGGCCGCCATACAAAGTTATGTCAGACTCATAGACTCACCTGTGTTGTATAGCAGTTTTTAGAAATAGGGTTCGACTGTATATACGATTGCATAAGAAATTTTATCACAAGTACAAAAAAAATGCAAATCCGACCTTAACTTGGAAACTTGACACATGGGCCAGCTCTCCGCAACGACTTGCCCTATCGAGTTTGCCTGGAACTAAAGTCGCTCAGAACAGCCAGCCAATGGGTGAATTGGTATTTTTTTTCAAAATTGCGAAAACAAGATGGCCGCCATACAAAATTGAAACGCGAATATCTCAGAGGCCAGTCGAGATAGGTGGGTGGTGCTTGACCAAATGTCATTCAGAGTTGAGGGGGAAATCTGACTAAGTATTTTTTTTTCCAAGATGGCGGACTCAAAATGGCGGCCAAATTTTTTTTTTATCCGATCCGATTGAAATTTTGCATCCGGGGCTCTTTAAGGCCACAGATTGTGATGACATACTTTATTTTTCGGTTCCGCCATTTTCCAAGATGGCCGCCATACAAAGTAATTTCTGTATATTTGACCTGTTGTTTTGAGGAACCCATCAGAGGTAGGGTTTGGTTCTATACACTTTCACTTCAAATATTGTATGATAAGTACGAAAAAAATGAAAAATTGACCTGTATGTGGAAACTGACCTGACACATGGGGCAGCTCTCCGCGATGAATTGCTTTATTGAGTTTGCCCGGAACAAAAGTCACTCAGAACAGCCAGCCAATGGGTGAACCAGTATTTTTTTTTCAAAATTGCAAAAACAAGATGGCCGCCATACAAAATTGAAACGCGAATATCTCAGAGGCCAGTCGAGATAGGTGGGTGGTGCTCAAACAAATATTGTTCAAGGTGGGAGAAGTATTCGGATGACCTATTTTTTTTTCCAAAATGGCGGATTCAAAATGGCGGCCAAATTTTTTTTTACTCCGATCCGATTAAAATTTTGCATCCGCGGCTCTTCGAGGCCACAAATTTAAACGCCATATTTAATTTTTCGATTCCGCCATTTTCCAAGATGGCCGCCATACAAAGTAATGTCAGACTCATAGACTCACTTGTGTTGTATAGCAGCTTTTAGAAAAAGGGTTCAACTTTATACACCATCGCATAAGAAATTCGATCACAAATACAAAATAAATGCAAAACCGACCTTAACGTGGAAACTGACTTGACACATGGGCCAGCTCTCCGCAACGACTTGCCCTATCGAGTTTGCCCGGAACTAAAGTCGCTCAGAACAGCCAGCCAATGGGTAAGCCGTTGTTTTTTTTTCAAAAGCGCGAAAACAAGATGGCCGCCATACAAAATTGAAACGCCAATATCTCAGAGACCAGTCGAGATAGATGGGTTGTGCTCAATAAGTGACATACAGGGTGGTAGGTTACCTTCCGCGGTCCCCGCGGGGGCCGCGGCCCCCACGCGAAATACTTTTTCCAAGGTAGTGGTTTCAAAATGACGGCCAAAGAATGTAGTAAAAAACGTTAGAAATATTTGAAAAAAATACAGGGTGGTGGTTACCCTCCGCGGTCCCCGCGGGGGCCGCGGCCTTAACAATAGGCTGGTAGGGTACCCTCCGCGGGTCCCGTGGGGCCCGCGGCCCCCATGTGAGATGCTGTTCCCAAGATAACGGCCGAAAAATAAAGTAAATAAAAAAGGTGAGAAATATTTGAAAAAAAAACAGGGTGGCAGGGTACCCACCGCGGGTCCCGTGGGGCCCGCGGCCTCCATGCGAAATGCTTTTCCTAAGATGGCGGCCAAAGAATATAGAAAAAAGGCTAGAAATATTTGAAGAAACAATAGGCTGGCAGGGTACCCTCCGCGGGTCCCGTGGGGCCCGCGGCCCCCATGTGAGATGCTGTTCCCAAGATAACGGCCGAAGAATAAAGTAAAAAAAAAGGTGAGCAATATTTGAAAAAAATACAGGCTGGTAGGTTACCCTCCGCGGTCCCCGCGGGGGCCGCGGCCCTCACGCGAAATACTTTTTCCAAGGTGGTGGTTTCAAAATGACGGCCAAAGAATGTAGTAATATTTGAAAATAGCACAGGCTGGCAGGGTACCCTCCGCGGGTCCCATGGGGCCCGCGGCCCCCATGCGAAAAAAATAGGATGGTAGACTACCCTTCGCGGCCCCCGCGCGAAATACTTTTTCCAAGATGGCGGATACAAAATGGCGGCCAAAGATTAAAGGAAAAAATGTTATAAATGTTTGAAAAAAAAACAGGGTGGCAGGGAACCCTCCGCGGGTCCCGTGGGGCCCGCGGCCTCCACGCGAAATATTTTTTTCCAAGATGGCGGATACAAAATGGCGGCCAAAGATTATAGTAAAAAATGTTAGAAATATTTGAAAAAAAACAGGGCGGTAGGGTATGAATCACTGTTTTCAAAGTGGCGGTTTCAAAAAGGCAGCCAAAGTATATAGTAAAAAAAAAAAAAGGTTAGGTTTATTAAAACAAAACAGGGTGGCAGGGACCTCCGCGGGGCCCTCGGGGCCCGCGGCCCCCACGCGAAATACTAGTTATAATATATATAGCTGAATACCCACTCACTCACTCACTGACTGACTCACTGACATGCTGTTTTGAAGAACCCAGAAGAGGTAAGGCTGCACTCTATACATTGTCGTATCAGAAATGCCCCCACGACCACCAGAAAAATACGAAATCGACCTGAACGTGGAAACTGACCCGACACATGGGGCGGTTCTCCGCAACGGCTCGACCTATCGAGTTTGCCCGGAACTAAAGTCGCTCAGAACAGCCGGCCAATGGGTGAGCCGGTCCAAGATTTTTCAAAATGGCGAAAACAAGATGGCCGCCATACAAAATTGAAACGCGAATATCTCAGAGGCCAGTCGAGATAGATAGGTGGTGCTCGACCAAATGTCATTCAGTGTTGAGGGGGAAATCTGACTGAGCAATTTTTTTTCCAAGATGGCGGATTCAAAATGGCGGCCAAATTTTTTTTTAATCCGATCAGATTGAAATTTTGCATCCGGGGATCTTCGGGACCACAGATTCTAATGGCATACTTTATTTTTCGATTCCGCCATTTTCCAAGATGGCCGCCATACAAAGTAATTTCTGTATCTTTGATCTGTTGTTTTGAGGAGCCCATAAGAGGTGGGGTTCGACTCTAGACACGATCGCTTTAGAAATTTTATGATAAGTACCAAAAAAATAAAAAATTGACCTGAATGTGGAAACTGACCTGACACATGGGCCAGCTCTCCGCAACGACTCGCTCTATCGAGTTTGCCCAGAACAAAAGTCGCTCAGAACAGCCAGCCAATGGGTGAACCAGTTTTTTTTTTTCAAAATTGCAAAAACAAGATGGCCGCCATACAAAGTTGAAACGCAAATATCTCAGAGGCCAGTCGCAACAGGTGGGTAGTGCTCGAACAAATGTTGTTCAAAGTGGGCGGAGTAATTTAATGAACCAATTTTTTTTTCCAAAATGGCGGATTCAAAATGGCGGCCAAATTTTTTTTTAATCCGATCCGATTGAAATTTTGCATCCGGGGCTCTTCCAGGCCACAATTTCAAACGCTATACTTGGTTTTTCGAGTCCGCCATTTTCCAAGATGGCCGCCATACAAAATAATGTTAGACTCATAGACTCACTTGTGTTGTACAGCAGCTTTTAGGAATAGGGTTCGTTTTTATACACCATCGCATAATTTTTTTTATCACAAGTACAAAAAAAATGCAAAACTGTCCTGAACGTGGAAACTGACCTAACACGTGGGCCAGTTCTCCGCAACGACTTGCCCTATCGAGTTTGCCCGGAACTAAAGTCGCTCAGAACAGCCAACCAATGGGTAAGCCAGTGTTTTTTTTTCAAAATTGCGAAAACAAGATGGCCGCCATACAAAATTGAAACGCGAATATCTCAGAGGCCAGTCGAGATGGATGGGTTGTGCTCGACTAAGTGACATACAGGGTGGTAGGTTACCCTCCGCGGTCCCCGCGGGGGCCGCGGCTCCCACGCGAAATACTTTTTCCAAGGTAGTGGTGTCAAAATGACGGCCAAAGAATGTAGTAATATTTGAAAATACAACAGGCTGGCAGGGTACCCTCCGCGGGTCCCGTGGGGCCCGCGGCCCCCATGCGAAGTACTTTTTCCAAGGTGGTGGTTTCAAAATGACGGCCAAAGAATGTAGTACAAAAGATTGGAAATATTTGAAAAAAATACAGGGTGGTAGGTTGCCCTCCGCGGTCCCCGCGGGGGCCGCGGCCTCCACGCGAAATACTTTTTCCAAGGTAGTGGTTTCAAAATGACGGCCAAAGAATGTAGTAAAAAACGTTAGAAATATTTGAAAAAAATACAGGGTGGTAGGTTACCCTCCGCGGTCCCCGCGGGGGCCGCGGCTCCCACGCGAAATACTTTTTCCAAGGTAGTGGTGTCAAAATGACGGCCAAAGAATGTAGTAATATTTGAAAATACAACAGGCTGGCAGGGTACCCTCCGCGGGTCCCGTGGGGCCCGCGGCCCCCATGCGAAGTACTTTTTCCAAGGTGGTGGTTTCAAAATGACGGCCAAAGAATGTAGTACAAAAGATTGGAAATATTTGAAAAAAATACAGGGTGGTAGGTTGCCCTCCGCAGTCCCCGCGGGGGCCGCGGCCTCCACGCGAAATACTTTTTCCAAGGTAGTGGTTTCAAAATGACGGCCAAAGAATGTAGTAATATTTGAAAATAACACAGGCTGGCAGGGTACCCTCCGCGGGTCCCGTGGGGCCCGCGGCCCCCATGCGAAAAAAATAGGATGGTAGGCTACCCTTCGCGGCCCCCGCGCGAAATACTTTTTCCAAGATGGCGGATACAAAATGGCGGCCAAAGATTAAAGGAAAAAATGTTATAAATATTTGAAAAAAAAACAGGGTGGCAGGGAACCCTCCGCGGGTCCCGTGGGGCCCGCGGCCTCCACGCGAAATACTTTTTCCAAGATGGCGGATACAAAATGGCGGCCAAAGATTATAGTAAAAAATGTTAGAAATATTTGAAAAAAAAACAGGGCGGTAGGGTATGAATCACTGTTTTCCAAGTGGCGGTTTCAAAAAGGCGGCCAAAGTATATAGTAAAAAAAAAAAAAGATTAGGATTATTAAAACAAAACAGGGTGGCAGGGACCTCCGCGGGGCCCTCGGGGCCCGCGGCCCCCACGCGAAATACTAGTTATAATATATATAGCTGAATACCCACTCACTGACTGACTCACTCACCCCAGAGTTGTTTGGAGGAACCTGTAAGAGTTGAGGTTAGACTCTATACATCGTTGTATCAGAAATGCTTGCCCGACCACCAGAAAAATACGAAATCGACCTGAACGTGGAAACTGACCTGACACATGGGGCGGTTCTCCGCAACGGCTCGACCTATCGAGTTTGCCCGGAACTAAAGTCGCTCAGAACAGCCGGCCAATGGGTGAGCCGGTCCAAGATTTTTCAAAATGGCGAAAACAAGATGGCCGCCATACAAAATTGAAACGCGAATAACTCAGAGGCCAGTCGAGATAGGTGGGTGGTGCTCGACCAAATGTCATTCAGAGTTGAGGGGGAAATCTGACTAACCAATTTTTTTTCCAAGATGGCGGATTCAAAATGGCGGCCAAAATTTTTTTTTATCCGATCCGATTGAAATTTTGCATCCGGGGCTCTTCGAGGCCACAGATTCAGACGGCATACTTTATTTTTCGATTCCGCCATTTTCCAAGATGGCCGCCATACAAATTAATTTCTGTATATTTGACCTGTTGTTTTGAGGAACCCATCAGAGGTGGGGTTTGGTTCTATACACTTTCGCTTCAAAAATTATATGATAAGTACGAAAAAAATGACAAATTGACCTGAATGTGGAAACTGACCTGACACATGGGGCAGCTCTCCGCAATGAATTGCTTTATTGAGTTTGCCCGGAACAAAAGTCGCTCAGAACAGCCAGCCAATGGGTGAACCAGTATTTTTTTTTCAAAATTGCAAAAACAAGATGGCCGCCATACAAAATTGAAACGCGAATATCTCAGAGGCCAGTCGAGATAGACGGGTGGTGCTCGACCAAATATTGTTCAAGGTGGGAGAAGTAATCGGATGACCCATTTTTTTTTCCAAGATGGCGGATTCAAAATGGCGGCCAAATTATTTTTTACTCCGATCCGATTGAAATTTTGCATCCGCGGCTCTTCGAGGCCACAAATTTAAACGCCATATTTAATTTTTCGATTCCGCCATTTTCCAAGATGGCCGCCATACAAAGTTATGTCAGACTCATAGACTCACTTGTGTTGTATAGCAGCTTTTAGAGATAGGGTTCGACTCTGTACACCATCGCATCAAGAATCATAACGTTAAAACCAAAAAATTTAAAAACTGACCTGAACGTGGAAACTGATTTGTCACATGGGCCAGTTCTCCGTAACGACTTGCCCTATCGAGTTTGCCCGGAACTAAAGTCGCTCAGAACAGCCAGCCAATGGGTGAACCGGTATTTTTTTTTCAAAATTGCGAAAACAAGATGGCCGCCATACAAAATTGAAACGAGATGGTGGATACAAAATGACGGCCAAACATTAGTCACAAATGAAAGAAATATTTGAAAAAAACACAGGGTGGCAGGGTACCCTCCGCGGGTCCCGTGGGGCCCGCGGCCTCCATGCGAAATGCTTTTCCTACGATGGTAGCCAAAGAATATAGAAAAAAAGCTAGAAATATTTGAAGAAACAATAGGCTGGCAGGGTACCCTCCGCGGGTCCCGTGGGGCCCGCGGCCTCCATGTGAGATGCTGTTCCCAAGATAACGGCCGAAGAATAAAGTAAAAAAAAGGTGAGAAATATTTGAAAAAAATACAGGCTGGTAGGTTACCCTCCGCGGTCCCCGCGGGGGCCGCGGCCCTCACGCGAAATACTTTTTCCAAGGTGGTGATTTCAAAATGACGGCTATAGAATGTAGTAATATTTGAAAATACAACAGGCTGGCAGGGTACCCTCCGCGGGTCCCGTGGGGCCCGCGGCCCCCATGCGATATGCTTTTTCTAAGATGGCGGCCATAGAATATAGTAAAATAAGGCTAGAAATATTTGAAAAAACAACAGGCTGGCAGGGTACTCTCCGCGGGTCCCGTGGGGCCCGCGGCCCGCATACGAATTGCTTTTCCCGAGAGGGCAGCCAAAGAATAAAGTAAAAATAGGTTTGAAATATTTGAAAAACAACAGGATGGCAAGGTACCCTTCGCGGCCCGCACGCGAAATACTTTTTCCAAGATGGCGGATATAAAATGGCGGCCAAATATGATAGTAAAAAATGTTAGAAATATTTGAGAAAAAGACTGGGTGGCAGGGTATCCTCCGCGGCCCCCACGCAGAATACTTTTGGTGGCGGTTTCAAAAAGGCGGTCAAAGTATATAGTAAAAAAAAAAAGGTTAGGATTATTAAAACAAAACAGGGTGGCAGGGACCTCCGCGGGGCCCTCGGGGCCCGCGGCCCCCACGCGAAATACTAGTTATAATATATATAGCTGAATACCCACTCACTCACTCACTGACTGACTCACTGACATGCTGTTTTGAAGAACCCAGAAGAGGTAAGGCTGCACTCTATACATTGTCGTATCAGAAATGCCCCCACGACCACCAGAAAAATACGAAATCGACCTGAACGTGGAAACTGACCCGACACATGGGGCGGTTCTCCGCAACGGCTCGACCTATCGAGTTTGCCCGGAACTAAAGTCGCTCAGAACAGCCGGCCAATGGGTGAGCCGGTCCAAGATTTTTCAAAATGGCGAAAACAAGATGGCCGCCATACAAAATTGAAACGCGAATATCTCAGAGGCCAGTCGAGATAGATAGGTGGTGCTCGACCAAATGTCATTCAGTGTTGAGGGGGAAATCTGACTGAGCAATTTTTTTTCCAAGATGGCGGATTCAAAATGGCGGCCAAATTTTTTTTTAATCCGATCAGATTGAAATTTTGCATCCGGGGATCTTCGGGACCACAGATTCTAATGGCATACTTTATTTTTCGATTCCGCCATTTTCCAAGATGGCCGCCATACAAAGTAATTTCTGTATCTTTGATCTGTTGTTTTGAGGAGCCCATAAGAGGTGGGGTTCGACTCTAGACACGATCGCTTTAGAAATTTTATGATAAGTACCAAAAAAATAAAAAATTGACCTGAATGTGGAAACTGACCTGACACATGGGCCAGCTCTCCGCAACGACTCGCTCTATCGAGTTTGCCCAGAACAAAAGTCGCTCAGAACAGCCAGCCAATGGGTGAACCAGTTTTTTTTTTTCAAAATTGCAAAAACAAGATGGCCGCCATACAAAGTTGAAACGCAAATATCTCAGAGGCCAGTCGCAACAGGTGGGTAGTGCTCGAACAAATGTTGTTCAAAGTGGGCGGAGTAATTTAATGAACCAATTTTTTTTTCCAAAATGGCGGATTCAAAATGGCGGCCAAATTTTTTTTTAATCCGATCCGATTGAAATTTTGCATCCGGGGCTCTTCCAGGCCACAATTTCAAACGCTATACTTGGTTTTTCGAGTCCGCCATTTTCCAAGATGGCCGCCATACAAAATAATGTTAGACTCATAGACTCACTTGTGTTGTACAGCAGCTTTTAGGAATAGGGTTCGTTTTTATACACCATCGCATAATTTTTTTTATCACAAGTACAAAAAAAATGCAAAACTGTCCTGAACGTGGAAACTGACCTAACACGTGGGCCAGTTCTCCGCAACGACTTGCCCTATCGAGTTTGCCCGGAACTAAAGTCGCTCAGAACAGCCAACCAATGGGTAAGCCAGTGTTTTTTTTTCAAAATTGCGAAAACAAGATGGCCGCCATACAAAATTGAAACGCGAATATCTCAGAGGCCAGTCGAGATGGATGGGTTGTGCTCGACTAAGTGACATACAGGGTGGTAGGTTACCCTCCGCGGTCCCCGCGGGGGCCGCGGCTCCCACGCGAAATACTTTTTCCAAGGTAGTGGTGTCAAAATGACGGCCAAAGAATGTAGTAATATTTGAAAATACAACAGGCTGGCAGGGTACCCTCCGCGGGTCCCGTGGGGCCCGCGGCCCCCATGCGAAGTACTTTTTCCAAGGTGGTGGTTTCAAAATGACGGCCAAAGAATGTAGTACAAAAGATTGGAAATATTTGAAAAAAATACAGGGTGGTAGGTTGCCCTCCGCGGTCCCCGCGGGGGCCGCGGCCTCCACGCGAAATACTTTTTCCAAGGTAGTGGTTTCAAAATGACGGCCAAAGAATGTAGTAAAAAACGTTAGAAATATTTGAAAAAAATACAGGGTGGTAGGTTACCCTCCGCGGTCCCCGCGGGGGCCGCGGCTCCCACGCGAAATACTTTTTCCAAGGTAGTGGTGTCAAAATGACGGCCAAAGAATGTAGTAATATTTGAAAATACAACAGGCTGGCAGGGTACCCTCCGCGGGTCCCGTGGGGCCCGCGGCCCCCATGCGAAGTACTTTTTCCAAGGTGGTGGTTTCAAAATGACGGCCAAAGAATGTAGTACAAAAGATTGGAAATATTTGAAAAAAATACAGGGTGGTAGGTTGCCCTCCGCAGTCCCCGCGGGGGCCGCGGCCTCCACGCGAAATACTTTTTCCAAGGTAGTGGTTTCAAAATGACGGCCAAAGAATGTAGTAATATTTGAAAATAACACAGGCTGGCAGGGTACCCTCCGCGGGTCCCGTGGGGCCCGCGGCCCCCATGCGAAAAAAATAGGATGGTAGGCTACCCTTCGCGGCCCCCGCGCGAAATACTTTTTCCAAGATGGCGGATACAAAATGGCGGCCAAAGATTAAAGGAAAAAATGTTATAAATATTTGAAAAAAAAACAGGGTGGCAGGGAACCCTCCGCGGGTCCCGTGGGGCCCGCGGCCTCCACGCGAAATACTTTTTCCAAGATGGCGGATACAAAATGGCGGCCAAAGATTATAGTAAAAAATGTTAGAAATATTTGAAAAAAAAACAGGGCGGTAGGGTATGAATCACTGTTTTCCAAGTGGCGGTTTCAAAAAGGCGGCCAAAGTATATAGTAAAAAAAAAAAAAGATTAGGATTATTAAAACAAAACAGGGTGGCAGGGACCTCCGCGGGGCCCTCGGGGCCCGCGGCCCCCACGCGAAATACTAGTTACTATATATATAGCTGAATACCCACTGACTCACTCACTCACTCACCCCAGAGTTGTTTGGAAGAACCCGTAATAGGTGAGGTTAGACTCTATACATGATCGTATCAGAAATGCCCCTACGAGTACCAGAAAAATACGAAATCGACCTGAACGTGGAAACTGACCTGACACATGGGGCGGTTCTCCGCAACGGCTCGACCTATCGAGTTTGCCCGGAACTAAAGTCGCTCAGAACAGCCGGCCAATGGGTGAGCCGGTCCAAGATTTTTCAAAATGGCGAAAACAAGATGGCCGCCATACAAAATTGAAACGCGAATAACTCAGAGGCCAGTCGAGATAGGTGGGTGGTGCTCGACCAAATGTCATTCAGAGTTGAGGGGGAAATCTGACTAACCAATTTTTTTTCCAAGATGGCGGATTCAAAATGGCGGCCAAAATTTTTTTTTATCCGATCCGATTGAAATTTTGCATCCGGGGCTCTTCGAGGCCACAGATTCAGACGGCATACTTTATTTTTCGATTCCGCCATTTTCCAAGATGGCCGCCATACAATGTAATTTCTGTATATTTGACCTGTTGTTTTGAGGAACCCATCAGAGGTAGGGTTTGGTTCTATACACTTTCGCTTCAAAAATTATATGATAAGTACGAAAAAAATGAAAAATTGACCTGAATGTGGAAACTGACCTGACACATGGGGCAGCTCTCCGCGATGAATTGCTTTATTGAGTTTGTCCGGAACAAAAGTCGCTCAGAACAGCCAGCCAATGGGTGAACCGGTATTTTTTTTTCAAAATTGCAAAAACAAGATGGCCGCCATACAAAATTGAAACGCGAATATCTCAGAGGCCAATCACAATAGGTGGGTGGTGCTCGACCAAATGTTGTTCATGGTGAGAGTGGTAATCTGATGAACCAATTTTTTTTTCCAAAATGGCGGATTCAAAATGGCGGCCAAATTTTTTTTTAATCCGATCCGATTGAAATTTTGCATCCGGGGCTCTTCGAGGCCACAATTTCAAACGCTATACTTGGTTTTTCGAGTCCGCCATTTTCCAAGATGGCCGCCATACAAAATAATGTTAGACTCATAGACTCACTTGTGTTGTATTCATTTTTTATACACCATCGCATAAGAAATTTTATCACAAGTACAAAAAAAATGCAAAACTGTCCTGAACGTGGAAACTGACCTAACACGTGGGCCAGTTCTCCGCAACGACTTGCCCTATCGAGTTTGCCCGGAACTAAAGTCGCTCAGAACAGCCAGCCAATGGGTAAGCCAGTGTTTTTTTTTCAAAATTGCGAAAACAAGATGGCCGCCATACAAAATTGAAACGCGAATATCTCAGAGGCCAGTCGAGATGGATGGGTTGTGCTCGACTAAGTGACATACAGGGCGGTAGGTTAACCTCCGCGGACCCCGCGGGGGCCGCGGCCCCCACGCGAAATACTTTTTCCAAGATGGTGGTTTCAAAATGGCGGCCAAAGAATGTAGTAAAAAACGTTAGAAATATTTGAAAAAAATACAGGCTTGCAGGGTACCCTCCGCGGGTCCCGTGGGGCCCGCGGCCTCAAAAATAGGCTGGCAGGGTACCCTCGGCGGGTCCCGTGGGGCCCGCGGCCCCTATGTGAGATGCTGTTCCCAAGATAACGGCCTAAGAATAAAGTAAAAAAAAGGTGAGAAATATTTAAAAAAAAAAACAGGGTGGCAGGGTACCCTCCGCGGGTCCCGTGGGGCCCGCGGCCTCCATACGAAATGCTTTTCCTAAGATGGCGGCCAAAGAATATAGAAAAAAGGCTAGAAATATTTGAAGAAACAATAGGCTGGCAGGGTACCCTCCGCGGGTCCCGTGGGGCCCGCGGCCCCCATGTGAGATGCTGTTCCCAAGATAACGGCCGAAGAATGAAGTAAAAAAAATACAGGCTGGTAGGTTACCCTCCGCGGTCCCCGCGGGGGCCGCGGCCCTCACGCGAAATACTTTTTCCAAGGTGGTGGTTTCAAAATGACGGTCAAAGAATGTAGTAATATTTGAAAATAACATAGGCTGGCAGGGTACCCTCCGCGGGTCCCGTGGGGCCCGCGGCCCCCATGCGAAAAAAATAGGATGGTAGGCTACCCTTCGCGGCCCCCGCGCGAAATACTTTTTCCAGGATGGCGGATACAAAATGGCGGCCAAATATTAAAGGAAAAAATGTTATAAATATTTGAAAAAAAACAGGGTGGCAGGGAACCCTCCGCGGGTCCCGTTTGGCCCGCGGCCTCCACGCGAAATACTTTTTCCAAGATGGCGGATACAAAATGGCGGCCAAAGATTTTAGTAAAAAATGTTAGAAATATTTGAAAAAAAAAACGGTAGGGTATAAATCACTGTTTTCAAAGTGGCGGTTTCAAAAAGGCGGCCAAAGTATATAGTAAAAAAAAAAAAAGGTTAGAATTATTAAAACAAAACAGGGTGGCAGGGACCTCCGCGGGGCCCTCGGGGCCCGCGGCCCCCACGCGAAATACTAGTTATAATATATATAGCTGAATACCCACTGACTCACTGACTCACTCACTGACATGCTGTTTTGAAGAACCCACAAGAGGTGTGGTTAGACTCTATACATCGTTGTATCAGAAATGCTTGCCCGACCACCAGAAAAATACGAAATCGACCTGAACGTGGAAACTGACCTGACACATGGGGCGGTTCTCCGCGACGGCTCGACCTGTCGAGTTTGCCCGGAACTAAAGTCACTAAGAACAGCCGGCCAATGGGTGAGCCGGTCCAAGATTTTTCAAAATGGCGAAAACAAGATGGCCGCCATACAAAATTGAAACGCGAATAACTCAGAGGCCAGTCGAGATAGGTGGGTGGTGCTCGACCAAATGTCATTCAGAGTTGAGGGGGAAATCTGACTAAGCAATTTTTTTTCCAAGATGGCGGATTCAAAATGGCGGCCAAAATTTTTTTTAATCCGATCCGATTGAAATTTTGCATCCGGGGCTCTTTGAGGCCACAGATTGTGATGGCATACTTTATTTTTCGGTTCCGCCATTTTCCAAGATGGCCGCCATACAAAGTAATTTCTGTATCTTTGACCTGTTGTTTTGAGGAGCCCATCACAGGTAGGGTTTGGTTCTATACATTTGCGCGTTAGAAATTATATTAAAAGTACGAAAAAAATGAAAAATTGACCTGAATGTGGAAACTGACCTGACACATGGGGCAGCTCTCCGCGATGAATTGCTTTATTGAGTTTGCCCGGAACAAAAGTCACTCAGAACAGCCAGCCAATAGGTGAGCCAGTATTCTTTTTTCAAAATTGCAAAAACAAGATGGCCGCCATACAAAATTGAAACGCAAATATCTCAGAGGCCAGTCGCAACAGGTGGGTGGTGCTCGAACAAATGTTGTTCAAAGTGGGCGGAGTAATTTGATGAACTATTTTTTTTTCCAAAATGGCGGATTCAAAATGGCGGCCAAATTTTTTTTGAGTCCGTTCTGAGTAAAATTTTGCATCCGAGCCTCTTAAGGGCCACAGATTCTAACGCTATAATTTATTTTTCGATTCCGCCATTTTCCAAGATGGCCGCCATACAATGTAATGTCAGACTAACAGACTCGCTTGTGTTTTATAGCAGTTATTAGCGATAGGGTTCGACTCTGTACACCATCGTATCAGGAATCATAACGTTAGTACCAAAAAAATTAAATACTGACCTGAACGTGGAAACTGATCCGGCACATGAGCCAGCTCTCCGCAACGACTTGCCCTATCGAGTTTGCCCGGAACTAAAGTCGCTCAGAACAGCCAGCCAATGGGTGAACCGGTATTTTTTTTTCAAAATCGCGAAAACAAGATGGCCGCCATACAAAATTGAAACGAGATGGTGGATACAAAATGACGGCCAAATATTATAGTCACAAATGAAAGAAATATTTGAAAAAAACACAGGGTGGCAGGGTACCCTCCGCGGGTCCCGTGGGGCCCGCGGCCTCCATGCGAAATGCTTTTCCTACGATGGTAGCCAAAGAATATAGAAAAAAGGCTAGAAATATTTGAAGAAACAATAGGCTGGTAGGTTACCCTCCGCGGTCCCCGCGGGGGCCGCGGCCCTCACGCGAAATACTTTTTCCAAGGTGGTGGTTTCAAAATGACGGCCAAAGAATGTAGTAATATTTGAAAATAACACAGGCTGGCAGGGTACCCTCCGCGGGTCCCGTGGGGCCCGCGGCCCCCATGCGAAAAAAATAGGATGGTAGGCTATCCTTCGCGGCCCCCGCGCGAAATACTTTTTCCAAGATGGCGGATACAAAATGGCGGCCAAGATGAAAGGAAAAAATGTTATAAATATTTGAAAAAAAAAACAGGGTGGCAGGGAACCCTCCGCGGGTCCCGTGGGGCCCGCGGCCTCCACGCGAAATACTTTTTCCAAGATGGCGGATACAAAATGGCGGCCAAAGATGAAAGGAATTTTTTTTATAAATATTTGAAAAAAAAACAGGGTGGCAGGGAACCCTCCGCGGGTCCCGTGGGGCCCGCGGCCTCCACGCGAAATACTTTTTCCAAGATAGCGGATACAAAATGGCGGCCAAAGAATATAGTAAAAAAGGCTAGAAATATTCGAAAAAACAACAGGCTGGCATGGTACCCTCCGCGGGTCCCGTGGGGCCCGCGGCCCCCATGCGAAATGCTTTTTCTAAGATGGTGGCCATAGAATATAGTAAAAAGGGCTAGAAATATTTGAAAAAACAACAGGCTGGCAGGGTACCCTCCGCGGGTCCCGTGGGGCCCGCGGCCCGCATGCGAATTGCTTTTCCCGAGAGGGCAGCCAAAGAATAAAGTAAAAACAGGTTTGAAATCTTTGAAAAACAACAGGAGTGCAGGGTATCCTTCGCGGCCCCCACGAAGAATACTTTATCCATGGTGGCGGTTTCAAAAAGCCGGCCAAAGTATATAGTTAAAAAAAAGGTTAGGATTATTAAAACAAAACAGGGTGGCAGGGACCTCCGCGGGGCCCTTGGGGCCCGCGGCCCCCACGCGAAATACTAGTATATATATATATATTGTAACGCTGGTACGGGTCGCGCAGGGAACAGTTGCGGGGAGGTCCGTCGGACGGAGTGTCGATACACGGTTGTTGTGTTCAGAAGTTATATTTTAAGAAAAGATATAAAAGAACTTGCCCTTAACAGTGGGCTAATTTTAAAGCGCATAAAAGTACAGGGGTAATGGCCCGAGGAAGCGACCGCCACTGCGATACGGCAACCCGTGCACACACCTGCCGAGTCTGATAGACCGGGCCCGTTAACGTCCTAACGAATTAGAAGCAGTAACGTGCACACTAGGCTACTCAAACCCGCTCCTGTGTCTGTTACAAGATCAAGATAATCATCTAAAATCATCTCGGGTATATATGGACGCTCGGTCAACCAAACGATAGCGCGATGTAACTTGCGCGCAGCGCCATCTGTTGGCGTATTTCGTAAGCTCAGTTGCTGTTTGCCTTATTACTTGTTGTTTCTGTGTCGGCCATACGATACCGCGTTCTATTGCGCGCGGCGCCCTCTAGCGGGTTATCTTAAAAATAATGACGTCATGCTACAATATGTATATATATATATATATTTTTTTTTTTTCATGTACATTTTAACCGTTAGAAATCATAAAATTTGAAATATTTGAAAAAAAAAAAAAAAGATTTTAATTACTTTTATGCAGTTTTTAAATTGTTTGTAAAAAATTGTTGTTTTAGATTGTTAATAAAAAAGTGGAAAAATTAACATTTTTGAATTTTTCCAACGGGGATCTATTTTTATGCCTTTTAAAATAACTCCACGAAGTGAAAAAAAAAAATCCTAGGGTTGTAGTTTAATAATAATCAGGTTTTTCTGTTAACATTCTATTCAGAAAAAAAAAAAAAAAAGTTCAGTAATGCATACCTAACTAATGGAAAAATCCCAATATATCCCAATAGTACTCAAATTTTTTTATTCTTTAATATTCATATTTAATATGTTAAAATGATTTTTATTGTTAGCGTGTCCGGGTGACAAATCCCGAGCGGAAGCCTTTTAGCGCTATTTTCAGGGCTCCGTAAAAATTATAAATATTAAAGATACAGTTCCGAAAGGTAGGACTTTTTTTTAGGAAATTTCCTCCTTTAGAGATCTTTTTTCAAATTTTGAACATCCTTGATAGTTTTTGAGATAAAAAAAAAAACCAAACCCAAACTATATATTTTTTTTAATTGTTTATAACTTTTGCAATTTTTCTTAAACTTTCTACATAGTATTCCGAATCGAATGACACCTTGATCGTAATTTTCGGAGACTATACAAAAATTTAACCTGAAAAGGTACATGTTGACCAGACTATTTGTAATTTCTTTCTCTCACTCTACATCTTTGTGCATTTGTCTTTTTCCTTGATATTATAGAATGTACCTCAGTAGTCGATGCTTTAGTTGATTCGCTATTGAAATAAAACTTTTGGTCTTATTTTTTTTAAGGCTTTCGCCCGCCGCCAGCATGAGGCTCGCCCTTCCGTTCCCCGCCCGAGGCGAACAGCAGGTACAAGGTTGGACTCGCCCCCGTCCCTCCCCGTACGAGGCGTTTGGCGCCTCCAGGTTTGGTGCAGAGCTGCGCTACCTTTCACCTCCTGGCACCGCCCCACGGCACCACTCGGCCGCAGATGCAGAGCAGCTCCCCGGCAGCTACCGCACGCCCCGTCCCCCCTAGGCACCACCCCCTCAGAGAACGAAAGGCCTGCCGGTAATTAACCGCAAAGCAATACCTACTTTTCGCCAGCTCCAGGCCGAGTGACCAGCTCGGCGGGAGGGGCTACTCAGTAGGCAGCTCAGCTCGGCCCGACAGTACCCAACGCTTCTGTCCCTCGTCTCCCCAAGGCTCCCCTTCCCCCCCAAAAGGCGTTTGGTGCCTTCAGGCCTGGTGCAGAGCTACGCCTCCTTTCACCATCTGGCACCGACCCGCACCAGTGGCTACTCGGCCGCAGATGCAGAGCAGCTTCCCGTCAGCTACCGCCTGCCTTTCCCCACCTAATCTCGATCCCTCCCTTGATAAAAAGGGGCTTTCGCCCCGGCCCTCGCCAAAAAATATATACATAAACATGTTTTTTTTTTTATATGAATAGGAAGACAAACGAGCAAGTGGGTCACCTGATGGTATGTGATCACCACTGCCCATAAGACACCCGCAACCCCGGAGGGATTGCAGATGCGTTGCCAACCTAGAGGACTAAGATGAAATGCGTCTTGTGCCCGTAATTTCCCCGGCAGTCTTACTCTCCACACCGGAACACAGCAGTGCAAGCACTGCTACTTGGCGGTAGGATTAGCGAGTAAGATGGTGGTAGCGATCCGGACGGACCTTGCACAAGGCCCTACCACCCGCACATAATAATTCGCCCCGCCCTAAAGGGTCGGATGTTTGCCACCAGCTAACTAATCCACGAGGGGTTTAATCAGCCGTTGTTGCCCGGGGTGCACCGGCCTAAGCGTTACCCTTCCCCCGCCCCCCCCATGGGGCCAAAGCCCCTGATAGAAGGGAACTGTAACGCTAGAGCACTCGAGGAGGTTTCCGACATCGCACCCCCGCTACTTGTCCTGCTCGCGCTTGCAGCGGCGTGGTAATGCATTGACAATTGCCGTAGTAATTGACTAATCCATTTCTATGAATAACTTCCGGTACATTTAGTGCAAAAAGAGTCGTTACAACTTTTAGTCTTAATTTTTTTTCCGTCTAGCCCCCTTTCGCAACGCGCGACTTATTGCGCGTTGCGAGTTCCTTAGAACTTCGTTCCAATATTTTTGGTGTCGGAAGGAAGAATTCGCCACGCTCTAAATTTTTCTTTAATTGTAGGGGGATCTATACCCCCTTGCTTGATTTAGAAACTTTATTTATTTTAATTTATTTTTTTCTGTTAATTCTCACTTAAAGGTGTTTATTCGGGTGGGAATTATTCACAATTGACGGGTTTGTTGGCGATTTTTGGAGCATAGACGCAGATGAACTGTGGAGACGCCCTATGCTGACTCGGCTCTTGGTCGGTACGCTGACTTGGTGTTGTCTCGACTGGTTTCTCCGGCTTCAGACGCGCGCTCCGGCAATGCTGTGCAGCGATGCGGCACTCAATCGTTTCAATGAAGTCGACCGCTCGATCAAAAACGCGTCCGAGGCACTCATCTACCAAATTCTTTTTGTCATCTCTCTATCTTGAAAAACCTCTTTGCATATGCATAATGCTTAGACGTGAAATAAAAGTGACTCATCTAGATTATGCCTGAAGTATAAACGTATAATAGGGTGAATTTCAAAACCGAGTTTTCTGACTGTCCCACGCTACCAAAAAAAAAACTATGACATATATGTACCAAAAAAAAATATGATCGTATTCTTTCCAATCATTTATGACGAGGCAAAGCCTTGAATAAATGATGATGAGCTACCAATCCCCGAAAAAAAATATTGAAAGTTCGAAAATCCACGATTAGCATAGCTGTGAGGTATGTCACACGCCAAGTTTAGCTCAGAAAAATGAATACAACTTCGTCTATAATTGTCGTAATTTATTTCTGTAAAAAGCATTTTAAAGAACTCTTCCTGGTCTATATTATAAAACAAAAAACAATACAAAAATCTCGTAATTTAAAAATACAGGGATAGGAATGTGTTTGTCCCGCGCGAGAGCGTCTTTCGATGACTCGCAAATACCTGCTGGTTACTGATTGGTTGAGCTATGTAACGCCATTTTTAAGTTATTACGTCGAAGACATGCTAGTTCGCGTTCGATTACCGAGCAAAGCGGACGCGTAGTCTGCGCTGTGATTTTTAAAAATAGGTAAGTTTGTGACACGATACTTTTGGTCAGCCTATAAGGTAATTTGTGTGGCTGGTAAATATTGCATGTTCAACTACTTTATCGATATGTCTATTTAAGTGTTTTATAGTTTAGAACATCGAGAATGAACAGTCCTATTGTCATTTACCTAAAGCTTATACTTTCGACAGAAAAAAATAAATACACTTTTGCCGTAATTTGTGTGGCGTAATTTGTGTGTCACTTTTGCCCACGCAAATTACAAACGCGCCACACAAATTACATTTTATGTCTTATTTCAATAAAATGAGCATTTTATGATGGTTAATAACACTTGCTATCTTTAAAAAAACAACGTAAATACAATTACAATACTTTCTACTATTTTACGTTGTATTTTTTAATTTATTATTTTTTAATTTTGTAATTGACGTTTAGTTTAATTACAACTTGCTTTTAGTTTCTGATTTATACCTTTTCTGTTTAAGGTATTTCAAAATGCGTCAAAAAAAAGAGGATAGACTCGAGAAAAAGAAATTGGCGGAGAGAAAAAGGAGAGAAAATTAAAAACGATGCAGAAAATTATGAAAAATATAAAAGAGAAAAAAGAGAGAAATATCATCAAATGAAAAGAGAGAAAAATTCTTCCGATGTAATAATGAACAAATATGAGAAAAATGACTGTTGAATTAGTCTGTAGAAACACAGTGTGATTTTTAATTTTTTTTTATTAACAACCTTAAGACTGATTTGTTTAGAAAGTGTCATTTTCTGTTTTTATGAATAAATCGGAAAATCAAAAAGTTTAGTTTTATTTAGCAAATTGATAGTAAAAAATTAAAAATGTAATTTGCGTGGCAACAATGTAATTTGTGTGGCATGAATTTTTTCGCCATCGAATTTTAGCTAAACTATTCAACACAGAAGAGTGCCTCTTTTTGCATTTTGCTCATCATTCCAATCTCTACCATAATCTATTATCAAAATATAAAATAAAAGAAAAAAAAAACGCGCCACGAAAATTACCAAAAAACGTCCCGTTCAGAAATTCACCCAATAATATGTCAAAGGTAGGGGTACTTATACTGCTCGTCGTCTAAGCCCTACGTCGCGTGTAGCGTGGCCCGACTTGCACTTCATGTAGTAATAATTACATCTTAGGTACGCAACTCGTACTAGTTACACTGTACTGCAGTTATATTTAAGTATTTTAAGCATAGTGCAAAGGATTCAAACTATGATCGTGATGTGGGTGTGCAGCGCGCTCCGCACTCGGGCGCTGGTGCTGCTGGCGCTGTCGGCGCTGCTGCTGCTGCTGGCGGGCTCGGGGCCGCGCGCCGCCGCGCCGCGCCCGCTCGCCGCCGCGCCGCGCCCGCTCGCCGCCGCCGCGCCCGCCACGCCGCACCCGCCGGCCGGGCCGCCCGCGCCCGCCAGCACGCCCGCGCCCGCGCGGCGGGGCGACGAGCTGCTGACGCGCGCGCTGTACGCGCCGGGCTTCGCGCGGCCGCACGCCGAGCTGTGCCCGCTGCGGGGCGCGCGGCTGCGGCTGCTGATCCTGGTGGCGTCGGCGCCGGGGCACGAGGCCGCGCGCCGCGCCGTGCGCCTCACGTGGGGCCAGGCCGCGCGCCGCAGCGACCTCGCCGTGGCCTTCGTGCTGGGCGCGGCGCCGCCCGCGCTGCGCGCGCGGCTGGACGCGGAGGACGCGCTGCACGGGGACCTCGTCGAGGGCCGCTCGCGGGACTCGTACTCCAACCTCACGCTCAAGTCCGTCTCCATGCTGGAGTGGAAGGACACGTACTGCCCGCGCGCGCCGTTCCTGCTCAAGGCGGACGACGACGTGTTCGTGAACGTGGCGCGGCTGCTGCGGTTCGTCGCGGCGCGGCGGCGCGCGCGCGCCTCCAGCGTGGTGTGGGGCGCGCTGATGTCGCGCGTGAAGCCCACCAGAGCGCCCAGCAACAAGTACTTCGCGCCGCCGGAGCAGTTCCCGGACGCGGTGTTCCCGGACTTCGTGCGCGGGCCGGCGTACCTGGTGTCGGCGGAGGCGGCGCGGCGGCTGGCGCGCGCGGCCGGGGCGGCGCGCTTCCTGCGGCTGGAGGACGTGTTCGTGACGGGCGTGGTGGCGGCGGGCCGCGGCGTGCGGCGGCTGGCGGCGCGCGGCTGGCTGCGGCTGCGCGCGGCGCGGCACCCGTGCGAGGCGCGCCGCTGGGTGGCTGTGCAGGTACACCGCTACCGCTTCCCCCAGTGGGGCAGCCTGCCCGCCCTGCGCTGCGAGTACTGACGGCCCCGCCGCGCAGCAAGCCGCGGCTGCTGCGTGCCAGCCTTCGAGATGAACGCTGCCTGTCCATCAGAGAGTCCCTCAGAGAGCCGCGCTCAGCGCCGCCGCTGTCTTATTTGGAAAATATCTCTCGCACTCTTTTCCACTTCCTCGCACATCTCTGGTGGATACTTAGTTAACATTTTTATTTTTTCGTAAGTTAACTTGTGTAATAATTAGCTATGTAAATATAAGATTGTACTTAACTGTGTATTTTACTTTTATAGTGCTATAAATAATATTAAAACTGTGCTCCCGCATTCTGCAAGCCCCCACCCCACATGGAGACGTAACCGCTCGGCACCGGATCGGCGCCGCCTCAACACGAGCCGTCCAGTATTCTTTAAAAAAAAACTAAATTTTATTTTTGCTAATTGGCCGCCAAGGGCTCTTTTACATGTATTTTTGAAACTACCAGCTTTTGTAAGAAATTCCATACTGTAACGCACACAATATCGGCATCGGAACAGCATTGCCTCCCCTCGGCACAGGTACCTAGTAATCCGCATGCAAGCGGTGAGTTCGCAGTCATCGAGCTTACGTCGCGCCGCTGCCGCGCTTGTTTCTCGCGCCGGATCGGGGACGGCGCGCTGACCACCATCGTTCACCCCGCGGGGAATGAACATTATCGACCACCAGCTCTAGCCACCGTCTCGCTTTAAGCGCGCTGTCGCCTAGCCGTAAACGCGATGACACCTAGCCGCAGCCGCGCGGACACCTAGGTGTTGAGCCGTTTCCGTTACGCGCTTGCGTATGGTTGACGCCTGGTTGACGGCGAGCCGATGAGGTGAGGCAGCGCCGATACGGTGCTTAGCGGTTACGTGTGCGGCAACGATGACCCTATATCGTGTGTACAACGTGTGTACGCATACATCTTTTAAACTGTACAACGGATGTCAACAGTGGCGTAGCTATATACCTAGGGACTAGGCAGGGCAATGCCCGGCGCCCTCAAGCTCAGAGGGCCCTCGAATCCTTACCAGAAAATCTCAATCGAACTATTATTATTAAAACGTAACCAGTTTAGATAGTAGTGGGGCCCCATTTTTTTTTTTTATTTTTTTTTTATTTGCACCAGGGCCCTTGGTTACCTAGCTCCGCCACTGGATGTCAATGTGGTTTGCGTGCACAGATATCATAATGATTCAAGAGGAAGGATTCAATGTTATTAATTAACTATAATGTACCTTATAGATGTTCATTACAAACTTATTTTATTGTTACTAGTAGAAATACTCTAAGTGTACGTAGCACATTTAATCATTCTACAGAACTTCTGTACCTGTAGTGTACTCGCTTACACTACTACCTAAGATTAAAAATATTCCACTTAAAGTGTATCAAATTATCAACTAGGTACTAATTTGAAAAGTGACGATATAGGTATACTCTTGCCAGCAAGTAGTGATCGCAGAGCGAGCGGTGATACTATAGCGCGCGGCACTTGTCCATCGCGTCGAGCGTCTTGGTCCAGAGCTGCAGCTGGTCGCCTCGCTGCAGCAGATGCATCGCCACCCAGCGGCGCGCCTCGCACGGGTGCCGCGCCGCGCGCAGCCGCAGCCAGCCGCGCGCCGCCAGCCGCCGCACGCCGCGGCCCGCCGCCACCACGCCCGTCACGAACACGTCCTCCAGCCGCAGGAAGCGCGCCGCCCCGGCCGCGCGCGCCAGCCGCCGCGCCGCCTCCGCCGACACCAGGTACGCCGGCCCGCGCACGAAGTCCGGGAACACCGCGTCCGGGAACTGCTCCGGCGGCGCGAAGTACTTGTTGCTGGGCGCTCTGGTGGGCTTCACGCGCGACATCAGCGCGCCCCACACCACGCTGGAGGCGCGCGCGCGCCGCCGCGCCGCCACGAACCGCAGCAGCCGCGCCACGTTCACGAACACGTCGTCGTCCGCCTTGAGCAGGAACGGCGCGCGCGGGCAGTACGTGTCCTTCCACTCCAGCATGGAGACGGACTTGAGCGTGAGGTTGGAGTACGAGTCCCGCGAGCGGCCCTCGACGAGGTCCCCGTGCAGCGCGTCCTCCGCGTCCAGCCGCGCGCGCAGCGCGGGCGGCGCCGCGCCCAGCACGAAGGCCACGGCGAGGTCGCTGCGGCGCGCGGCCTGGCCCCACGTGAGGCGCACGGCGCGGCGCGCGGCCTCGTGCCCCGGCGCCGACGCCACCAGGATCAGCAGCCGCAGCCGCGCGCCCCGCAGCGGGCACAGCTCGGCGTGCGGCCGCGCGAAGCCCGGCGCGTACAGCGCGCGCGTCAGCAGCTCGTCGCCCCGCCGCGCGGGCGCGGGCGTGCTGGCGGGCGCGGGCGGCCCGGCCGGCGGGTGCGGCGTGGCGGGCGCGGCGGCGGCGAGCGGGCGCGGCGCGGCGGCGAGCGGGCGCGGCGCGGCGGCGCGCGGCCCCGAGCCCGCCAGCAGCAGCAGCAGCGCCGACAGCGCCAGCAGCACCAGCGCCTGGCCGTGCTGCGTGTCGCATAGCCAGAGCCACGCCACAAACATAGCTCGATGTCTTGTGCTATATTTCCACGTATCACAGCGCGAGTAGGTATCTACACATACGTAACTGTTTAATGATAAAATAACTTATATCATAGCTTTTTACCAAGTTTCAACATGCTGCGAATCAACTTAATACTTCGATATATTTAACGATATAGGTACCTACTGCAAGCGTTCGTCGGGCATTGTGTAGATACTTACGTTTGACTTAGTCATTACCTATGTGTCAAAATAACGTCAAATTCATATCTACTGGAATACTTGGGAATAGGTACTAGTCTTCATAGTAGTGAGGACTTGATAGAAGCTTATTAAATTTCGAGTTTTTCGAATTTTATTTTAAGTTTACACTTTTTTGTATTTTATCTGTATTATTAAGCATCTGCAACGTATTTGCAAGCAGTAATACCTACTCCATCGTTCTATTAAGAACCAAAGAGAATATAATCACTACGTACACGCGTACTTTAAGAACTACATTGCACGCAGTGTGTGAGGCGCAACCTCCGCGGCGGCGTGACAGCTGCGCCGTCACTCGTTTCGAATAAGGAAGGAGCTGTCATTGCGACAGGCAGGCGGGGCGGCCGCGCGTTGGCACAGCGAGCTGCGCGACGCGCACGCGGCTTGGGACGCGGGCCACTACTCGTTAACATACAATAGCCTTACAAAAAGGATTACAGATGAAGCATGCAATCCAATAGTGAAAAGAAAATATTTCCTAGCGTGAAAAGCCAGTGTTGTCGTTTCTAGAATTCGAAGTGAACCGACTGGTGAGTTAACTGATGACTTAACGGGATTGTGCCAAGTCTGTACATATTGTAAGTACTAAGTAAAGCTTAGACATAGAGCTCTGATTTAATAAAATTAGAGCACAGCCTGATATCAGATACCTAACAAGCAGCAGAACCGTGTAAGCGTTTAGTAAGTAAAGCAGAAGCGCGCGAGGAGCGCCGGCGCCGCCCCGCCTCAGCGCCGCCCGACCCGGCGCGCAGCGGCAGCCAGCCGCGCCCGCCGCCGGCAGGCCGACGCGAGGCAGGTCTAGGTGGGTAGCTTAGGTAAGTGTTGAGATATTATTTATTTGTTATTCGGATCAAAGAAAGGCACCTCCGCTGTTTTAGACAACAACATTCCTAAAATAAATAAATACTTGATGGAAAGTTTTCGTGTATGACCGTTTGCAATAATGTAGAAGCTGTCGATCCTCGTGAAGTGTTAATATTTTTTAGAATCAGCGCGGCTGGAGGACGGTACACGGCGCAGAGCGACGCAGACGCAGACTCCGGCATGGCGGCCCCGCTGCCGCCCGGCCGCTGCCGCGAGCACGCCTGCCGCGCGCCGCCGGTGAGCACGCCCGCTTCTAGCTGCTCACTAAAAGCACAACTCTTTAAACTGGCTCGTTAGGGTATCATAATTTGGCATTTTTTAATTCCGTCTGTGTGAGACAAAATTTACCATACTTCCTAGTTCAGTCAGGTCGTCTCTTGTTACAGAAGGGCGCGATGCCAACAAAGAAACCCGTGAAGCAGCCGGTGAGTACAGGGGCGAGGGGCGGGGGTGGGGGTGGGGGTGGGGGGGGGGAGGATGCAGCGGGAGAGGCGGCGCGGAGTGACGCGTGTGTTGTTGTTGCAGTGCGGCGTGTGCCCGCCGTGCCCGGCGCCGTGCAACGCCGGCGCGCCGCCGGTGAGCAGCCACGCGAGCCGCGCGAGCAGGCGCCGCCCGTGCGGTGCGCCCGTGCTGCTCGCGGCGCTCGTAACGGTGTGTTGTGTCGCAGACGGAGGCGGAGCTGGAGGCGGCGCGGCTGGCGCTGCGGCTCGACCAGACGGAGGAGAGCTTTAAGCGCAAGATAACCGAGGTACGCTCCGCAACGCGCGGCACTCGCCTCCCCCTCTGGGGTCAGTGCACGCGGTACATCGTTCACTTACCACTGAAATCTCTTTGTTGTTGAACACACCACACGTCATTATCACTAGGTACTAGGTACATAGTATAAAACAAAGTCGCTTACTCTGTCCCTATGCCCCTATGTATGCTTAATTCAATAGATAGAGTGATTCAAGAGGAAGGTTTTTATGTATAATTCTACGCAGACGAAGTCGCGGGCAGAAGCTAGTACTTAATAAATTACTTATGAAAAATTATTATATCTACTTCAAACTTTATTAATTAAATAAATAGGTATTTTAATTTTGGCGATTAAACTCAAGTATTTTGTTTGAAGTAGCGGTAGCAAGCAAGTATAATAGTGTGTGATATGGGGTGGTGTCGGCAGTGCGCGATGCTGCGAGTCGACGCGCAGCAGAGCAAGGAGGAGGCGGAGCGCGAGCGCGCGACGACGCGCGAGACGCAGGCGCGGCTGCGCGAGCTGGAGCAGCGCTTCGAGGGGCTCGGCGACCACGCGCGCGCGCTGCTGCGCAACAAGGAGCAGACGCTGCACCAGGTACAGCCCGCACAGAGCAGGAGGAGGCGGAGCGCGAGCGCGCGACGACGCGCGAGACGCAGGCGCGGCTGCGCGAGCTGGAGCAGCGCTTCGAGGGGCTCGGCGACCACGCGCGCGCGCTGCTGCGCAACAAGGAGCAGACGCTGCACCAGGTACAGCCCGCACAGAGCAGGAGGAGGCGGAGCGCGAGCGCGCGACGACGCGCGAGACGCAGGCGCGGCTGCGCGAGCTGGAGCAGCGCTTCGAGGGGCTCGGCGACCACGCGCGCGCGCTGCTGCGCAACAAGGAGCAGACGCTGCACCAGGTACAGCCCGCACAGAGCAGGAGGAGGCGGAGCGCGAGCGCGCGACGACGCGCGAGACGCAGGCGCGGCTGCGCGAGCTGGAGCAGCGCTTCGAGGGGCTCGGCGACCACGCGCGCGCGCTGCTGCGCAACAAGGAGCAGACGCTGCACCAGGTACAGCCCGCACAGAGCAAGGAGCAGGTGGAATACACCGCTCCACGCACTGCTTAGTATTATATGAACCAGGAAAACATTTCTGGTGTAGAATATAATTAGTTACGTGGACACAAAAAACCCGTTGGAAAACGTTTTTAAACTCGCGTCTTCCTTTTCCGACTTTCAGCTCTCGTTGGTAATTATTTTTTATTTTTCTCATTTACCGTATATTTACAGTAGGTACCTACATACGGGTGATAATATAGGTACATTAGTTGACATGTTTAGCCAACAGTGGCATGCAAATGTACAAATGTAATATGAATAACAAATTTGTGGGATTGTTGCGAGAAGGACACGGCGGTGCGCGCGCTGAAGCAGTGCTACCGGGAGACGCGGGACGAGGTGGACGAGCTGCGCGCGCTGCTGGCCGAGCAGGGCGTGCAGCTGCAGGACTACCGCGGCAAGGTCAGCCCTCGCCGGCGCTGCAGCAGCGCTAGTGCTCGTTTTCTATTTATATCTGGAGTCGATGGTATACAAAACCTTTGCCGCGACACCACTGCATGATAATATGAAAAAATATTGAGGAGCTGCCCTTCCATCAGTAAGGTTTGCCGAGACTCGAATCGGGCTCGTGTTGCAGCACCAGCAGGCGCAGGCGGCGGCGGAGGAGCAGAAGAAGCAGCTGGCGGCGCTGGACATGGACAACACGCGCATCGCCGAGCAGATCAACCTCGAGGTGCAGCGCATCAAGGTCGGCGAACCACTCCGAAATCAAAATCATACCTACCTTCTACTACTACTACATACTCTCATTTTTATGTTTGGTATAAAATACTTTCGTTGTTGGATTTACTATAAAATATTAAGAGATGAGCTGAGCCGCAGCATGGTGGCGTGCAGGTAAAGTTCCAGGAGCGGCTGGCGGAGCTGGCGCCGCTGCCGGAGCTGCTGGTGGCCACGCAGCGCCGGCTGGCGGCCTCGCAGCACGCGCGCGCGCTGGCCGAGCACAGCGCCGCGCACCTCTCCGAGGAGCTCGAGACCGCGCGCGAAAAGGTGACGGAGCTGTTCTTTAGATCGCTGGTCTACGATCGAGAGAGAACGGTCGTCAAATCGGGCCAGGATTTGATGACGCGGCACACCCCGCATGTGCGCAGGTCCAAATGGCGCTGAGCATCGCGAGCTCGAAGCCGGCGGGGGCGGCGGCCGAGCGCAACGACGACAAGCTGCTGGCCGTGCTGCAGGCGCGCGTCACGCAGCTCACCGAGCTCAACGCCACGCTCAAGAGCGAGGTCGAGCGCCAGAAGTGAGTGCGGGCGGGGCGGGCGGGGCGGGGTACAGGGCGGGGCGCGGACTGTAGCGGCGCGTGTTGCAGGGCCAGCGCGCTGCGGCTGGAGGAGGCGGTGCTGATGTGCGAGCGCCGGCTGCAGGAGAAGATGCACGAGTGCGCGGCGCTGGGCGGCGAGCTGGACGTGGCGCGCGAGGACGCCGCGCGCGCCGTGCGCCGCGCCGACAACCACGCCGACACGCTGCGCAAGTCAGTCCGAGCTCCGACTGCCGTGCCCTTCCGTCTGACCCTCCGTCGTCCGGAAGGGGAGGGGAGACTGGGGTCAATTATAAAAGATAAAGATAATTTATTCATAAATGTTTTACAAAAATTAATTAAATAAAATAAAAATAAAAAATAAAAATAAAAAATTAAATAATTGGAACGTATTAGACAAAACCGAGTATTGTAGCTTAATTTTCTACTGAATTAGTTTCTTGAATGGTTTCTCGGTCATGGTAGAGTTATTTAACTAGCTATTATAGCGAAATGTTTCATTTGACTTCATAAATTACTAATAAATAGTCAGGGGCTTTTTAGGAAACCTCAGAAAATGTTTCAAATGTCTCCAGGCCTGGGTCAAAGGGGGTAAAGGTGGGGGTAGATGAAACAAGGAAAAATATTTATTTATTTATAATCATTACTAGACACTATTTATAATTTTAGAATTTCTCTTAGAGTTTCTATTGACCCCAGTCTCCCCTACTCAGTGCCAACTATGCATATTATTATTGTCGCCGAGAATGCCGACATACTGGTACTCGCGAACTTACAATAATGTTCGCACTGCACGCCGCGCAGTCCGCGGGCCGGTTCATACCTACTCGGACTGGCTGCGATGTCAGGTGAAATCGTGACGTTCTCTTGACAATTCCTTCTCGACTCCTTTGGCGATTTGTCGCGTGCGTTTCGAATAAAGTATGAATGTGGAACGGCGGCTCGCAACGTTGTGACGCTGGCGCGGGTTGCAGGTGCATGCGGACCACGGTGGCGGACCTGGAGCGGCAGCTGGACCTCACCAACAAGCAGCTGGCCGTCGCCGAGACGGACCGCGAGGCGGTGAGTGCCGCGCCGCGGCTCGCGAGCTTTTTTAAGCTGCGTACGGACTGCCCGTACATTGGTACGCGTAGTCGGTTACGCGTGTCCTGGAACGCCATGTCCGTACGCGAAGCTACGCGTACACTCAGGGGGAACGCGTGGCGCGCGAGCTCGGCTCGCAGCGAGCCGCTGTCAGTCGGTTTTTGGCCGCGCGTCAAAGCGGACGCGCACTCGAAGGCACGCTTTATTTGGACGGCAAAATGGACAAGTTAGCGAGCGATGACTGTAGCAGTCGCAGCTTGGATCGATGAACCTCGCGTTCAGGTTCGCGACAGTCCGTACAGGAGCTGTACGCGTATCCAATGTACTCGTGGACTGCGTACCCAGACTACGCGTAACACAGGAACGCACTGTCCGTACCCAGCTTTACGCACACCCCGTTCTTAGTGTTAGGGATAGTTGTAGGCATCGATACAGCGAGTTCGTGCTCCGTCCGTCTGACTGGACTTATCCCACACATCGATGACTCCTCGCCTTTGACTCTGAGCATAGTTCGTAGGGGGTTTGAGAAGTTCCTCTCGGCTTGCGGCTACGACTTCGCGAAATTCTAAAATGAGAAATCTGATAGGATGCTAACAGATGTGGTGTGTATCGGTATCCCGCAGACGAAGGCCCGCATGCAGTGCCAGCTGTCGCGGCTGCAGGCGGGCGTGGAGCGCGCCGAGCTGCGCGTGGTGGCGCTGACGGCGCAGGCGGCCGCCATGCGCGCCGACGACGCCGGCGACGGGGAGCCGCTCGAGCAGCCCGAGTGCCTCTGCCAGAACTACTTCGGCGCCTAGCCTCCGCGCGACCCTCGGCCCGCAACCACCCTCCCCCCCCCCCCCCCCCCCCCCGCTGCCCACGCTGATATAAATAAAAAGCTCGAATGAAGCGGCTGATGTTGAGTGTCAATAAACGTCGCCACAAAAAAAAATGAAAACTAAGAAACATTGAAGCGCTGTAACCCGTGTCGCAGACGGCGTGCCAGCTTTCCTGATTCAAAAATATTTTTGCCTGGAACCAGGAGGAACGAACTAAATTCGTTGTGAATATTGAGTCTTGTGACTTCGTAATAAAATCGTATCGACGCTGCTTGGACATTTCATTGCTTGTTCTGGACCTGTAGCATTACTGATCGCTTCTGATGTGGCTGTAAGTGGAGCTCACGGACTGTCACCGAGTCCCATCACTGGTTTGATACTTGAAGCGGCCGAGTGAGGGAGACAGCGAGACCAACCCGAATGTCATTCTACGAGCCCACGGACTACACGTTTATGATCTTAGTTGTCCTAAAAGCCTATCGTAAGATCTAAGGAGATCTAAGAGACTAATGTAGGTATTATTGCTCAGACGAAAAATTACAAGAACAGGCCCCTAATCATAGACATTAATATACTAGCGTACCTAATAGACGAACAGACTCTCTATTTCCCGCGTCACCAAACCAGAAACGTCTTCGTGTGCGTGTTTTTACAAGTGTGCAATAAATTTTAGTGATGTTCCTACATTATCGACAAGATATCGATGAATAGAACAGAGTACAGGTGTAGTGCATAAAGTATTTCCATGACATTTCGTTGAATTTTATCCGGTTTTCAACTTTAGTGACATGTTATTACAGTCGTGTATACAAATGCAACTGTCACATTAAATTGTTTTATAAATAGAACCTTATTCAAACATCGTCGTTATAAACCGCAAGGGATTCAACGAAATGTCATGGAAAATAATTTTCCACTGCATCTGTATCCTCTATAGGTATCTTAGGCGTGACTCCGCGCAGTACCACATACAAGGCGTGGCGTGGTCAGAAATTGAAAAAAAAAACAAAAAAATAATTTTCCTTTGTCTGTTTGTGATATAAATTTATATACAGAAAAACAGTATCTTCATTACTTGATGACATAGCGCAATCACGCAAAAATAGCACAATGGATTTGGATGAAATTTGGCACGCAGGTAGTTTATAGATATTACCTGGATTAACACAAGATAAATTTTCCCCGGAAAATTGCATAGTTCCCGTGGGATAGCGATAAACGAATTCTTTGCAGACAGAGTCGCGGGCACCAGCTAGTCTAATAAAAAACAACATTGTTTCAGTATCAATTATTTATTTATTTAACATTTTCACTGTCCTTTAAATAATACAATTTTATTTAAATGATTTCGTAAAGTCACTTGAGACAGATTTTTTAGTGTAGTTTCATATCGTAAACGAACCGTTATGAAAGTTTCAATTACGCCTAAAATAATGTTCACACTGTTCACAAACAAAGATAACATCATTAGAAAAAACTAAAAAATATCGATATATTAATAATATAGTATGTATTCAATCACTACCCAAATTATGGAAATTTTCACGAACACAATATTTTGATTTTGTATTTATAATAATGAAAAATATGTATAAAACACAAAATTACACGATATTTTCTATTTATTACACAATTTATCGTATTCATTGGGCCTTCAATACCTTGAAAATAAGACCCTCAAAATTATCATTGCATGGATCGTAATTACCTGTGAAATGTCTCATTATCTGGATTATTCCTGTGATTCACTTCACAATCTGGCACCGAACAACACCATTGTTATTTCTAGCACTACTTTTATTTATTTTTATAGGATTCTTCGAAAAATAATTAAAATACTGAAGGACGGTATCCGCAGTGTGACGCTAAGTGAGAAGTGACGCTACGATCTCTCAAATCAGTTCTAACGGCTTTTCATTCGCTGTCCCTTTCGCACTCGTATTAGTGCCTTAAGAGTCAGCGTTCTCGCTTGCACACTCCCTGTGTCTATTACGCTAGTATATTAATGTCTATGCCCCTAATTGACCATTTTGACAGTAGGTAAATTGACGATGAAAAGTGACAATTAGTATTTGTTATATCGACTTTTCAGGAGAGCCAAAAAAAAAAAAGAAAAAAAAAATGTACCTAACTACAGCCCGACATAAAAGTCAAGAAATTAATAGGGGCGCCACTGTCGCATCTGTAGCAACACCATATAGTACAACGAAAAAATATTGATACTTTACTTAATGTACTAGCTTTTGTTTTGCCCGTGACTATGCTCACTTGGATAAAGTCCCTCTTTAAGGGATATGAGTGTTATGTTTTAATAAATCCTATACCCACCAAATTTCAAGTCAATCTGATCACTAGAAGTGGGACAAACTTAACTTGCAAACAAAATAACATACAAATATTGAGTTAAATAAAATTACGTCAAAATAAAATAGGAAATAGAGAAAGCTTTTATTCATGAAAAACATTTAAAGTACAGAAGACATTTTTGACAAATAACTTATTTTATTCATCATCTGATGTACTAACATCCATGGCGTATGGCTGTGTGCCTAATTGCACACAAATCGAAGTCATCCAATTCCATTTTGGGACGACCTTGTCTGTGTTTTCCAGGTGTAGAAAAAACAGCATCATTCTGCACCCCTTCTACAATTCTCCTCACTGTACTGACCGATTTACCTGAATATCACATAAACATAAAACACCATAAAATATTTTATCAATTAATATGTAGCTATCTAAGTGTATAAAATTACAAATTAATCGAAATATTTCCGTAATACATTATATCACATAGCAAGTATCAACACATCTCACATACGTCAAGAAGTGTACCTACGTATTTTGTAAACATAATTATAACCTCAACTTTTTCAATTTTAACCATCAGAAACAACTCAATTACAGAAAATTTTATATTTGTAACAACATAGACTATTTCAAAAACATCTAATTCTACTCAAAATAGTAAAAATAAACCGTTACCAACCTGTGATATCGGACGTTCTTCGGTAAACATCGACAAGTGAGTTTTTGCTTGGCTTTCTGCGAGACAACGTCTGTTTACATTATAAATGACCTCTCTAGTACCACAATGAAGCGTTTTACTCATTTTCACACTATTCGATAAAATAACGCTAATAATATGCAAAAATAGTAACGAAATAAGTTACAGCCCTCAAATTTGACATTTCTTGTTCCGGCACTGACAGCTAGTAGTGTGTTGCAAGGAAAAAATAAAGTTAGTTCCATTTCTTGACTTTTATGTCCCCCTATATTTAGTTTTAACTGTTATAAAGAAGCTTCGTAGGGTGAAAGTTCTTAAAATTATGAGTAGAACAATATGAATTATTCGTAATATTTAGGTAAGATTTGCAGGTTTCTTTGAACTTTGTTCAATTTTCAGAAATCGTTAAGGTCGTATTACGCCATGTTTGATAAGCAATGTTCTTTATGCGATACAAATCTTGATTTAGGGTCAATAATACCTTTTCATTTGTTATCGACAATATTATAATACTCTATAATAAATAGGAACAAACGTTAAATCCCAATTCTTTTTATTAAATATTTGAACAATTACATCAAACGGAGAAAATAGTATCTATTAACAAAATAATCAAGGGTAAGCGACGATAAACGAATCGAACTCTTTCAAACGGATCACCAAGCAGAGTAAGTCCCGTTACGACGTTCCATCCGTTTTTATAAACTCGGTTGTTTTTCAAATCCGCCACTCAGTGGAGGGGCATTCTTCATCGCCGTCGCTAGATGGCGCTGCTCGACAGCTCGATTGCCAACACGGCCATTCTGCCAGGTGCCTGCCCCAGGCGCCCCACGAGTCTGCATAAATTGCTGTCAACATATATAAAGCACATTGTTATACTTTATGTTACGAAACTCGTCAAAGCATTATTTTACATAAACATTGCACACATTATAAAAATCTTTGGGTACCAGAGCTATAGCATTATTATTACACAACTAAGGCCGCTTACACTTAAAGGGATTTTACCACACTTAAGCTTGCTCCATAGTTTAAGAACCACTTGCACTTAAAGGGCGTTTCGCCACACTTAAGCGTACCAAGTTCGTTCCTTCTATTATTATTTTTTTCTTTTCTTCTATAACTCTGATTTTCCCATTTACTAATGGTGCACATACAATGCTGAAAACAAATACAGCATTTTATTTTGACTCGCACTAATCCACAACAAATAAACTCTGTTTCATAAATATGTTTATAAAATGAATAGTTTTAGCATCTCATTTGTTACGAACCTACCTACCCTTTTTAATTTTTTTTTTGTGGCAGTAGTTAATAAAAGTTACTGGATAATTAATTTTATTGTTTTAGTAGTCATTATATTTTCTGTTACTTCTTGCCAACACGGTTTCTTATAAGCTAAAATGACATGCTTAAAATAAGTAGGTGCGTAACAAAAGAAGTTTATATATGAAATAACCTTAACTCAAAAGATTGAAATACATACATTTTAATCTAATATCCAGTCGCTTATCTGTATCCATGGCTTAATATTTTCGGCAGCCATCACGCCTGTGTATTTTTTTTGGCTTCTTTCACTACCTCTGACGTCCGTCACCTCATATCTGTCGTTCTCTAGAACCTTACTTATTTGAAAGGGACCTTTAAAGACTGGTAATAGTTTTCGGCTTTTCCCATCATTGCTTTGGCTTTGAATTGCGATCAGAACTAAATCTCCTTCGCAATATGATCGGGCCTTAATTCGAGAGCGACCGAATCTTTCATTTTGTGATTTTGCATTGGATTTGATATTCTCATCTACACTTTCGCGCAACCTTGTGACGTCTACCAAAGGATCTTCGCCACATTCTGGAGCGAAGCTATCACTGTCAGCTCGCAGTCTGTACCCGAAGAAAATCTCGCTAGGTACTGCTTTTGTGGTCTTGTGGATCGTACTATTTAAACCTAACTGTAAAATTTTTATATACTGATCCCATGTGTCGTCAGTTGTGTTAGCGCCGAGTGCTTTTAACGCATCTAATATCGTTTTATTAAAACGTTCTGCTTGACCGTTAGACCGCGGCATACCTGTTGCTACTGTATGTGTACGTATGTTTCTGTTTAAGCAATACTGAGTAAAATCTTTCGAAGTAAAGGACGATCCGGCGTCCGTTATTATTCTCTTAGGGTTCCCAAACGTTTTAAATATACTGTCTAGTTCCTTAATCACGCAAGATGTTTTTGTTGATCGAACAGCCGATATGAACACGAATTTCGTAAAAGCATCTACAATAACTAGTAAGTATTGATTTTTATTCTTTGTTTTTACGAAAGGGCCTAAGTGGTCGAGATGAAGCGTGTGAAATGGCTGAGCGTACTTCGGCAATGAGTGTAACTCTCCCTCTTTAGGACCACCTTTCTTTTTAAAATAAATACAGTTAATGCGGTTTTTGATGTATTTTTTTTACTATGCGCCGCATTTTTGCAAACCAATATTGACAGCTTATTCGTTCGACTGTTTTATCAACCGAAAAATGTCCCAGGTCGTCGTGGTTACATTTTATAATCTGCCAAATGCAGTTTTTCGGAACCACCCAACGACGTCCTCGGGACGTTCTCCTGTAGACTTTCCCTCCTAAGACTTCATAATTAGTAAAAACATCTTGATTACTGTCGGCCTCCCCTGATTCTATAATAACTCTTATCCTTTGCAAATCTGGGTCTTGTAACTGTACAGACAGTAACCAATCTGATTCAGTTATTGATAATATGACTTCCGTTTCAGATTTTTCGCCGGATTGCACGGGGTTGCGACTCAAGGCATCTACGTGCTGCATTCGCGAGCCCTCTCGGTGTACAATGTCGAATGAAAATTCTTGAGTCGACAAAACCCATCGTGCGATTCGAGGAACAATCTCCTTTTTTGTCAAAGCGTACCTAACCGCACTACAATCCGTTACAATCTTAAAGGGCGCTCCTAATAAGTACAATCTGAACTTTTGAAGGGAGCAAATTATAGCTAGCAGTTCCAACTCAAACGAGTGATATTTCTTTTCGTCGTTTGTAGTTTGCCTACTATAATAATGCACGGGTTTTTCGCCCTCCTCTGTAACCTGCATTAGTATTCCCGCGATACCCTCTCTACTAGCGTCAGTATAAAGTATATTTTCCTTAGTTGGGTCAAAAATTGACAGAACGCTATCGGATGTAAGCTTAAGCTTCAGCGATTGAAACGCCTGTTCGTGAACTACTCCCCATTCCCAAACACAGTCTTTTTTTAAAAGTCTGGTAAGCGGGGCGGAAATCATGGCACAATTTTTTATGAATTTCCTAAAATAGCTTATAAGGCCCAAGAATTGTCGGAGTTGGTGAACTGTTTTGGGAATAGGAAAGTTCGCAACAGCTTCTAGTTTGGCTTCGTTTGGCATAACAAGGTTTTGTTTGATTTTGTAACTCAAAAATTCAATCTCAGACTTAAAAAAGTGGCACTTTTTTAAGTTAAGTGTCAATCCGTTATCGCGAAAGATATTCAGAACCCTTTCTAACAATTTTAAATTTTCCTCGACCGTTTCGGTGACTAAATAGACGTCATCCAAGTAAATTATGACATTTTCGAATCGAAGATTGCCTAAGACTGTGTTCATCATTTGTTGGAACACTGACGGCGCGTTGGCCAAGCCGAACGGGAGTCTGAGAAACTCATAATGACCGTCCTCGGTAATGAACGCAGTCTTTTCAATCGCGTTGGGGTGCATCATTATCTGGTAATACCCACTTTTTAGGTCTAAACTTGTGAAACACCTGTGACCCTGAAGCCTATCTACGAGGTCTTCAATGCGCGGCATGGGATATTTGTTTTTGATTGTTACTTTATTTAGTGCCCTATAGTCAATGCAGAGCCTTTTTTCGCCATTCTTTTTACTGACTAACAGCGCTGGGCTTGCATACGGTGAACGACTTTCCCGTATAATATTATTGGCCAAAAGCTCATGGACCATGTCTCTAATGATTTTTCGATCAGAATGGGACGCTCTGAAGGGTCTGCATTGTATAGGCTGGGGGTTAGTCACCTCAATTATCATTTCGTGATTGTTAACTTTGCCTAATTCCTTAATGTTAGACGCGACACAATCCTTATACTTTCTAAAAAGCGCAGCCAGTTCGTTCTGGTGTGAATCTGTGTCTAGCTGCAAATCATTGACGGTACTACAAAATTCCGAGAAGGTATCAGCATAATCGAACTTAAGTACGTCACCTACTCGCGAGTACATAAGGTTAGGTCGTTCCGTCACGTTTCTTCCGATCAGCATATCACAATCGGCTAAATCATCCATTACGTAAAAATCGACATTCGTTAAGGACACCGAATCCATTTTTAAATTGAGTGTTACCTTGTCGTTAATAGATTTTAAATTTTGCTTTGAAAATCCTTGAAGTAACACGGGGAATGGCAGCAATGTAACGTTTAATAACAGTTTCTGTACCAAGGTTCGAGATATTAGTGAACAACTACTTCCTGTATCTATGAATGCCCCACAGTAGGAGTCATTGATGTTTACCGTTTTTACGAATTTATTTCGCGGATCGAGGGTAGAAGTGAATTTAGTTTCCTGCTTCTCCGGTTTAGCCGAATTCTTTTTGTGATAGCAGGTAGATTCTAAATGGCCGCGTTTGCCACAAAAATCACATTTATTTGTGTCACATTGACTTCTTTTATGAGCGCCGCCGCAAAGGTAACACTTAATTTGTTTTCGTTGGGTTTGGTTTGAGTTTTGGTGGTTACTGTGATTAGAAGAAACGGACGGACCCGGCCCACTTGTAGAGGGTGACGCTGCTGGTAATGATATGGATGTTTGGTTAGCGGGAGGTTGACTAACAACCTTCATGTTATTATCACGTAAGTTATTGTTTACTTGTTTCGGAATTTTTGATTTGTACGTTCTCCCATGGAGAAAACTGGCTAAACTGTCGGTCGTTGCAAAATTGTTCGACTCGATTGACGCACCTATTCCACAATCTCCTATATTTCCCACAATAATTGACACGATATCTTGCTCGGAAAAGTTTAACGACAACCGATTAATATTGTTTTTTTGCTCAAAATAAAAGTCGTAAAGTGACTGATTATCCGTTGGCTTTTTTTCAACTACCTCTTTTAGCAATTCAAACATATTTCGCCGAATTTGAAAACTAGAAGCCAACTTTTGCCTCCAATCTGCCCATTTCCAGGAGGGCCATTGGCTTTCGGTCCGTAGAACTGAGTCATACCAGACCTTAGCTGAACCTTTTAGTTTGTTCAGAGCCTGATAACGTGTTATTTCGTCAGACCACGAAAAAGTTTGCGAGTAAGACAAAATAATGTTAAGCCAAGCATTCACATCATCTTTTAGTGGGTCAAATTCTGGAATAATGTTGTTCACAAAAGAATTATTGCCTGTACTCACAGTTGAGGTATCAGCCTTACGTGATACCCTGGTTTTCTTCTTTCCTCCCTTTTTCTGTTTCGGCGGAGGTGACGGCGTCCTAGCGCTGGAACTGCTGGACGAGCTGGATGAGCTGGATCTCGATCGTGCTCGTTTCCGCTTTGAATGTTTATCGCGCTTACCCATTATGCGTGGGGGCCTTTTTTTTTTTTTTTTTATAATCCACTTTCTGATGTTATCGACAATATTATAATACTCTATAATAAATAGGAACAAACGTTAAATCCCAATTCTTTTTATTAAATATTTGAACAATTACATCAAACGGAGAAAATAGTATCTATTAACAAAATAATCAAGGGTAAGCGACGATAAACGAATCGAACTCTTTCAAACGGATCACCAAGCAGAGTAAGTCCCGTTACGACGTTCCATCCGTTTTTATAAACTCGGTTGTTTTTCAAATCCGCCACTCAGTGGAGGGGCATTCTTCATCGCCGTCGCTAGATGGCGCTGCTCGACAGCTCGATTGCCAACACATTTTTCACACTCTGAGTAGCTGGCTTTAATAGCTCGTTTTTTTTAATTTTCCTGTTTAGAGTACCTATCAGAAAATTGAGGTTGTATTCGATATTTTTTTGGGATTTGGAGAATTTTAAATACACAGATCAATAGAGAAAAAAAAACTGAGCAAGACTGCATTCAAATCTCATTTTCGCCAAAATGGCTTTTATACGACAATTGACCCCCAAAGTAGCGATATCTGGCAACCGGCGTAGCTTCTTAGTTTGTAGTGTACCTACCTATCAAACAGAATTTGTCAGTCATCATAGACGAAATAATTGCTTTGTTGAAAAATATGGGCCAATGGATGATGATAAGAAGGTACTACTGACGGGCATTACACCTAGTTCTCGAGGCTCGAAACGGTTATTTACTTTTTATCATTTGAATATTCTCGTTTTGGTCTGGGCAACAGTACATACTGGCAACCAAGGCAGGATACTTTGTTTACCGAGCAGCGGCCGAAATGTTTCAGAAGTCTTTTATTTGACAAGATTGATTTGATTAGCCGCGAGGCTGCGCCCTGCCGCGCAGCCTGCGGCCTGTACGAGCGCCGAGTGAAACAACAACACTCTAGAATAATATTCGTTTATTTCATAACAATAGAGAGCTTACACGATTTACAATTAGTGTCCGACCGAAACACGATTTTTAGCCGAAACCGAAACCGAAACCGAATATTCGGTTTTTTTCTGATTTCGGCCGAAACCGAAACCGAAACCGAAATTTTTGACGACGTATCAAAATATTCAAAATTACTGTAAAAATCGTAAGGAAAAGGTTATTGCAAGGATTTCTTATTTGAGAACGTTTCTTTTTTTGGTAAACAAAATAAAAAACGTTTATTTTTAATGAAAATAATATATAGGTACATGAAACTACCGTGAGACTTTAATCATAATTACACAAACGGATAACTCACGTATAAAAAGTCGAGTGATGCTCGACATGTTTCGGACTATTTTGTAGTCCTTCCTGGAGCTTAGAGTACATATTTCAATTTGTACTTTTATTTTACGCGCCCGAATTAAGCCGAATGCTCCCGATGCGAGAGCCGCATGAGGCCGCGAAGTAATTTCGGCCCGGCCGAAGGTTTCGGCCGGATTCTGGCCGAAACCGAAACTTCGGCCGAAATCACTTTTTTGGCCGAAATTGGCCGAAACCGAAACCGAAACCGAAACTTCGGTCGGACACTATTTACAATATAATTACAATTAGCTGTCATTCTAGTTTGAGACTCTTAAAGGAATACAATTTTTGGTTTTCCTAGTACAAAAATAGTTGGAAATAAAAATATAGTATAATGGTGTGCACAGACCGATGCAGCTTGCAGCGCGAGCGCCCGCGCCGCCGCCCCCGCCGCCGCGTGCCGTGGCCGGCGACACTTTGTAACAAATTACAGTCGAAGCCTTTGCAAGTTTTATGCGGAACAAACGTCTCGCACGATACGCGCCGCAGAGGGCGCTGCCAGTTTGCGTATTTATTTTCTGACCAAAACTGACAGCAGCGGGTCTGTTTTTACGCTGCGCCGCCACAGCGCACCCGCACGCGCCTTCACCGAGCGTCGTCGACGCTGACCGCCGTCACTGTCTAGCTGCTGGCACGGCGCGTGTGGCGTGTGGCGCGTGGCTGTGGCGTGTGGCGCGCGGCGTGTGTCGCGTGGCGCGTGGCGCGCTACAGGTCGCGGTGCGCGAGGGCGGCGCAGGCGGCGTCGCTGTCCCGGCCGAGCGCGAGCGTGCGCCCGGGCACGGCGCGCACGGACACGCGCGTCCTGCGCACGCGCCACGAGCGCGCGCCCTGCACCGACTCCAGCGTCACGTTGCGGCTGCACACATACACGCTATTATTTAACAAACAATACTCGAAGCCAGAAATATAAATCGGTACCAGTGGATATCCGCAACGTGGCGAAAGCCAAACAGAAAGACGTCAGGCTTCCTTCGACAGACTCGTTTAGCCGAAGTCGTACTCGAGCGCCGCGCGATGCGCGATCACCACGGGCCGCACGGCATCGGCTACCGGCACCGACCTGTAGGTGTAGTCGGGCTGCGCGGCGTGCACGCACAGCTGCGGGCGCTCGTAGAAGTCCAGCGAGGCGGCGAGCTGCAGGCGCGGCTGCGCGCGGAGCTGCGCGCGCGCCGCCACGCGCCCCCACGCCGTGCGCACGCGCAGCTCCAGCAGCGCCGCGCCCGCGCCCGCCAGCAGCAGCGACGCGCGCGCCGTGCGCCCCCACAGCGACACCACCGCCTGCGCACAGCGAGACTGAGTGCCGCCGACCAATACGAACAGTACGACACAAAAATTAAACAATAAACAAAATTTTAGCAAACTTTTAAACGGTTTACGGTGAGACATGATTTCGAAAGGATAAACAGAGATGATGAGCTGCGAATATATCGACGCGATCGCACGACGTCTTAGTGCGATTCGTTACCGATTCAGTTTAGAGTCGCTCGCTATCAGATCCATACTAAAATGACCAGCGGAACCCTGAACCGAGTTCCAATCGAATCGCATCAAGACATCGCGGCGAGGCCCCGCGAGCCAACGTTGGCGTCGACTGGAAGAGAAAATCGATGACTGCGTTTCGTAGCACAACGCGTAGCAGCACCCCCCCCTGTACCTGCGCGTCCTGCGCGAGCGCGACGGCGGTCCGGGCGCGGCAGTGCAGCAGCACGCCGGCCTGCAGCGCGCGCGCGGCGCCGGCAGCCCGCGGCAGCAGCGCGCGCAGCACCGGCGCCGGCGCGCTGCCCCCCCCCCCCCCCCCTGTACCTGCGCGTCCTGCGCGAGCGCGACGGCGGTCCGGGCGCGGCAGTGCAGCAGCACGCCGGCCTGCAGCGCGCGCGCGGCGCCGGCAGCCCGCGGCAGCAGCGCGCGCAGCACCGGCGCCGGCGCGCTGCCCCCCCCCCCCCCCCCCTGTACCTGCGCGTCCTGCGCGAGCGCGACGGCGGTCCGGGCGCGGCAGTGCAGCAGCACGCCGGCCTGCAGCGCGCGCGCGGCGCCGGCAGCCCGCGGCAGCAGCGCGCGCAGCACCGGCGCCGGCGCGCTGCCCCCCCCCCCCCCCCTGTACCTGCGCGTCCTGCGCGAGCGCGACGGCGGTCCGGGCGCGGCAGTGCAGCAGCACGCCGGCCTGCAGCGCGCGCGCGGCGCCGGCAGCCCGCGGCAGCAGCGCGCGCAGCACCGGCGCCGGCGCGCTGCCCCCCCCCCCCCCCCCTGTACCTGCGCGTCCTGCGCGAGCGCGACGGCGGTCCGGGCGCGGCAGTGCAGCAGCACGCCGGCCTGCAGCGCGCGCGCGGCGCCGGCAGCCCGCGGCAGCAGCGCGCGCAGCACCGGCGCCGGCGCGCTGCCCCCCCCCCCCCCCCCTGTACCTGCGCGTCCTGCGCGAGCGCGACGGCGGTCCGGGCGCGGCAGTGCAGCAGCACGCCGGCCTGCAGCGCGCGCGCGGCGCCGGCAGCCCGCGGCAGCAGCGCGCGCAGCACCGGCGCCGGCGCGCTGCCCCCCCCCCCCCCCCCTGTACCTGCGCGTCCTGCGCGAGCGCGACGGCGGTCCGGGCGCGGCAGTGCAGCAGCACGCCGGCCTGCAGCGCGCGCGCGGCGCCGGCAGCCCGCGGCAGCAGCGCGCGCAGCACCGGCGCCGGCGCGCTGCCCCCCCCCCCCCCCCTGTACCTGCGCGTCCTGCGCGAGCGCGACGGCGGTCCGGGCGCGGCAGTGCAGCAGCACGCCGGCCTGCAGCGCGCGCGCGGCGCCGGCAGCCCGCGGCAGCAGCGCGCGCAGCACCGGCGCCGGCGCGCTGCCCGTGCCCGCCCACACGTGGCCCAGCAGCTCGCCCTGCGCGACACAAGGCATTGACTATACCAACAGTATATAGAATAGTAAAGGATCGAGAAGCGTTCGTAGGAGGACACCGGATGTGACCATAGAGAGGCCAGAGAGAATCCATCCTTTGTCACCTCGACCGTCGATCCGATGAGCATGATTCGATCCGACTTCGCGAGTCGGCTCCAGCGCTGGACGGACTCGAACGTCCAATTCGTGATCGACTGTCCTCTTTCGTTGATAAAAAAACAACACAAACTCTGAAACTGGACGGCTCTAATAGAGATGGGTACTTCCAAATTCAAATATAATGGTATAATAAGAAAGAAAAATATGTTACAAGGCGGATACACACTTGCGAGGCGAACAGTATGACGTCAGGGCGGCGCGTGCCGGCCACGCCGAGCGCGAGGCCGGCGGCCACGTCGTCGGGCTCCGCGGCGGCCTCGGGCTCGTCCTCGGGCTCCCGCGCGGCGCGGGGCGGGGCCGGCGCCGCCGCCAGCGCCTCCAGCCCGCGCGCCCACACCTCCACCTGCGTAACTTGTAATTTTGTTAATATTAATGTTTTGTTTATGTACCTACTGTTGGTATGTCTAAACAAATAAAAGGAAACATGAAATTGCAAGTTTGTCAATTTCGTTTCGCGTTCGCTCGTGGAAAGTTCGCGATCTACATTCCCGCGAACCGTCCTGAGCTGTACGCGCAACGCGGCTGACCGTGAGCAGCGGCCGGTCCCGCAGCGCGAGGTCGACGACCCCGCGGCGCAGCACGCCGCGCTCCGCCAGCTGCACCGAGCGCAGCCGCAGCGCGCCCAGGCGCCGCGTCAGCGCCGCCGACGTGCCTGCACACACACACGCGGTCAGGCGGGCTCGCAGCTCACACTCACACACGCACACAGGCGGGGCGGCGCTCACCGTCGTGCGCGCGCCGGCACCAGTCGGCGGGCCGCGGGTCCAGCGCCGGCAGCAGCGCCGCCAGCTCGGGGTCCTCGCGGCTCCGCAGCGCCTGCCAGCACACGCGGCGCAGCTCCCGCGGCCCGTGCTGGCGCAGCCCCGCCGTCAGCGCCGCCAGCCAGCCCGCGTGGGGCGCCGCCTGCACGGCCAGCTCGAGCGCCGCCGCGCGCACCTCCAGCGCGGCCGGCGCGGCCAGGCCGAGCGCCAGGCGCGCCAGCCGCAGCCGCGCGGCCTCCAGCTGCCCGCGCGGGCCGGCCGCCAGCGCCGCCAGCGCGGCCAGCGCCGCCGCGCGCCCGCCGCGCTCCGCCTGCTGCAGCAGCAGCGCGCCCACGTCCCCGCGCCGCAGCTGCCCCAGCGCGAGCAGGCGCGACGCGCGGCACGCCTCCTCCTGCTCGGCAGACGCGATCGCGTGAGATGAGCGTTCGGATGACACTTATCAATTTCACGAGAAGCCCCAGATCGGCCGACGGAAAATACGACCTTGCACTTGGCGAGACTCTTCAGCACGTAGTCCTTGACCTCGGCGGGCAGCGCCGAGCCGGGCCCGGCGCGGGCGGCGGCGGCGGCGGCGGCGAGCAGCGCGGCGGGCGCCAGCTGGCCCGCGCCGCCCCCCAGCCGCAGCGCGTCGCGCAGCACGTCGGGCTCCACGCGCGGCGCCAGCGCGAGCGCCGCCAGGTACTCGCGGCCGAGCGCGGCGCGCGGCGGGTCGGCGGCCGCCAGCTGGAAGGCGTCGCGCGCCGCCCAGTGCGCGCCCGCCGCGCCCGCCAGCCCCAGCGCGCGCGCCAGCGCCTCCCTGCGCACAGAGCGGCGGTCAGTCGCGGCCGCGAGCCGGCGGCCCCGGCGGCGGCGCCAGCACTCACATGATGTCGGCGGAGTCCTCGCGCGCCAGCAGCGCGGCCACGCGGTCCCGGCTGGCGGCGCGCAGGGCGGGCAGCAGGCGCAGCACGGCGTCGGCGGCGTCGGCGCCGGCCTCCCCCCCGCCCTCGCCCTCGCCCCGCACGGCGGCGGCGTAGGCCTCCGCGGTGGCCTCCAGCGACTCCTCCTGCCGCAACACGCGCTCCCGCGTCAGTATTACACTAGCAAAATAGCCCGGGAGGAGATAGGGATCTCCTCAGGCGCGGCAGACGCAGAGGCACGCGCCACGAGAGAGATCCTTCCCCCCTGTTGAAGTTCCGGAATCTCACAATTATATCAAAACCGGCCGGATCTATCGCATGTCATGATAAAGTGACAGGCGCTCGACAGAGCAGCCGACGCCAATATAGCGACGCCCGTAGCTCGCATCAGCCGACATTATTTATACAAGTTCAAAATTGTTCAATTATTTAAATAAATATGATTGTCAGTTTTAAATATGCGTCTATCATCTTATTTCCGTTCGATATGAGTATTGATCATTATCGCGGAGCGAGCGCGGGCAGATCGCTAGCGTAGCACACGGCGGGGCCGCGCGCCGCACGCGATAAAACCATGTTTGTAGCAACAACGGGCATGACACACTTAATTTTTAATTTTTATAAAAATATTTATTCTATAAAACAACTTGCCTTTACGTACTATATGTATGTATACTCAGAAGGTTCGCGTGGACCTCGGTTAACTGTACATACGGTTGGGTTAGCCTGACTTTTCCATTTTTTTTTATCGTTTTTGATGTTTGCATACGTTATCTAAATTCTCTAAGCATACATCATCGGTCGACGTTCGAAGCCCGAGTACGAAGCACAATCGATGTGTGCCGTGTCCAGCGCGGTCTAACGCGTCGCCGGGGGACTCAACATTGAATCCAAAATTCCGATAAAAACCACAACTAGAGGTCAATCAAAGTAACCCAATCACCGCTATTCCAGGACCATTTTAGGACTGTAATATAATAGGTCGAGAAGTGTCAAAACGTATGATAGTCTGGTCAACATGTACCTTTTTAGGTTAAATTTTTGTATAGTCTCCGAAAATTACGATCAAGGTGTCATTCGATTCTGAATATTATGTAGAAAGTTTAAGAAAAAGATCCAAAAGGGGCCGATAAAATTGCTAAAGTTATCTATACATATAATAAAATCGTTGAGACCAAAAAATCTGTACATTGAAGATTAAAAAAAAAAAACCGACCAGGATGACTTAAAATCGGTAACTGAACATATTAAAACCATTTTTAAAATTTTTGTTTGTTTGTTTGTTTGTTTGACTGAGCATCACGTAAAAACTACTGAACGGATATTGATGAAATGTTCGCAAATCGATTTCAATAAATTCAGAATAGGATATAGGCTACAGATATTTTGGAAAATTTTGGAAAAAGGGGGTGAAAAGGGGGGTTAAAGTTTGTATGAAAAAAGAAAATTAGATTATTCTAGAATCATGAAACTCAGAATAAATACTTAGTAATAAAAATAAAGAAATACCTGTTTTAGCATTTTTTTTAAATCACACATCCAGAGACGCAAAAAAGAGGGTTTTGTGTTTAAAATTAATTAACTTCATACACCTATACAATAAAAACCAATTAAGTGTAACCTTTAAAAGTTGCTACATAATACTTCCAATTTAATATTGGTAAATATAATTTCTCAGTTTTCTTGAAATTTGATTTTTGAGGTGATTACGCACAAAATAGCGGAACTCAAGAAAATCAGCTTTCCTCGGTATAAGTAGTTGGTAATAATTACAAACAAAGTAATACTACGAAGAAAATAGATAGATACAAATGTACATAAGACATATAGCCGGAAAAGCGTGTCAATTGTGAAAAAACATTAATATAATAATTACATGCTGTACAGGCATTTTTTCAACGAAGAGATTTTTGTCAAACCTAAATCAACCTAAATTGTGTTCTTTCCCTAACACCTAAAGTTCAATATGCAATACCGTTACTTTTGTTTTTATTTATTGCGCCATTATTCACAACGCGTTCGGTTTTTGAACGCACTCTTATTTGAAAACCTGATATTATTATGAGGGCGGCGTGAAACGCTTGGCTGACATGCTCTTAGTACCTGTGCCTATAAAAAGCAAAATCAAAGGGCGCGTTTACGCCTGCGCTACAAACATGTCAGAATTTTATTGTGAAAAGTTGGTGCTTTTAGTATGAATCTGACAGCGAGCGAACCTAAACTGAATCGCATTAAGACATCATGGCAAGGCCCCTGTAGGTAATTAATTTGTAGAATGATAATAAGTGTTAATAATCTGTAATTACCTACTTAAACCAAGAAAATAAATTAAAAAAGCTTCTGCTAGAGTGCTTAAGTGCTTAGTAAATGAATTGTTAGTCGTAAGTTAAAAACAGGTAAACATTTATGTATTATTTGGTTAGAATAGATTTAATTTTTTAAATTAATCAGGGTACAAATATCGTTAAAGTGAGCGCAGTATTCGCCAATAAGCGTCATAGTTTGGCGAAGTAACTAAAACTGTACTTAGCTTTTTTGAATAAAGAAACTATAAACAAAACTATAAATAAAACTATGTAAAATAAGGTATAAATAAATGTGATGAGACATTAACCAGTTTACACCTGTTTTTTTTTCAAGATTCCGTGTCACATATTGTTATTTTCATGACGTCCCTATTTCTAAAAGTATAGTTTCGTACACACTTTCAGTGGTTCACGTGACGAAGTTAATAGTCATAATAATAATAATTTTGAAATCGACAAAAGCCGTAAGTACCACAAAACACACGCGGACGAAGTCGCGGGCAACAGCTAGTAAACAATAAAAAAAAAAATAGGGGTTTGGTTTTTTTTTAATATCTCGAAAACTAACAAGGATATTCAAAATTTGAAAAAAGATCTGAAAAGAAGAGGAAATTTCCTAAAAAAAAAGTCCTACCTTCCGGAACTGTATCTTTAATATTTATAATTTTTACGGAGCCCTGAAAATAGCGCTAAAAGGCTTCCGCTCGTGATTTGTCACCCGGACACGGTAACAATAAAAATCATTTTAACATATTAAATATGAATATTAAAGAATAAAAAAAATTGAGTACTATTGGGATATATAAATAAACAATAATCCGTCGGTGAAAAATTTTTATCCCCATTTTTCCATTAGTTATGCATTAGTAAATTAACAACTTTTTCTGAAATGTTAACAGAAAAAACCTGATTATTATTAAACTACACACAACCCTAGGATTTTTTCCACTTCGTGGAGTTATTCTTAAAAGGCATAAAAATAGATCCCCGTTGGAAAAATTCAAAAATGTTAATTTTCCACTTTTTTAATAACAATCGAAAACATGAAAAAATTAAAAACTGCATAAAAGTAATTAAAAAATAATTTTTTTCAAATATTTCAAATTTTATGATTTCTAACGGCTAAAAGTTACATGAAAATATATTTTTTAATTTTTTTACCGCGATTGTTTAAATAATTGTTATAAACAAATGCATTGTTTATAAGATAATCAACAATTTTTTTTCCTTATCTACTTGTCGATATAAATCATGATTTTTAAGAAAAAAAAACATTCCTTAAAAAAAATTATTTCTTGCTATAAAATGCAACAATCGTTTTTTACCACAAAATATAAATATTAAGGAACCATTTTTTCTCTCAAAATCATAAATTCATTTTTTATTTGTTTATTTAATAAACAATTTGTTATAAACAAATGGATTTTCTTAATTTATTTTTTTATTAATTCTTAATTTTATTCTAAAAACAGCTATATATTATTTTTTATGAATTTTTTTTTTTATCCATTTTTTATATAGTTAACTAAATATTTTTGTCCTAAAATTCATAAAAAATAATACATAGCTGTTTTTACGGACGGATTATTGTTTATTTATATATCCCTACTGAATTTTTTTTATTCTTTAATATTCATATTCATATTTAAATATGTTAAAATGATTTTTATTGTTACCGTGTCCGGGTGACAAATCACGAGCGGATGCCTTTTAGCGCTATTTTCAGGGCTCCGTAAAAATTATAAATATAAAAGATACAGTTCCGGAAGGTAGGACTTTTTTTTAGAAAATTTCCTCCTCTTTTCAGATCTTTTTTCAAATTTTAAATATCCTTGATAGTTTTTGAGATATTCAATAAAAACCAAACCCCTATTTTTTTTTATTGTTTCTAACTTTTGCAATTTTTATCGGCCCCTTCTGGATCTTTTTCTTAAACTTTCTACATTGTGATTGTGATACTATTGTGATTTGACATTTTGTTTTGACATTGAATTGTACTGTTGATTTAATTTTTTTTTTTTTTTTATTTTTTTTTATTTTTACTGAACATTGTTATTTTATGTATTTTGACATTCAATTAATTTTTCAATTTTTATTTTTTATTTTATGTGTGTAATTTTTGACGATTTCAATATAAATTCTCGTAACTTGACATTGTACAATTTATGATGTAATTTTATATTGAATGAATAAATAATCTAATCTAATCTAATCTAATCATAATATTCCGAATCGAATGACACCAAAATTTAACCTAAAAAGGTACATGTTGACCAGACTATGAAACCGACATCTAATCGAGGTTTAACGATTTCATTGTTAACCAATACCGAGCGTCCCAGGTTAACGAAAAGGCAGCGCGCTCGCGGCACGCTCTGTAACGAAAGCGATAAGCCGCAAGCTGCAGACACCCGTAGTGCCACGTCAGCGCGCGAGCTTCGGCCAGCGCGGGAGCCGGCCGCGGCCAGCGATAAGGCGCCGCCCGGAGACTGCGGGCGGCCGCGGGGGGCGCGCTCGCTCACGTAAACAACTCGGTCAAAGGTCAGCGCGAGCTAACTCGATAAGCGATCATCGCAGTTCATCAATAATGACAATGTAATAACGCACAGACATCCGCTGTTCAGTATGAAGGATACCTGCGCGTCGTCGGGCACGTGGTCCTGCGCGCGCAGCGGCAGCGCGTGGTCCCGCAGCGCGGCGTGCGCGGCCAGCGCGGCGGCCAGCGGCGCGGGCGCGGGCGCGGGCGGCGCGGCGCCGGGCAGGCGGCTGCGCGTGGTCAGGGCGTACCTGCGCGGCGTCGGGCACGTGGTCCTGCGCGCGCAGCGGCAGCGCGTGGTCCCGCAGCGCGGCGTGCGCGGCCAGCGCGGCGGCCAGCGGCGCGGGCGCGGGCGCGGGCGGCGCGGCGCCGGGCAGGCGGCTGCGCGTGGTCAGGGCGTACCTGCGCGGCGTCGGGCACGTGGTCCTGCGCGCGCAGCGGCAGCGCGTGGTCCCGCAGCGCGGCGTGCGCGGCCAGCGCGGCGGCCAGCGGCGCGGGCGCGGGCGCGGGCGGCGCGGCGCCGGGCAGGCGGCTGAGCGTGGTCAGCGCGCGCGCCCTGAGCGCGCCGTCCGGCCCGTGCAGCAGCAGCAGCTCGTCGGCGGCCACGGCCTGCAGCGCGCCGTCCGCGCTCAGCTCGTAGCGCACGGTGCGGCGCCGCTCGGTGCGCGCGGGCGCCTCCGCGTCCGCCTCCGCCTCCGCCTCCGCGTCCGCCTCCTCCGAGTCCCACTCTCCCTCCCACAGGCACCGATGCTGCAAATGTTCGTTTTTTATTTTTTAGTAATTTTAATACCTCTCGTTCCGAATACTAAAACTAAAAAATAATCAACATGTTAAATAAAACAAACGAGTGATAGCCTAATGACAGGCAAACGCAGCAAGCATCAATAATAGTTCAGTTAAAGTGTGGAACGCGGCTAAACTAAATTCAAACACTTACAAGTAGGTAACAGTAAAAAAAAAATCAAAGGGAAGTATTACAAAATCAACTTACAAACTAGATTGTTGAGTAGGTAGTTATAATGATAATGATGATGAATTTTACGTTGAAAAACCATGTCACTTAAACGCAGTCTGATGCACGCAAAGTAGTCGGATGCACTGATATCGATCTGACGCTCGACGATACAGTCCACATGTACCTATCCTATGCACATTATGGTTCGCGAAACATTATGAACTGAATCGCTTCTCCTCGAAAACATTGGCATGTCGTCGTTATCGTTTAGATATAAACATTGAAACGTCTTAAATATCATGACGCAAATAATGATCGGGTCGTGTGCCGAGCCGCGCCGCTGACCTTGAACTTGCGCACGCGCAGCGGCGTCACCTCGTACTGCGTCTCGCACTCGCCCGATACGTCCGTCTCGTTGTGCGTGCCCTCCTCCGTTTGAAACTGAAACGATCAAACGATATAGATTCGCAGGCACCTTCGGAAATACATAGATAGAAAGAAAGAAAAGAAAGAAAAAACAATTTATTGCCACAAAAACAGATTTACAAAAACTACAATTTAAGTAAAAATACTCAAAACGGTATCGTGACAGCGTCAGCATAAGCCGCCGGGGCCGGTCCCGAGGGCGACGCCCGCAGCGCTGGTTTTCAGCCGACACCCATATACAGGGTGTTAGGTAATGAGTGGATAATCCTTGAACTATGGATAGAGGGCACTTAGGACGTTATAATAAAGCTAAAATAGGTTTAGTAAAAGTTGCATGGTTTCCGAGATATTCGGACTTTTAGGTTTTTTTCGAAAATGAACACCCTTGTTCAATGTTTTGATCATAGCACCATTTTAAGCTAACTTTTTATTTTTTTTATTTTTGCTCAATATTCTTGAGTAGTTGTATTTTCAGATAGGCATTACTTTTTTTGTGAGACTACATGGGATTTTGAAAAAAAAAATCGCAAACTTAATTTTTGCCTTTTCAATCGTACATTGATCGAACTTTCAGCTCTCACGGTGAAAAAAAAATACACTACCGCCTAGTTGCCAATAAGCTTAAAAACATGCCGGTTTATTGACAACTTAAAAATGGTAATTACCTTTTGAATTTAAATTCAAAATGACAAAATAATAATAAAAAATACACGCTCACCCACATTTTTCCCGATTCACTTTTTGTATCACGGGCGTAGAACTCAAAATTTTTTGTTGCAAAAATAACATTATTGGCCACTTATTTAAATGCAGATGGCATTTAAATAATTCCAAATTTAAAAAACATGCCAACTGCCTTTTGTTTTTTTTTCGAATTTGATTTTGAATTTCGCTATTATTACTGCGTAATGAACGGTTAATTTTGCGTTTAGATCGTTGTGTTGAAGTTTTTTACTTTAATACTGCTTCGAACATAATACACACTGATAGAATATGCCCAAATGCATTACATTGATGGTGAGTGCCAAGGCACAATTTCACCATTCATTATGCAATAATAGCGAAATTCAAAATCGAAGTCGAAAAAAAAAACAAAAGGCAGTCAGCATGTTTTTTTAAATTTGGGATTATTTAAATGCCATTTGCATTTAAATAAGTGGCCAATAATGTTATTTTTGCAAAAAAAAAAATTGAGTTCTACGCCCGTGATACAAAAAGTGAATTGGGAAAAATGTGGGTGAGCGTGTATTTTTTATTATTATTTTGTCATTTTGAATTTAAATTCAAAAGGTAATTACCATTTTAAAATTGTCAATAAACCGGCATGTTTTTAAGCTTATTGGCAACTAGGCGGTAGTGTATTTTTTTTTCACCGTGAGAGCTGAAAATTCGATCAATGTACGATTGAAAAGGCAAAAATTAAGTTTGCGATTTTTTTTTTCCAAATCCCATGTAGTCTCACAAAAAAAGTAATGCCTATCTGAAAATACAACTACTCAAGAATATTGAGCAAAAATAAAAAAAATAAAAGTTAGCTTAAAATGGTGCTATGATCAAAACATTGAACAAGGGTGTTCATTTTCGAAAAAAACCTAAAAGTCCGAATATCTCGGAAACCGTGCCACTTTTACTAAACCTATTTTAGCTTTATTATAACGTCCTAGGTGCCCTCTATCCATAGTTCAAGGATTATCCACTCATTACCTAACACCCTGTATACAGGGTGTCCCAGAAAGTACAGTCAAGCGAAAGTCCTGACGTAGAGCAACTCAAGGGGCATCCGAATCACCCCCATGTATGTTCCGCGATTTTTCGTAGTTTAGGAGTTATGGCCTTTTTTCACATTTTCTATTAATCTACGACCACGGAGACAGTTTTGCTCACTCTGACTGCAATAATTGAGATAATTGGCTGCTTGTTTTTTTAACGAGTAGCTGAATAGTACGTGCATGTATTTCAATTAAAAACAAAACAACATCGGTGACCGTTTGGGCAAAAAAAAATATCGAATCACAAAAAGTGACTAAATTTTGACTGTAGTTCAGACTTTGAAGGCCAATTACAAAAAAAAGTAGCATAACTTTTTTTTTTCAAACCATGTTTAAAAACTGCCTCATTTTATTGACTTTCTACCCTATTAATTTTATTGATCTATCATTAAGGGATCATGCCAAAAAAAAAAATCAAAACGTACTTCATCCGTAATTTGCACTTTTTCTAGTAAGGCCAAGTACAAATCTGAAACATTTTTTAATTTTCATTTAATAGCCTCGGAAAATCAGTGGTCAGTATTATTGTTTTGCACCAAAAAGTTTTTCATGCTAAATCTGGAGCACAAACCTAATTTCAGATTTGTACTTGGCCTTACTAGAAAAAGTGAAAATTACGGATGAAGTACGTTTTGATATTTTTTTTGGCATGATCCCTTAATGATAGATCAATAAAATTAATAGGGTAGAAAGTCAATAAAATAAGGCAGTTTTTAAACATGGTTTGAAAAAAAAAAGTTATGCTACTTTTTTTTGTAATTGGCCTTCAAAGTCTGAACTACAGTCAAAATTTAGTCACTTTTTGTGATTCGATATTTTTTTTTGCCCAAACGGTCAACGATGTTGTTTTGTTTTTAATTGAAATACATGCACGTACTATTCAGCTACTCGTTAAAAAAACAAGCAGCCAATTATCTCAATTTTTGCAGTCAGAGTGAGCAAAACTGTCTCCGTGGTCGTAGATTAATAGAAAATGTGAAAAAAGGCCATAACTCCTAAACTACGAAAAATCGCGGAACATACATGGGGGTGATTCGGATGCCCCTTGAGTTGCTCTACGTCAGGACTTTCGCTTGACTGTACTTTCTGGGACACCCTGTATATTTTTATTAAAGCAGAATCCGCATCTACCGAACGGATCGAGGTCAGAGTTCACCTCCATTATCTCCACTCGACTCATCAAAGCGGGCACATGGTTGGCGACGGTGAACATTTACCTGGAACAGACTGATCAATGCTTTCTTGTAGTTGAGCACGTCAGGCGGGTCCGCGGGGTCCAGGTAGGCGGCGGTGATGCTGCCGCGCCGCCACAGCGCCAGGAACTGCCCGCGCGGGCGCTGCTCCCACAGCGAGGCGCGCGCCCGGAACTCCGCGCCCGGCGCCGCGCCGCGCAGCAGCAGCGCCGGCGACTCCAGCTGCCCACAGACAGATGACTAATTATTCTAACTCACTAATTGCATTATGTTTCAACGAAGAGTGATGCCATCGGAATCCGAGTGCTGAAAGGAGTGCGAGCAAAGTTGTAGATGAAGCTAGAGTCGAACACTGACATTCTGTCTATTTTGTTGTTGTTAAGGTATGCGGTTCGGCCCGCTAGGTACACAAAATATTATATTATCATGGGTCAGGCAGCATCGAACCTACAAGATTCTTATAAGAATTGAATATCATGTACTTATTACAGGTTTTGCTATCAAAAGTTTAACGGTGTGGTAAAATAAATTAGGTCATGTTTAAAAAGTATGACTACCCGCGCTACCACCGCACATGATTGGCACGAATCCGTTCTCTACTGGACCTTCCGCCAGAGCATGTATAGATTTTAATGGATGCTAAATTTATTCTAATTCTGTATGGAAAATCGTCTCTCGCGCGAATGTATCACTCGGTATCTAATTATTGAGTAACGAATGTTCCGTGAAGCCGGTGCGGCCGCTGCGGGTGCCCGACCGTGAAGTGCAGCAGCAGGTCCGGGCGCGCGGCGAGCGGCTGCGCGCGCACGGCCAGGGTGGCGCGCAGCCGGTAGCCGAGCTCCTCGCCGCGCGTGTCGTCGGCGCCGAGCAGCACCGTGGTCTCCGCCGCGAAGCTGCCCACGCCCGGGGCCGCCGCGCCCGCCGCGCCCGCCAGCAGCACGAGCAGCGCCAAGCGCGCCGCCCGCATCCTCACCACGCCCGCCACTGTTACTGTTCAAATTGTTGCACTCCTCGGTAGCTCGCGACATGCGCGTGCGCGTCCTGCTACTCCGGAAGCTATCCGTGAACTGAACTGTCACTCGACTGACAGGACGGAGTCGCCGGTATCGTACTTGAACTCTGTAAACTCTGTTATCTTATTTGGTGCCACTCATTCGGTATCGGCGACTGTGGTGGCTTTTCGAGACTTATTTTTGTCTCCTTCGCGCTAGTCGAGTCCGGCCGAGACGGCATAACTGTGTGTGATAGACACGAATCGATGAACTTACCGATTCTATACTTTGTAGCGCGCTAGCGAGCGGTTGACAGTGACGTTCTGACGTTTCCCTTGTATTGTATTTGAGTCACCGTTAAAAACGAGTCAACAACCTCCGTTAGCTTGCCACTGCAGCGGTTGGCAACATTAATGAGACCGCGATGGCGGGAAGTTCACAAGTTTGAGATTTGGGTTTACGACCTTACCGAGAAAATTTGTGATCTAAAGATCTAATAATAGCGAGCGTAAGAAATAGGGCAAGCCTTGATATGAATAATTATTTTGCCATGCCGATGTCCTAATCATTACCTACTTTACCGGTTCGCTGGCAGGTGATTCATTACACACCTACATACATATACATACATACCGTCACGCCTCTTTCCCACAGGGGTAGGCAGAGACTACTTTGTTCCACTTGCTACTATCCTGACATACTTCTTTCGCTTCATCCACAGTCATCAATCTCTTCATACATGCACGTCGGTTTCGGGTACTCTTGACCTGACCTTTTTCCAAAACGTCTCCTATTTGGTCTCGAAACGTCCTTCTAGGCCTTCCCCTCCCAACGTTACCATTCACACTCCCCATATAGATCATTACACTACAAAGAAAAACCAGTCAAGTGAGTGTCGGGCCACGTGCAGTGTAGGTTTAGTGTAGGATCCGAACTATCCCTTCTTATTTCCTAAAAAATGACAGTTTCAGTTTTCTAGTAATAGACGAGGGTCTGGGAGCTGAGTCGCAGACAGACGACTGAAGGACATAATTAAATGGGTCCGATTATTATATTTTTTTGTCTTTTTAAGTAAGTTTAAAATAGGCATGGGAGTTAAAAGTAAGTAGGCACATATGCATATGTATATAGGCTGAAGTTGACTGAAGTCGTTCGTTCAGACAATTTTATTCTTACTCGCTAATCCTGCCGCTAAGTAGCAGTGCTTGCACTGCTTTGTTCCGGTGTGGAGAGTAAGACAGCCGGGGAAATTACGGGCACAAGAGGCATTTCATCTTAGTCCTCTAGGTTGGCAACGCATCTGCAATCCCTCCGGGGTTGCGGGTGTCTATGGGCAGTGGTGATCACTTACCATCAGGTGACCCACTTGCTCGTTTGCTTTCCTATTTTTACCAGCAGGGTTGTTGCTGGTAATTATAGTGGTGGAGATAGAAACAACTTTTGCAGTCCATTTCAAATCTGATTTTATTGTAACAATGTCATGCTTATATACTAAACTATATCCCTACTTGAACAATCTACTTATCGCTAACCTAATAAGATGATTATCATATCTAGATAGACGTGATCAATCTTGTAACAGAGAGACACGTACATACATATTAAACTAATGTCACGCAACCATGTGACATCCGTCACATAGCTCCCCCCTAAATAAAAACATGTGTCTGACTCGGGGTTGTAAATCCCCATCAACCGTTCGCACTGTCTGTCGACTTGCTTTGACCATAATTGCAGGCGTTGAAAGCTCTGTAACTTTTGTCTGTCAACTTGCGACTACACTATATCCACTAAAACCTTGTGATACTCCAAAAAATCTGCTCCCAAGATAGCTTGCTTAACACTGATACAGTTGCTCCCGTGTCCACCAAAAAACTTATACCACCTTGTCGGTCGGTAATTGTAAGTCGGTTAGAGGGATGAATAGCACAGAGTTCCATCGTGTCTTGTGCTAATCTTAGTATCCCTGACGCTGAGCACCGTTTAAATTCTTCCACGCACATGTCTTCAAAGTCTTCAAACATCTTTGTATATTCTCGCGAAGCCTTGAATGAAAAATGCAGAATCGATTCCCCCGTTCTCTTGACCTTGATCTTGATGCAAACCGCCAATTCTGCTGACTACTGTTGATGGAAACCCACTCGCCTACGTAACTCGTTTATGTCGAGTTGCATTTGCGCGAGCTGGGTCGAAACGCCAACTAAGCTACTTGTGACATCATCCGACTCGCCGCTTCGATTTGACTGCTTACCACTGCCACTTCCGGCGTTTTAATCTTCCCAAATATTCTGTCTGCAACCTTGCACTTGCACCTCCAAAACTCCGGAATTCGGGACACCACGGACGCAGAGGCAACCTCCAAACCATCGGAACTTGCCCCAGAAGTGGCTGCTGTCTTCGGCGGTGACATCTCCATGATCTTGCGGCAATCAAAAACGTTGACGAACTTGTTCTTCGCGGGGTCACCACTTTACCAGCAGGGTTGTTGCTGGTAATTATAGTGGTGGTGTTTAACCGTGTCGCACATTTATAAATTATACCAGTTTGTTATTACTTTAAGTTACTTGAAATCTCTCAACAGATAGTGCTAGTGTATGTAATTTTAGTTTAAATGTTTTCCGATAGATGTCACTCTCAAGTTCAGTCCCCATCCTGAATCGCGCTGTTGAGATTTTTCTTAATTAATAGGCATGACAGAGGGCGGTCATCTTTATTTATCCTTCCTACACGTACTGTGACTATATAATTTAACAGCATTATATCAGTTCAGTTAAAGTTGTAGTTTCATTTCTTGGGATCAATTGTGGCGTAAACATTGGTCCTTCGAGCCGGATGCGGGTTCGAGGATTGGACCGGTACGAGTGTTCGACGCAGTAGCGGCCCACTGCTGGAGGTGCAGCGGGAGAATCTACGTCATCGTGGACAGTGACGTCAACGGAATGCTGGATGACGTCATCTACGCGTCAGGACATCGCTAAGTGGTTAAGTGTTAACGATTAACTGTGAGTACTCTTTAATTGTTCATTAGGGACTTAGAAAAGTTCAAGAAAGTTGTAAATTAGGACTTAGAATAATTCTCCTAAAAACGCAACTACGGGGAATCCACGCCCGATTGGCGCCAGAGTTAGTGAATAAAAACACTTAGAAAAATCACTGTTGCTGGACTTAGAAAATTTATTGGAAATTTCTAACACTTAGTTAAAGATAAAAAATGGAACGCAAAGTGCAACTTCAAGTAAACTTGTTAGACCGTATAGAAAAGGCTAAAGATAATTTCAAAAAATCGCCTAAAGAGCGTCTCAAGTCTAATGATTATTAGCGCTAGATTAGAGGTGTTAGAACAACTATGGTCTGAGTTTAGCAAGATACATAATGAAATAGTGATGGGCGTAGATCGAGAAACCTTAAATGAGAGTGCATATATTAAGGAAGACGTGTACACTGACACACAGGAGTTGTACGTGATATACAAGTGCGAATTAACATCTGCACTCGGCAGATTGAAGCCTACTACTGTTCAAGCTGTCAGTGCCACCGAATCCGCAACAGGAACAATCAGATCGAGAATAAGACTGCCTGAAATTAGTATTCCTAAATTTTCCGGGAAGTACTCTGAATGGACGACGTTTCGCGATTTGTTTGTAGCCCTTGTGCACAAAAATGAGTCTTTGGATGACGTGCAACGTTTACACTACCTCAAGGGTCATCTATCTGGTGAAGCAGAACAACTCTTAAGACATGTGGATATAACTCAGGAGAATTATTTGAAGTGTTGGGAACAATTAGAAAAGAGATACAATAATAAAAAATATCTAGCCAACAACATACTGAAACGGCTGATGAGCCAAAAGAACTTGGTTACAGAATCTGCGAGTGGTATAAAAGAGCTGCTAGACACGACGAACGAGTGCTTGAACGCCCTGAAGAATATTGGCGTTGATGTGTCTAACTGGGATACTATTATTATATACCTAGCTTGTTTAAAGTTGGATTCCGAAACCAGAAAGCAATGGGAACTGAAAGCCAGTAATGATTCAGATGATCTGCCTAACTTGAAAGCATTTGATGATTTTTTGGAAAAACGGTTTAGAGCATTGGAGTTTGCAGAGCCTAGATCTTCAAAACCTGGTATTTTTGTCAATAGAAATGCCATTGTTCATACAAACAAAAGCTCGAATGCTCCTACCAATCCAAAGGTTCATCATGCAACTGCCTTGTCATGTTCCTATTGCTCGGAAGACCACAGAATTAGTAATTGTAAGAGTTTCGCGAAAAGTGATATTGACTCTCGTCGTAGTTTCGTTCAGTCCAATCAGTTATGTTTTAATTGTCTAGGTCCAAACCATACTGTTTTTGTTTGCCGCCAATCTTCGAGATGCCGCATATGCAGGAAAAAACATCATTCGCTTCTACATCCCAAGAATACAAATTCACAGACTGATTCGGAAGGATCAAATCAGTCAGCCGAGCCGACCGTAGCTGTGCACGCAGCTGCTACGAGTTCATCTTCGCAAGATGAGCCCATTAGTACCGAGGTGAAAAGCCATTTTTCGACAAGTCGTAATCAGGTGTTGTTAGCCACGGCTTTAGTCAAGGCACAATCGAAAATTGGAACTGGTACTACTCTCAGGTGTTTAGTGGATCAAGGGTCACAGGCTTCCTTGATCACCGAGTCGGCAGTCCAGCTGTTAGGACTAAAGAAAATTCAACACAAGAGCACAATTTCGGGTTTGGGAACCGACGAAGGAGCAACATTAGCTTCCAAGTCCATAGTAAAGGTAAAGTTTCAATCACTTCTCAATCCGAAATTTGAGTATAGTGTTGATGCCTTTGTGTTGAATAAACTCACATCAGCTTTGCCTGAAAAGAGGGTCGTCGTTGAATTGTGGTCTGAGTTGAGAAATATTGAGTTAGCAGACCCACTTTTTGACAAGCCGGACAAGATAGATATGCTTTTAGGGGCTGACGTCTATGGACAAATTTTAGAAGACGGTGTTATTAAAAAACCACCAGGAGCTCTCATCGCCCAAAAGACCACTTTAGGATGGATTTTGTCTGGTCCGATTGATAAGCAACCCTCACCAGATCGCGCTATCAGTGTCAATCATATTCACGTCGAGAATGAATTGTTGAAGAAATTCTGGGAAATCGAGGCTGATAGTTCGGTGAAGTCTCTGACCGAAAATTACACTGAGGAAGAAAAAAAATGTGAGAGGATATTCGAGATGACCACTAAGAGAGATGACACTGGTCGGTATATAGTAAAACTCCCGTTTCGAGATGAAGATCCTAAATGTAAATATGGCGGTTCTAAACTTATAGCCACAAAGCGCTTTATGTTGTTGGAAAAACGATTCGCCAAGGATCCTCAATTAAGGACTCGATATGCTGATGTTGTCAAAGAATATCTCGAGCTTGGACACATGGAAAGGGTGTCAGAAAAAGACTGTCTCGACCCTCACGCAGTGTACTTACCTCACCATCCAGTAATACGCGAGGATAAGACAACGACAAAATTGAGAGTCGTTTTCGATGCTTCGTGTCTTGGAAATAATGGAGTGTCTTTAAATCAAGATTTATTGGTAGGACCAAGACTTCAACCTGATTTGCGTCACATCATCCTCAAGTGGAGGCTACATCCAATCTGCCTGGTAGCAGATATAGTCAAGATGTACCGGCAAATAAAGGTCGACGAAGGTGATGCTGATTTTCAGCGCATTGTTTGGCGCGAAAAACCTGAAGATGACATTGGGCACTTCAGACACTTAAGGGTGACCTTCGGAACTGCTTCCGCTCCATATCTTGCAGTACGCGCCTTACAGCAAGTCGCTTATGATGAAGGTGATGACTATCCATTGGCTGCAGGAAGGATTTTAAGTCAGTTTTATATGGATGATTTATTGACTGGTTGTGAATCTGTTGATGAAGGAAAGTTGATATATGAAGAGTTAAACAGGTTATTAGCAAAGGGAGGTTTTGAGTTGCAAAAATGGTCAACTAATGATAAAGATCTTATGCAGATAATAAGCAATGGAAAAGGAAACGTAGTAGAAAACTTACCTCTCAAAATAGACACTACAACAAAGATTTTAGGACTCATCTGGAACAGAATTAACGATGAATTCGAATACACGGTGCAATTGCCTCCAGTGAGCCTGCCTACAACTAAACGTAAGGTAATATCGGACATCGCACGCTTATTCGACCCACTAGGATGGTTAGCTCCGGTGGTGATATCAGCAAAGATATTTATCCAAAAACTATGGCTATCAGGAATCGAATGGGATGACGAGGTTCCAGCGCCATTGCTGAAAGAGTGGTTAACGTATCGTGAAGGTTTAAGTCATCTTACCGCTTTCAAGATACCTCGATGGATTCATTCCAGCACTAGCGATCAGATTTTGGAACTACAGGGATTTTGCGATGCTTCGTCTGATGCCTACGCTGCAGTAGTTTACGCCCGTATCGTAGACAAAGACGATAATGTTCATGCGTCCCTAATAACGTCGAAGACGAAAGTGGCGCCTATTAAACAGATATCTATTCCAAGGCTCGAACTCTGCGGAGCAGTTCTATTGACGAGATTATTAATGGAAGTTGCTGAGGTAATGGGCATCAACAAACAGAATATCCACGCTTGGACAGATTCATCAATAGTTCTGTCCTGGTTAAATAGTCGTCCAAATCGATGGAAGACGTTTGTGGCAAATCGTGTTTCCGAGATAATTACTTCGGTAGAACCACATCAATGGGCTCACGTCGCTTCTAAGGAAAATCCTGCTGACTGTGCTTCGAGAGGTACTTACCAATTCACAGACGAGACGCTCTGGAAAGAAGGTCCTGCTTGGCTGAAACAGAAAATCATAAATTATAAGAAAATAACAGTAAAGGAAACAAAGTTAGAAGAGAAAAGTAATAAGTTATGTTTGATAAATACCTGCGGAACCGTTGATGACGTAGAATCGGCGGCAACAAAAATAATTTCCAGATTTTCAAAGCTGAGAAGACTAATACGTGTGATCGCATTCTGTTTGCGCATGGTCAAGCTGTTTAAAAAAGAATCGTGTAGCAAATGGTTGACTAGAGAAGAACTGAAAAAAAGCTTAATGATATGTATTAGGTTAGTGCAACAAGAACAATTGAGCGATGAAATAGAGAGCCTGAAAAAGAAAGAACCAATTACAAAGAAAAGCAAACTTACCTCGGTGAATCCATTTCTCGACGAAGATGGTGTAATGCGGGTAGGTGGAAGACTTCAGCATGCGCAACTCAGTGAGGAGATGAAGCACCCGATCATTTTGCCGCATAAGTCGCATTTTACTGACTTGGTTGTTGCCGATGCGCATGAAAGGACCTTGCACGGAGCTCCACAGCTGATGCTCAACTACCTTAGATCAAGGTACTGGATTGTGGGAGCTAAGAGCTTGGTAAGTCTTTTCGTCCGTAAATGCGTAATATGCGCTCGTTACACCTCATCGAACAGGCATCCTTTCATGGGACAGTTCCCATCAGCGAGAGGAACTGTCGCTCGAGCATTTCTTCACAGCGGTGTGGACTATGCAGGTCCAATAAACATAAGAACCTCAAAGGGTAGAGGTCACCGTGCATGTAAGGGCTATATATGTTTTTTTATATGCATGGCTACACGAGCTATTCACCTCGAACCAGTGAGTGATTTGACTTCGCAGGGATTTTTAGCCGCCTTTAGAAGATTTGAGGCTTGTCGCGGTCACTGCAAGGAAATTTGGAGTGACAATGGTACAAACTTCGTAGGTGCATCCCGCGAACTCAAACTGTTGTTTGCAAATGAGAAATCATCTATGCTCGCTGAAATAGCGAATAGCTTAGCTACCAATGAAACGAGTTGGCACTTTATTCCCCCCCTTACCCCTAATTTTGGAGGCCTGTGGGAAGCGGGAGTAAAATCCACCAAATATCATCTCAAGAGGGTCGTAGGAAACTCAACTTTGACTTACGAAGAAATGGCAACAGTCTTGTGCCAGGTTGAGGCATGTCTTAACTCCAGACCCATTTCACGAATAAATGACAACTGCAATGATCCAATGCCTCTAACTCCAGGGCATTTTTTAGTAGGAGAACCCTTAGTTTTGCCGCCAGATTATTCTCATACGACTGGTAGTATCAGTAGCCTGAGAAGATGGCAGCTGATTCAGAGGATGGTACAAGGTTTTTGGCGTCGCTGGTCGCGCGAATACCTGACTCAGTTCTACCATCGGTACAAATGGGTTCATCAAACGCCTGAACCTGCTGTCGGTGATATAGTGCTAGTAAAAGAGGATGATCTTCCTCCGGCTAAATGGTTGTATGGTATAATTACTGATAAACATACTGGACTGGACGGAATTACTCGGGTTGTTAGTCTGAAATGTAAAGGAAGTACTTTTAAAAGATCAGTAGCAAAGCTATGTTTTTTTACCTGTTGAAAAATAGTTAGTGTTGTTTTATAGTTATATCAAGATTTATTGTAAAGAAGTATGATGTACCATTGCGAAGTGCAAATGAAAGTTTGATATTTTAGTTATTGTTTGTTGTATGTAAGTTGTAATGAAAATGTTGTAGTTATAATGAAATGAATAGGTTGTCATTATTAGTATTGATTTGAACTTTGTTTTATTGTTGTATGAACCTATTGGTGAATGGAGCTACACATTTCTACTTATATTTATGTTGTTGGAATAGAATTAAGGACAATTCTTGCAATTTGTCCTTGGCGGCCGGGATGTTTAACCGTGTCGCACATTTATAAATTATACCAGTTTGTTATTACTTTAAGTTACTTGAAATCTCTCAACAGATAGTGCTAGTGTATGTAATTTTAGTTTAAATGTTTTCCGATAGATGTCACTCTCAAGTTCAGTCCCCATCCTGAATCGCGCTGTTGAGATTTTTCTTAATTAATAGGCATGACAGAGGGCGGTCATCTTTATTTATCCTTCCTACACGTACTGTGACTATATAATTTAACAGCATTATATCAGTTCAGTTAAAGTTGTAGTTTCATTTCTTGGGATCAATTGTGGCGTAAACAGGTGGAGATAGAAACAACTTTTGCAGTCCATTTCAAATCTGATTTTATTGTAACAATGTCATGCTTATATACTAAACTATATCCCTACTTGAACAATCTACTTATCGCTAACCTAATAAGATGATTATCATATCTAGATAGACGTGATCAATCTTGTAACAGAGAGACACGTACATACATATTAAACTAATGTCACGCAACCATGTGACATCCGTCACACTATTCATAAAAAAAATGAAAAATATTGCAAATCGTTTGATGTTCTTAAATCCATTTCGAATTTCACGTCTATTACTAGAAAGTCAAATAAGGAGTGATCTGTAATTAGTAATAAGTTGAATAAAAGGCAAAGGTATATTGCTCTAGAATATTTTTAATAAATAATATTTTAAATTGCACATTCGCATTTCATTATGATAATTTAAACCATAAAAGTTTTGCAATAAATAAACTAATAACATGCTATATAACAATATTTTAGCCGCCGGCCAGGTAATACCTACTACTAATATAACAATACATGCGCAGGCGGCGGCCGGCGCCCGCGCGGCGCCTCGGGCCTCTCGCTCCCGCTGCCCAGTGCAGTGGAGTGCAGGGAGGAAGTGCACAAATCATAACGAAGTCGTCGGAGAGGTGCGAGAGCCGTCCGCGGCGCGCGCCGGCGCGGCGCCCCCGGCCGCGTTTGTACTGCGCCCGCGCCACAGGGCGAGGCTCTTTGGTCGCGCCGTAAAGCTGGGTACGGACAGTGCGTTCCTGTGTTACGCGTAGTCTGGGTACGCAGTCCACGAGTACATTGGATACGCGTACAGCTCCTGTACGGACTGTCGCGAACCTGAACGCGAGGTTCATCGATCCAAGCTACGACTGCTACAGTCATCGCCATTTTGCCGTCCAAATAAAGCGTGCCTTCGAGTGCGCGTCCGCTTTGACGCGCGGCCAAAAACCGACTGACAGCGGCTCGCTGCGAGCCGAGCTCGCGCGCCACGCGTTCCCCCTGAGTGTACGCGTAGCTTCGCGTACGGACATGGCGTTCCAGGACACGCGTAACCGACTACGCGTACCAATGTACGGGCAGTCCGTACGCAGCTTAACACTACGTAACAAACCGCCAGTCCCCGCGGGGAGCGACGCGCCGCCGTCACGAGTAGATCGTCATCAGGATCATCTGCAAAACACGATTCATTATAACCTTCAAAACCGCTGTGACCTCGTGCGCAGGCGGGTACATGGTCGGATCGACGGCTCACCTCTTCTAGTGAGAGAGGATTGGACTTCAACTTCGTGTCGAGGCTGCGGAACCGTTCTGAAACAGGACGAGAGAGGGAATGAACGAAAGGCCGAAGTGCAGGTAGTATGTGAAGTTCTATTCTGTGACGCGATAACACGTCACATCGCGAACGGAGCGGAGACGAGATACGAGTTTAATTTCCGCGTTTCGAGCGATCTCCACGGAAGCTCCGAAGTAGGTACACGAGACGGGTTAAAATAAGTCTACTACCTATCTCAATCACCAAACATCAGTCGTATCAAAGCGAGAAGAGGAAACCGGAGAGGCTCCAGGTCGGGCACGCACCGTGCGCCAGGTGGATGCGCGCCAGCGCGAGCAGGAAGGTCTGCGGGCGCAGCACGGCGCGCGGCGCGAAGCGCGCCACGCAGCCCTCCAGCACCTTGTTGCTGGCGGCCACGCCCGCCGCCCGCAGCAGCGCGCGCAGCCGGTACGAGGACGCCTCGCGCGCCGCCAGCGCCGCGCGCCAGCCCGCCAGCACGCGCAGCAGCGCCGGCACGTCGCGCGCCGCCATGCGCCCGCACGGCCCGGCGTCCCGCAGCGCCACCAGCGCGCGCAGCAGCTCCGCGCCGCCCGCGCCCCGCGTCAGCGCGCCCTGCCCCGCGCGCCGCAGCGCCCGCGCCAGCCCGCCCGCGTCCACCTGCACACACACACACGCGGCTGGTGTCACACGCACACGTCACCCCCCCCCCCCCCGCAAGGTTGAGCGCTCACCTCGTCCGCTTCCTCGCTCCCGAGCATCTTGACGAGCAGCGATCGCGTCTCGGGCTGTAAAAAACGATAAACCGAGTGAACTGATAGTACGATTCATCGCGATCGCGAGAGATTCGCGTGTCGTAGGTATAATATTCGTGCGGAGCCGGGAGGGGACTCACCGGCAGGGGCTCGCGCTCGTCCGGGAACTCGGACGCGATGCTGTGGAGGATCACGTTGTCCTCGTTCACCTCCCTGCAACGGGACGAGAGCGCGGGGTGAGAGGGGCGCTCGGGGGCGGCGGCTCGGAGGGGGAGGGGGAGGCTGACGCACCATATGTTGGCGTGCTGGTCGGTGAGCACGCGCAGCAGGAAGGCGGTCTCGGTGTGCGCGCGGCGCGTGTGCGGCACCAGCAGGTAGTCGCCGGGCGGCAGCGTGAAGAAGGTGGCGACCTCGCGCGCGCGCGACCAGTGCGTGACGTCCAGCGCGCGCAGCCCCGCGCCGCCGCGCGCCGCGCCCGCGCCCGCGCCCGCCGGCAGCTCGTACAGCGCGAAGCCGATGCCCGTGAGCGCGCGCCGGCGCCCGCGCGCCGCGTACTGCTGCGTCACCGACACCACCACGTGGCACTTGTCGCCGCCCGCGCCCGGGATCTGCACGTGGAACTGCGGGTTGCAGCCCGTCGTCTCTGCAACACGAGCGAGACCCGCTCTTGACTGGGTGCGGAATGCGGCGGGACGAGTCCCGATCACTGTGTTCTGTACATACATCCCCCGAATGAGAAATGGCTGATATTATGGTTAAGGTGCGCTTTTCTGAAAAGTTTTTTACGCTTTCGGCTAACCGTAACATTTGCGATAGCTGAAAAATATTAATGTTCGATTCATGGCTTGGAGGAAATGTAACCGTAACGGGTTCATGCCCTTAGGTGGTCAGAAAAGCGGCCCCCGTCCCTTAGTGGCGCTCACCCGTGGCGTCGGGCGGGCCGCCGGCGTTGTACCCCCTGCGCCAGCGCCGGCGGGCCAGCACGGCGCGCCACGGGCGGCGCGCGTGCAGCGCCGGCTCCCGCAGCCAGTCGTCGGGGCCCACGTGCACCAGCTCCAGCCGCGAGAACGTGCGCGCGAACTCCTCGAACGACATCCTGCAACACGCCGCCGACATCCCGAGACTGCTTGGTACTCGTGCATATATTTATGCTCTCGTAAGTAGATATAGGTAATGCTCAACACCGATCGCCACGACAGCCTAGAATCTTGACCTCAGTAATCGTTGTGAAACGGAGTACCTACTATGAGGTAAGGTTAACATCCTATCCTACTAATATTATAAATGCGAATGTAAGTTTTTTGTTACAGTTTCACGCGAAAACTACTCAACCGATCATCATGAAATTTTGTACACATGTTCTTGGAGGTACTAGATATTAGAAGTAACATAGGATACTTTTTATTTAAAAAAAATATGTTTTATGTCGTCACTCAGACGTTATGAAAAGCTAGTATCAAAAACTAGTATTCCTTAAATAAGAATTGACGAATAAATAAGTTCTACTTATTATATAGTTGCGCGTTGTTTGTTCTAATTACTGTCCAGTAATTAGATACAAAGAGCTAAATTTTACATCAATATTTTTCGACAGCTCTGAAGTCCATGGAATGAAGAGTGAAAATGCACCTTCGGCATTGGCAACAATCGGCCGGGAGCGGCTCTCTCCGGGATCGAGAGCGTGGGAGCGCGCCGGCGCTTGCGCAAGCCCCCCCCCCCCCCCCCGCACTCGCGGCCCAGACTCGCATTTACGCTCCGTTTCCCGTCGTTTACCCGCTCCCATTTTCTAATCTTTACAAGTAATCATAACGTTTATTATACCACGTTTAATCTGTGCAGTACACGACTCGCGACGAAACCAGTATATCGCGTCCGCAGCAGCCGTCGGCCGGTAGTCGGAGAGAAATTAACAGGAAGGTAATTACCCAAGCGGTTACGATTGACCCTGTCTTAGTTAAGTAGTTTATGTGTAGACTGTAGGGCCGGCGTGCTGCGCGCGCGCCGGTTCGCACGGCCCGACCCCGTGGCCCACTGCGCGCTGCGGGCCGCGCGGTCACTCACCCGCGCCCGCGCGGCCGCTGCCAGCCGCGCCGCCGCCGGGGGGCGGGGTGCGGGGTGCGGGGAGGCTACTCCCTCGGATAATCGCATCATTCTGTTGATACTTCTACGTTGTCCGTTGTATATTTTTTCGGGATAAAAACAAACGAAAGTCTCTCTAGAAGCATAGAAATTTGATTTTCCAATCCAATCTAATCCATCATACGCTTAATCCAACGCTGTTATAAAAACTACAATAAGTTGTACCAGAACTCGTCGGGGTGCAGCGCGCGCTTGTCGAGCAGGTCCTGGTCGTGCGGCGCGAGCGCGCGCCACTCGGGCGAGCCGCGCCAGCCGGCGGCGGCGGCGCCGCGCACGCGCAGCAGCGCGCCGCCGCCGCGCACGCGCGCCAGCCCGGTGACGCAGTGCGCGCGCGCCGGCTGCGCGCTGGCCACGATGAGCGTGGAGCGCGGCGCGGCCGAGTGCAGCACCTGCAGCGTGAGCGCGCGCGGCTGGCGCGCCAGCGAGAACGACTGCACCACGCCGCCCGTGAGCTCCTGCAGCGCGCGCGCGCCCGCGTCCGCGTCGGCGCCGCGCCACGCCGCGTACGACCCGTACAGCCTGCGCACACCACCGCCCCACTCAGTACTCAGTCCGGCCACGAGCTCCGGCTTTTAAGGTCCAATAAAAACGCCATTCTTGGACAACCTCGTGACTATTTTTCATTCATTTTTTTACAAGCTTTTATGTAACGTGCAATTTACGAGTTCTTTATTTATTTATAAATACAAACTATGAAAAAGTAAATAACAATAAAGAACACTAAAACTAGGAAAGTTTATTTAAAGTAAAGTAAGTCTTGTTCATGTCGTAAGTATGTTTTTCCGGATGGAATCTTGCGACTCAATTTTGAAGCAGATATCTTCAACCGATTGAGCTGAAATGTTGCATACTTGAGTGAATCGGACGACAATGCAATAATCTGGCAGTGGAGTTCTGGCGGCACAGCCAGGATCGTCTCCACAGGATTAGGAACTCTTCAACGGTTGGCCCGATTAACTTGAAATTTGGTACACATTTTTTTTTATCATAGCACGGATGACAATGCGAATACAGTCAGCAAAAAAAAGTAGAAACTTTTGATTAGTTGGTTATTTTTTAACATAACATTCTGTATCAGAAGAAAAAAGAAACAAATGTGTCGTGTGGAAGTAGGTAGATATGGTGTGACGGGCACTGACTTGGCGTAGGCCTTCTCGAGCAGCGGCAGCAGGTAGTCGTGCGCGCGCGCCGAGGAGGCCAGCAGGCGCGGCGCGCGGCCGGCGCGGCACGGCAGGCGGTCGTCCACCGCCACCTCGCGCCACGCGCCGAACACCCAGAACTGGAACCTGCCGCAGCGCCACGTCAGCCCACCAACAACTCATCCAGCCACACGACGCGGATTCGCTCTTGGCACCCTCTCCGCTTGTCGAGCATCTCTCCCAGATTACAGTTACAGATAACAGCATACTACACTGTATAGGTACTCGACAACACCGGATTGAAGATTGAAGTGGAATTTTGGCATAATGAGTCACGTCAGGTTAACTGGAAGAAATCCCTTCTTAGGGATAAGTTCGCCTTTGTACTATTTTCTGTGTATTTTTGTATTTTTTTTTAATTTTTATGTGCAATAAAGAGTTTACATACATACATACACGTCATATATGCAATTATTCAAAGGTTTCAAAATTCTGTATATCTTTAGCTTAGGGTTTAGTAATTAGTTATTTTGACGTCTCCGAGCGCAGCGGTCAGTCCAGCGCCGGCCGTAGCCTCGGTCAGACCCTCCCTCCATCGACCATCAACGCCATTAAAGTCTTTCGCGCCCCTTACTGCTCGATATTGGCTGTACCCTACAGGGCCAGCTCTGGATGCCTTTACTCGTCCAACGCTCACGGCCGCTGCGTCAAGCCGACGGCGTGAACAACATTCTATCAATTTTTGAGTAAACAACTTTATTTACCGTTCATTTTTTTTATTTGTATTTTACGAACGGCACCGGGCCCGCGTGGGAACCATAACCCAAGCCCTCTCATTTTAAGATGGGACATATCGATGGCCCAGACGAATAAACGTGCAAATTTCATTACAAGTAATGACATTTGCACGTTTATTCGTCTGGGCCACCGATATATGTATAGGTTGGAGATGATGATGATGATTTTATGAATGGCGTAGGGTCGTGGCCATCAGCCGCGACGCCGAAATACTGTTACGCGTGTTGGATCCGCGTGAGCCGCGGCGCGCCCGCAGCCGGCAGCAGCGCATGCATATTCATGCCGCCGCCGCCCCGCCGCCGCCTCTGATGAATTCTAATGGCCAACGATCGCTTGCCCGTTATAATAGGGATAAAAAGTACGCGACGTTCCATAGAATCATAATATAAAACAGGTCCCGCATAAATTAAGGATGATATAATGTTCCATTTGATACGATTCGCACCAATGTAACTAAAACTGAACTCTACGTTCCGATTAAAAAGCTTTATCTATTGGAAACATTGCGTAAGCGAATTCACAAACAAAACGTATCTCCGGTAGAGGATTGAGTAAACGGCGCAGGGCGCGGCGGCGGCGGGAAAGGTCGACTGTCGGATCGCGGCCCCGTCGCTAGCCTAATGACTCGGCCGGACACACCCTCCCAGTGCCGGCAACACGACAACGGAACGGTTACAGCCGGTCGATATAACGACGGCGCGATGACGAGTTGCAGCTGGAGTACCTGAAGGCGCCGGTGTAGCCCTGGCGGAAGCAGTGCGGCGGCGCGACGCGCGCCAGCAGGCGCGGCGTGAGCGCCAGCGCGGCCGCCGCGGCGCACAGCCCGGCGCTGCCCAGCTCGCCCACCTGCACGTCCCACAGCTCGCCCGCCGCGCCCGCGTCCCCGGGGCTCAGGAACGTGGGCCGCACGCTCAGCTCCTACAAATACATTCACATCAAAATCATCGAAATCATGTCTGTCATTCCCCTTGGCTACAAGTAGGTAATTAACATCACAATGTAGCGCAAAAATTTAGAGAATGCCCGCAACGATTCCCCGGCTCTGGGGACTGCATGCGATAAATTATGCGTCGCGCAAGTGGAAAACAATGAAACGCATTAGTTAGCCGGAGTGCACAAATTTTGAGATCGATCGAAATCGTTACTGCATAAGCGCAAATGATGGAACTTCTATGTTATTGTTACTTTGTAAGGAAGTGCAACGCACCACGTGCGAATGTTGGCGATTACCAGCGCCGGCGCAGCGCGACCCCCCCCCCCCCTGCGAGCAGGTGCAGTCATCGCTACGAGCTCGCCCGCGATAGTGATCTTAACGACCCGCTGTACCCGTCCGCGTCCGACACCCGGCAGAGCTTAGTAATATTTAGACCAAATAGACAACTTTGTAAAGACGGAGTTCTGCGACTGGCAAAGTGAGGCAATACGTGTGTGGCTGGTATTGGACGCTAGGCGTAGTTTAAACCTGCCTCAATTTGCTGTCTGCAAAACTCCGTCTTTGTTACTTGATATTAGGTCTGGAAGTCAGCAAGTATTCTCAAAAGCGTATGAATACAAAATTATTGAACACGCGTTAAAAAATTGCTTTATAAATGGCGCAACATTTATTTGGAGTTACCGCGAGTAACGGTGCGGCGGCGCGGCGAATGCGCCGCGTGCTGCCCGCCGCCGCCGCGCCCGCGACGCGCGCGCCGCTAATGCCTCCCAACTGTTTCTCGCTCCCGCACCTCACGCCACTGGCTGATCGCTTTTACAGTGTTACTTACGAGGGCTCTGACCGCCAACAAATTTCGCGCGGCGATTATCTGCACGCGCGTGCCGAGTGCCGCCGTGCCGGACCATCACGGACACGACCACACGAATTAATCACTAGGGCCACGTACAAGCTATTATTACGGCATAATAATTTCAATATAGAGAAGACTTACGTCTATTTTGTTTGTAGCACGTCAACAAATCGCGCGTCTTGTAATACTTATTGCTGCGCGGGCACGCGTCTCGCCGCCGAGAAAGCGCCGCGTGCGGATGTCTCGGCGCATGTCTGCTTGTTTGCACTTTCCGTCGCCAGCCGCCGCGCCGGCGTCGCAGGACGACGTCTGATTGCTAAGCCTTTAAGCTCATGCCAGCCCAGACCCCAGACGGCCTACACGTGTTTATTTGTCCTACTCCGAAACTAAACGGGACTACTACTTTTCTGCTTTCATTTTTGACAATGTTGCGATCTAATCGTTGCGAAATAAGAGTTGGTGTAGATTGTGGCTTTCTGCATGTAGGACATACTTGACAAAAACAAAATTGTATCTTAGACATTGCCCAGTGCCGTTTTATGAGTTTATGTCGAGATACAGGAAATATACAGTACTTCCTCAGGCACAACCTGCGCTTCGCACTCCGGAACCTATCGATGAAGTTTTATAAAAAAAACTGGTAAAAGTCACAACAAGTGAGCCTTCGCATAGTAACGCCTCATTCAATAAAATAAGATATAGTACGTAGACTCTACGTCGTAGAGCCACCGCGTCGTGTTGCCCGGCACGCGGCGCTGCGGCAGGCTGCGCACGCGCTGTGTGCTCAGCCGCGCCCTAGTTCCGCGCGGGCGCACGTCCGACGCGCGGCCGCGGCACTGCGCGAACAACGTTTTCGGTAAAGTGGCCGATGCGCTTCGGGGATAGTCGTCGGGGGGTGGCCGGGATTCGTAATCGTAGCTAAACCCGTCCGCTAGGCTGGGGTGGGCTACATCTACATGCAAAATCAGGGTGTCTTTTTGTCAAAATGTCTGTATAATGCCTGTGAGCGCAGGGCCGTGTAATGATTATTTCAAGGGATGACTTCACGGACGAGTTTCGTATAAAGACTCACGAGGCCAGCCCCCACTGGCCACGCGCCCTGCTCGCGCTGCTCGCGCGTGTTACAGTAGGTACCGTGCCATCGCCCCGGCGGCGCGCTTCCTCCACGCAGCGAATACGGTTCTCGGATGGCGACACGTCCGCCGCCAGCGTACCAAGGCTATTTAAGGACTCTCCGCATTCTGAGTCAAGATTATGCTCACAATCACAACTTATGCAGCAGTCGCTAAAGTCAGATATTTTTCAATCGTATAATTTAACTCGAAATGTCATTCACGTAAATAAAGATTCGTATGACTGCGTTCAAACTAAACGTTATTTATTATAGTTCGCCAACAGCTACAACACTATACAACTAAAAAAGAATCAATGTGTTAAATATAACAAAACAGTGATAACCCAATGAAAGGCATTTGCCCCGCAACAGCAAGAATTAATAACAGTTCAGAACGCGGCTAAACTAAATTCAAACACTTAAAATAGGTAACAGTAAAAACAATTGTTGACCGTCGATACAAATGATACAACGGTCTTTGGATGAATGACAACTTTATTTTAATTAACAGCTCTTATATACATTCCACGGGAGCATACCGTTACCATTGCGACCACACGGTACAGCGGCATCTAGCGGCCGATAGACACACTAAACAATAAATATAACCTCAGAATTGTACATACCGCCCACTATGGACAGCTATGTCCATAATAATAATAACAGTTTTGCATTTCTAGTCAATAATATAAATTTTGCATTTTCGCTAATAACATTTCGCAAAATTGTGAGCGTATAAGTCGAAAGAAAGATAAATTAAAATAGTAACAAACACAACAACATCATTAAAACATAATAAAGATTCTTTCCACATACTAATCTTCTATTGCTCCACAAAGAACTACAACATTTAATTACTCACTAATAGGAAGAACACAAAGTTTGGAGGTCGGCCTTTTAATTGTGGAATTTTTGACTCTTAGCGTGACCACTCGTGTAATTTCGTCCTTACCAGGATGTTTTGCAATCACCCTGCCAAGTAACCATCGGCATGGAGGCAAATCATCTTCCTTAACTAAGACAATCTCATCAATTTTTGGTTCCGGATTTTTATCTGACCACTTATGTCTTTGTAGAAATTTGTGTAGATATTCTTGAGACCATTTCTGCCAAAAATCTTGAATCATTCTTTGGGTTAACTGCCATCTTCTCAAAGAATTACTATTTCTATTCAAATAATCATGTTCTGGTACGGTTACAAGAGGTTCACCCACCAAGAAATGCCCTGGAGTTAGTACATCGATATTGTTAGGGTCCATATCCATACGTGACAAAGGTCTTGAATTCAGACATGATTCTATTTGTGCCAACACTGTAGACATTTCTTCAAACGTTAAAGTAGCAGAACCAATAACCCTCTTCAAATGGTGTTTCACTGATTTTATCCCGGCCTCCCAAAGGCCACCAAAATTGGGAGCGTGTGGGGGAATAAAATGCCATGTTGTATGATTATTTGCTAAGCTGTCAACAATTTCTTTTAAAATAGTGGATTTTTCAGACTTAAACAAAACCTCTATCTCTTTTGACGCACCCACAAAATTAGTTCCATTATCAGACCACATTTCTTGACAATGCCCACGTCGCGCCACCATTCTCTTGAATGCCTGTAAAAATCCCGCTGATGTTAGGTCACTGACCACCTCTATATGTAAAGCACGAGTTGACATACATACAAACAAGCAAATGTATCCCTTGTATGATTTGTGTCCACGTCCACTAGCTGTCCTCAAAGTTATTGGACCAGCGTAATCTACTCCACAAAATTTGAAAGCTCTTGTTGGCGTAACCCTTGCTGACGGGAGTTGACCCATTAACTGAGGTTGCGTGTTCGCATTATATCGCACACAAGTAACACATTTTCTGATGTGTCCACGTATCAATTCCTTAACCCCGAATATCCAATATCTGGAATTGAGAAAATTTTGCATCAACTGATTTGAACCATGGAACGTTTTAAAATGTGCATCAGCAATTATTAAATCAGTAAAAGCAGATTTTTTAGGAATCAAAACTGGGTGTTTTTTATTAAATCCCAATTGAGAATTTTCTAATCTGCCGCCAACTCTCATAAGTCCATTCTCATCAAGAAAAGGATTCAATGTTTTCAAGTTAGATTTCTTAGGCACTTGTACCCCATTTACCAAATCTTCGTAGTCTTCTTGAAAATGTTCTTGTTGGCACTGTCTTATACAAACGTCTAATGCTTCATGAATCTCTTGACCCGTTAAATAATTACTGCGCCTCTGCTCTGCTTCTGGCTTTCTAATATTTAATAAAAACCGCCTGCAGTAAGCTATTACTCTCACCAATTTAGTTAGTGAAGAAAATCTGTCCCATAATCTATCCCATAGTTTTATATCCGTTGTTATATGATGCACTTTAACTTTCTCTAGATCAGTTGCAAGTTCTTTTGGTTTCTCATATTTCACAGTTTTTTGTCTCAGAAACTCAGGTCCGTGAAACCACATTTCAGTTTTCTGCAATTGACAATTTCCGGCTCGAAGGACCATGTTGACCGTCGATACAAATGATACAACGGTCTTTGGATGAATGACAACTTTATTTTAATTAACAGCTCTTATATACATTCCACGGGAGCATACCGTTACCATTGCGACCACACGGTACAGCGGCATCTAGCGGCCGATAGACACACTAAACAATAAATATAACCTCAGAATTGTACAACAATTCAAAAGAAAGGGTTACAAAATTAACTTACAAACTAGATATTATGTTGAGTTGAGTAGGTAGGTACCTACTTAATAAATAAAAATAAATACTTAACATAAAAAAGTTATGAACAAAAAATTATGTAACAGTAATAGTTAACATTAACGCATATTAAGTATCCACATACAACATTTTTTTCAATTGGAGTCGTCTCAAGGGACCCATTCGTCCAGCATTCAGCATTAAGCATTATAGAGCGTTAATTGGTATGGCGGCGGCTGCGCGCTGACGCAACCGGCGCGCGGCGCAGGCGCAGCGGCGCGACCAGCCCCGCTGTATAAGGCACGCGCTTCCCATTGTCAGTTGCTTCATTTCCGACTCGAACGAAATCAAAACAAGTCGCTGTAGTTACTTTATCAAAGTGATACATCGCCGCAAATAAATTGAATCTATACTTGTCGGAGTTGTCGGCAAGCTGTCACAACATCCGGATTGCGCGCGTTGATGTCTTTTAGCGCGGCGTGCTGCGCGCGCGCCGGCGCTCGCCGTGTGGCCCGCGCCTAATGACCTCAGGACCATTCAAGAGCGACTCATGAACTCACATCGCGGTACTTCATTTTTGAGTCATGGGCACGAGACGACGCGTAAAATAAGTAAGTAAATGCTTTATTGCACGAATAGTGCTTTGTTGACTTATGAAACGTCACCACGTTTGAACGCCGTTATGGACGCCGCCCGCCGGCGGGTGCCGCGGCTTCACGCCTTCCTGGATCGGCGCTAGCGTCGGGCTCGCGTGGCTGCTGCTGCGGCACGAGAGGCCGCCGGGACGGAACCCTCCGCGGCGCGGTTACCGTACCGGCCGGCGCGCTCGGCCGTGACGCCGCCGCCGCGGGGCGCTGCAACTGTCTATTCATTAGGTAATTGCAGCCGAGTAGCGGGATGACGTCGGGAAAAAATGAATGATGTCACCGAGACGTGCCGTCGTTGATTATTTGCAGCATTGGAATTTGCTCTCGACAAATACCGAGTCGTCTTAGCAGTCATCACGGTGCTTATTCCGCAACGAACTCGGTACTTTGAACGAGAACCGTAAACAACCAAACTAATCGGAAAAAACGCGAGCATCAAATCAAACTCTCTAAGCATAATTGCCGGACGAGTCCACCGGAACACCGGAAAGGCGCAGCGCCGAGTGCGAAGGCGGTCAACGCTCGCGCCGCGTTGCTTCTGTTGCTGCTCATTCACGGAAATGCAAATGGAGGCAGATGGTGCGGTGCCGGTGCGATAACAGTGCGCCTGCGCAGCGCGGGCGGCGCGGCGGCACGCGCGGGCGCCGCGCATCCGCGACGCTAATACAATTCAATCGCTTGCCGTCAATCATTTTTGAGCAAGTAGGTATACCTACTTCATAATATACTATAAATACTTGGAAAAATGTTGTTTTGCCGTTGTAACAATGAGGAGACGGGTTGGACGATCTAGTAGCTTACAATAATAGTGGATTTGTTAGAAGTGTAACTAATTAAGTTCCATTGTGTCGTCATTACCACATTTACAGATTGGTACTTATACCTACCTTTTGTAAGAGCGGATGTTTTAAGATTAAGACCCGCTTCTATGCATGCATTTAGTACCTACACAATTATACATGTCATTACAATGTCGTGCAAATTTCGTTCCCATCGTATTATCTCGGAAATGTTTGTATTTGTTTGGTATTCGTCGTGCTGCTTCAGTCAGACTCACAGACACGTTGGCATCATTCGGAAGTAATCGTGTTTTCACGACGGGAAAGGATTATTCGCTAAGTCTGTAGTTTATAGTGAAAGCCTTAGGTCCTCGCGCCGCACTGCGCCGGCGCCGGGAGCTCTGCCTGTTTGCGCAGCCGCCGCGCGAGGACGCGCGCGCACATCGATATCAGCTTCGATTACCGCGTTGAAAGCCTATCGATATGCACCATTGATGTTATTGCGCAAGCGTTGTTGGCTATAGGGCGTGCTGTAGCCGTCACCTTCCAAGTGCTTACCGCTGCCTACCCAGCACGGTTAGTACAAGAGACGGGTGGCGTTCCGCTGCGCGCCGCTGGCTGCGGGCTGCGGGTGCGCAGTTGCGGGGGTACTCACGTGCGGGCGCCGCCAGACGAGGTGCGCGACGCGGCGGCCGAGCGCGCGCTCGGGCGGGAACTCGGCGTCCTCCCACAGCGCGCGCGCGCCGCCCGACGCCGCCGAGCCGCCCCAGTACCTGCTGCAGCGCGCTCGTTAACTGCCGCTACTTAAATCCAATGATTTGACAACCGAGGTGCGGTTTTAGTGCATCAAAGCGAGCCGAGTATTGAGTAATCAGTAAGCAGCGTCCCACACGCCCGCGCCGCGGCTGATGCGCCCGCGCCGTTCCCACGCAACCTCCACGATGCACTCGGCTACATTCCACTATGTATAAATGCGTGAGGTTGTGAGTATGATACCTATGTCTTTGACGTTAAACGGATCGACCGAATTGGGTAAAATTTGGTATGTAGGCTGGTCTGCAATAGGTACTTATTTTAACACATGGGCTATTCTTTATCCGAATATTCTCACGGAACCGGTATATAGGTATATCAGAGAAAAATCCCGTAATATCAACTAAGTCTAGATACATGCACTTGTATACGATGTTCTTTGTGCAACAACATAAAACTACAACCGCTACATTTGATGTTTCAGGCGAGTGAGGCCGCGGTTAAAAGCTACTCACATAGACATACATGGAACATTTTGGAACAATTTATTTTGGCCACATCTTTCTGATGTGAAGATAAAACAAACATGATAAACATGATAAATGCTGTCGCATGCCTGTTATTGGTGCATGAACATGGATTGTAACTTGTAATTTTGTTAATATTAATGTTTTGTTTATGTACTGTTGGCATGTCTAAATAAATAAATAAATAAATAAATAAGATGCGCGGCGAGCCGACCTACCTGGAGAGCGTGGAGTGGTCATCGCGGCGCGCGCCCGCGCTGCCGTCTGCGGACAAAACACCCATGTTAGTTTTTCTTCATAATCTATAGGTACCTATATTAGGTATAATAAAGCTGAACAATGCCGAAAGTCTGAAGATATTTAAAAAAAAATCGATAACAGAACCATTCCAACAGTTTTTTGAATTTTTGTCGGTTTAAAGTAGTAGGTAGTAGTAGTGTTTCATATTTTCTGGATTATGTTAACTGTACTTATTGTTATTTTATAGGTCTATTTTTATAAAACGAAATCCTAGCTTTAGCTAAAATATAATATTATTGTGTGTAAGACTGTTAGTTTCTAAATAAATAAATAAAAAAAACATCTTCCTTGAAAATCACGTAGCATCATAAGAAGGGATTTTTGGAATTTCTCAACTCAAGAAACGGATTTATTTCGTTGAGTAGTAGTACGAGTAATAGTACCTACTGGCATTTGGCTGGTTTTTGTACATTTTCGATGGGTGAGAGAAAGAAATTTTAGCGCAAGTTTTGGTTCTGCGCGGACGAAGTCTCGGGCAAAAGCTAGTAATTAACAAAGCAGGATCTATGTAAATGTAGATTGCATTACTCCTAACTTTTGGTTTAGACTATTGCGTCAAGTTTGCTCAGACGAGCCAAATACCAACCGCTGCAGCGGACTGACTTACTACTACTGACTGAAGGTTTAAACCTGAATGATTAACATTACGTCAAATGACACAATAAGGATACAATCTATAAAAGATACGAGGCGAGTGGTCCAGCAGGTAAGTACCTAGGTAGTTTAGTCGTCTCAGGCTGGCTATTGACTCAGCCCGCGCCGCGCTCAACGACGCGACCTCGGCGACCACATTTTCGCTTTCGTCTGCGACCTCGCGCCGAGGCTTCAGCTCTACGCGACATCGCGACGCGGGAACAATAGTGCGCCACGACCACGGCGCTTCTGGCGATCACGACCGCTGGTGCTCCGAGCACTGCCGTGTTGACATTCACCGAACATTAGGTCACAAGACGTGAGATGCATTGAATATAGGAAAGACATAGGAGCGTCTCAGAGTGAGCCTCCAATTAGCGCGGCGCAGACCTTGCGCGCGCGCACAATGGCCGACGTCACGCTGCGCCGCCGCACAATGCCGCGGCGCACTTTTGATCGCTGCACAAGTTTAAGTTTTTCCCGTACAACGGAACTGCACTTTAGCGAGGCATGTCTCTAATCATTGGCCCGAGTACGGACGGCGGTGACTGTATTTATTTGTACAGGACCTTGGTTACGCTTGGATATACATCGTGCTAACAAAATATAATATGTGATGCGATCAGTTTACGTGTGTACTTATCTTACATACCTATTCACTGTAAATACGAACAAGGACAAAAAGCCAACCACGACGTCTTTATATCGATTTAAAGTTTCTTCATTGTGGCGTTCCAAGGGTGGGGGGGGGGGGGGGCGTTGTTGAACAGTGGACGTCATCTAGCTGATGATGATGATGAAAGTTTGTATGTGTAATGAATATAGGTTATGGGCAAATACACAAAACAACAGTTTCAGAACCTTAGCACGGTGGTAAACCTCTACGCGTGGTGGTTCTCTCAACGCAACAGAATCCTAACTACTATGGAGCTGATCGATAGCTACAGGAAGGTATAGAAGGCATCGACAGAAACGACACTTACGAATTGAACCAAATCCCAATTTAGAGATCCCATACAGTACTCGGAAGTCGGGAGTAGGACATGGACGTGAAAAGGGCCAGCGGCGTCAGCGCGGACGCAGGCGGCATCCGAATTAAGCTTAATGCCACAGATAAGCGACGGTACAGTAATAATGTGCTTTACGGGCCGCCACCGCCAAGCTGAGTGGATTAAACAGCGACTAAGTGACGAGATATCGCAAACACTTCACTGTAAGTATGGCGTAAGGACCAAGCAGCGTCTTGTTGGCCAGGACTTGGACACCTCGGCCGGCTAATTTGTTGTATTGTTGGATGCGACTATCACGTTATATTATGTACAAAGGGGCTTCCGGTTCGCTTTAGTGGAAACGAACCGCAAATTAATATGTATCATCTCTACATGCTAATAGCTAGTAAGTACTTTCTTTCTCATAGCGAATATGAATAGGGGTTAAGCGTGTCTACGGAGAAGGTGTTCTGTACGACAATGGTGGTTCCCGCGCGCCGCAGTTTCGGCAACTTTCACTGCGATCCGCCGTGAGATATGGAATATGGAGCAATAGCGCTCTCTTGTTTGCCAACTGCTAATGGCTTGATGGTTGCCGGTGAAACGCCTTGCTCTGCTATTCGTTACAGGACGAGCTGACATCGGGCTTTTACTCAATATGATAATATTTACGCATCTTTGTGAATAAATACGTGGGAGGAATCGTACGCGTTGGTTTACTATGGTATTATCATAATTCTATAGTAAGCCAACGCGTGTATTGCACGATATGAATAGGCTCTACATCTACAGTAGAGCTGTTTAAAGTATAGGTAGGTACCTAAGGTATAGTCTGTTGAAGAAAAACAGGCGCACCAATTTTCTGATTTGTTGGTAAAGAAAAATTCAGTTAGTAGGTGTTTTTGTGATAGTGTAAGTACTCACTGGCATGTCCGTTGGTCTTGTGCGGGGTGTGCGCGGGCGCGGGGGGTGTGTGCGGCGCGGGGGGCGCGCTGCGCGTGCGCATGAACTTCCTCATGGCGCCGCGCGCGCCGCGGCAGCGCGCCGCATCGCTCCGCCGCCGCCTGGGGATCCCACACAGCTGTAAACTACTCATTGACAGCTATCTAGAGCAGTTGGGGAACCTTTGCGTTATAGTGGGAACTATCTTAGATATTTACTGTGAAAAAGTTCCCACAGTTGTTCAACGTGCATGAACTTGCGTGACTTTACAACCTAGCTAAGTTGGCCTGTTGCCGGACATCCAATGTTCGTCAAGTAATCGTGAATATAATAATGTGTACTAGGCCCAATCTAGGTAAGTAGCTATCCAACTCGAGGACACGACTCACGCACTTGTGTAGTGACACTGCCTACTTAAAAAGAGGCCAGTATTATCTCCAGGACGAACTCAGACGTAACTACTTATAAAAATTGCAAACGTAATCAAAACATTTTGTGCTAGATCGTGTGAGTTTTCATCACGGACTTAACATACGTAGAAAGAAAATTATCGGTCTATTCATCCGTCTCCGTTTAAGTCCCACTGCTAGCAGGGCTCTTGCCAGCTTGCGTCGAGCTAGGGCCCTGGGCGAATTGGGAACATCACACCATTGAAGTGCTTCGCACGTTGTGTGCAGGTTTCCTCACGAAACAAAATAAGCATAGGTACGTGAGAAAAAAATGTGGAAATCATTTTTTGTTAAATACGCATCTTAAACATTTTTGATCGTGATCCCCGGCGTAAGGCGGGCGTCTCGCTGCTGACAGGGCGTCTCATGCGGCGGTACACTGCACTGCCTAATGAGGTATGTAATGACATATACCTACCTACCTAATAGCACTACAGGTAGGCACCTATTATGTGAGGAACGTTCGTGCAAAAATTGTTATGCTAATAGAAATCACCGGCGTCGTGTTTCATGTCTTGCATCATTACCTACGTCAACAAAAATAATGCCAGGCTGTAATAGGTAATTAATTAAAAACTCTACGTGTCTACTTATTTATGCGCCCTGGTTATGGGAAAGTTGTGCCCGTTAGACGTTTAACCCGCGGCTTTGCTCAAACCTCAGACCAAATAAAAAGTAAAGTCGGAGTTCGGCCAACGACAAAGTGAAGCCTAATTTGCGTGGCGAAGTCCGGTTGCGCTTGTGTGCGTCTGCAAGCGGTGAGGCGTAGTTTAAACTGGCCTCACTTAGCTGTTCGCAGAACTGAGTCATTAGTTTTTTATTGGGTCTAAGACAAAAAGTAAATACTTGAGTAGAGTTGGTATATTTATTACAAGCATAAGATTACGGCGCAGTTACCTACCTAAAAAGTTTTAAACTTTGTCGTAATTGCCTGCATGGTAGCGGCAACAGTAAACAAACCAGACGCACTGTATTCTTATTTTATTACAGTGAGGAATATTATCATCGCTTTACAAAGTGTTCATGAATGTTTATCAAGTTAGTGTTAGGGTATGTAGGTATACCTACCTACCTGCATATAATTATGCTTAAACTCCCGACTCCCTACTAGTTCCTCGTGTAAACTACTAGGCACCATGCGATTATTAAAGTTTAAGAAATATCTAAGTTGCGATCAAACGCCGGCCCTCACTCGGCTGCGCCGGAGCTGTATATCGTGCAATTTAATTTCGACACCATTTTATAATTCACACTGAACGGTACTCGTCAGGTCTCAGGTACCTACCGCATAGTGCGAGTAATGGCATACTATTAGGTATTCTGTGGTAACAGCCATCAAGTTCTTACTGTAGATTGCCCTAGAAGCGGCGCTCGCTAGCCTCGGCCCGGCGCGGCGGGCGCAGGCACTGCCAGGCAAAAAACAATCGCGCTAATTGTTGTCGCACGGCACAGCACAGCACGCGGCACTCGCGGCGGCGGCGGCACGAGTAAACCCAACGTGCAAGCGGCGCGGGAGACGCGCTGCGACTGCCTCGCCTGTCTTGTCTCACGCCCCGCGGACCGCGCCGCCATTCATGCCGCGAACACTTCCCGCGGCGCCACACGTAGCCCACGGGCTCGTAAACTGCTCGGCCGCTGCAGCTGACGACGCACCGGACACAACCCTCAGCACGTTTTGGTTAGGAACACCAAGCCTTGCCTGAGGGGTCCTATATTTGCAGTGTAAGGCGTTCAGCGAGGGGTTTCTAGTGCAGGCAGCGCGTACAAATTGTGGTGCGCCATCTTCCCATTGCCTACCCTAGAAAATATCGGTTTTGCTACACTACACTTGTCGGGTAGCCCTGCTGGGCCCTCCCAGCAGGTAGTGCGAACTCGCCAAGGGATCTGGTATTCATGACCCCTTGACGGGATACCAATGCAGGGGACCGATTTTTGAAAGCACATCACTCGAAAGTAGTAACTATCACTGTTTATATCTTCACAACTACAGCTCTAATCAAAGTTTTGCCTAGTTCACAAGATTAATGAGAGCTGCGGTTGTCTTCTAAGCTACTCGTATTTCAAATTCAGCACAATTTTTCACCACTTTGGAGTGGTATTCTCACACATGTGCTTTCAAAAATCGGGCGCCAGGTGTTTATCGATTCAGGGCCGAAGGTCAGAAGCTGTCTTCGCGCGTAGCTCCCATCAATCCCCGGCCACTTACTCCCAATGCTTAGCTGTATTGCCACGTCTAGTCTGATAACACAGAAATATACTTAGCTTAATTTTTCTACGAAGTATCCCACATTCCAAGAACACTAGCGCAGTAGGTAAGCAGGTCAGGTCATCTCTAACTTGACGACTTGTGTTATTGATTGCTGTGCCGTTGGTTCCACTATGTGACCCGCTTGCTTGTTTACCCCCATAATAATCGTATTTCAATAGGATATTGGTACCAAAAAAATTAAGCACAGGTGCCTATTTATTTGCTTTTGCAAGCAAATACCAAATATGCTCGACCGCGAGTAATCCCGAGTCGGGACCGCTCCGACGGGTGTCAGTCTAACTTTCCAAAAAACTCTTTTAGGGTGAGCGCTTTCACGACGGAGGTGCCCTCCGCACCGCAGCGCAAACCTTGAAGGTCTTCCGGAAAGGCCGAAAGTCGGACAGTTTTCGGCTTATTATCGTAAGACGAGCCGCCTAACTGTTGTTTTATTAACTCACGTCTTACCTACGAGTAGGTAGTTACAGGCAGGCAATACCTGCAGGCATTGCTTATTCTTACCTTAATCTGACTTAATTTTGGTTCGGTCCGGAAATAGCTGTGACGGCGACCATACTTGACACAATTTATGCAGATGTGCTGTTACGAAACACCATAGAAGAATACACACGCACACATTAGCAAAGCTGCGCGTTACGCCGCCACGCGCTGCGCCGGCGCACGCGCACGCCCTTATCACCGCGCAGCAAGAGCCGTTTCCGGCTGGCGCGCCGCCGCACAGCCTCAATGCCAGGCAAAAACAAAAACACGACAAATGGAAATACTTTACATATTTTATTTATTCATCAAAGTCTACAGCAATAATTCGCTAACTACTCGCTACGTACGTACACGCGACACTACCTTAAAGTTTTAATACAAAAATAATTACAAGTAGTTAGGAAAGATCTCGTAGTAAAAATAGAGAGTGGCAAGTGTCGGCGCCGGCGCCGCCGCGCACCCGCCCTATACACCCGCTGGGAAGCTCTCGGTCGGTGCTGCCCGGGGGTTGCTTCACTGAACTAAAGAGACCGTTGAGCTCGTCGTTGACAACAATGCCCACGAACGAAAGGGACAACTTATGATTGCTTCCCGAGCGTAGCAATCCAATAGAAAATCACACAGCTGTTCGGTAGTGACAAAATTTCTGGAACGGTCAAACTACAACAGAAGCCATTGTTGTCTAACGTGCGACACTCACAATCTCGTTCCGTCTCTGTCTTTCCTTGTGCCTCGTCCTCTACACGAATGAGCACACGATTGCGATTCCGAGCGAGTTAAACAGTGCAACATGGGCCCGGGGTTGGCGACTAAATCTAGATCATTTCCCAGCGAGACGCGAACCTCAGAGCATGGCGCGGCGCGGACAGAGCGGCCGACTATAGGTACTAATATACTAGAATGGGACGAGTGGATGGATCAACTATCTCTTGTTATTTTCTTGTCAGCGAGGAGACAAAAGAAGTACCTAGAGTAAAGTAAAAGTGAGAGTGAGTAAAAGCGGTAGTTCTATAAAAGAAATATTGTGTAACATAACATTATACTAACATAGCTTCTGTCCGCTTAGAATCAGCAATTTTTAACATGTTAATCGCTATCCCGCGGGAATTATGCAATTTTGCGGGACAAAAGTAACCTATGTTTAAATCTAGGGTAGGTACCAACTATCCTGGTTCCAAATTAGATCTTTATGCGTCCAGTAGTTTCAGTGTGAAGAAGGAACAAACATACATACTCACATCCACACATCACAAACTTTCACATTTATAATAATTAGTAGGATTTTTAAGGACCGGCAATACACTCTTTAACGCCCCTCTCTTACGAGCGTCTATGGGCGGCGGTATGGCCGTGATTGCTTTCCATCAGATGACATGCATGCTCTTTTGTCTCCTTTCGTATATTAAAAAAATACATAACTACTTAGTAGATGATCAATACGGAAAAGGCTTAAAACTACCACAACAATGCACGTGATCAAGACAAGAACAAGTCGATCGATCCAAACGCGTCCTCTGAGGCCTTATTGTCTAACGCACTCGCACCACAATCACATTCACCATCCCTCTCTGTCACACCGTAAAGGGTGACGGAAGAAAGGGACGGTGCATGCGACGGCGAGTGAGCGACGGAGCCATGGCGGCCGGGCGGCCGGCGCGCCCCACCGTGCTTCACTCAGCTTGCAGAGATTCACATGGGAAGGTACCTATTTAGAATAGCGTAGGTAAATAAGTAGCAGATTCTGCGTCATCTACATCACGAAGGCAAATATTTGATTTAATCATCCTACTAATTACAAGAAACACCGAAACACATCGGCTTCAGAATTGTAGACGGCCAATGGCGAAACGGATTTCAGAGTCATAGTTTTTAAAATTAAGTATCTACCTTAACTTTATTTTACAAATATGTAGTAGAAATGTGTAATATCTCTACTTATAATAAACTTTCCTAATTCTGGTTGATAACATATAAAACAGCGCGACGCAGGCAGCCGCGGCCTCTGGGGCACCGTACACGACCGCCAGGTCATGAGGTCAGACAACAGAACACCCCAGCCATACCAGCGAGTACTCCAAAGTCAGAAATTCCAAGTTCGTAACGCCGTTTCGCTCACAGTGTAATACCCGTTAATATGATATGAGGGATAGACAGACGATGTGACGGACGAACTTACAATTTCGAACTTGGCAGTAGACCCCGATAAATTTTATAACGAACATCAGTTTGTTTCCAATTCAAAATATTGACTATTAGAAGTTTTCACTCAAATCAGGCTCTGGATACGAGAGACCGACCGCTTAAATGAGTCCTCGCCCTTGCCGTGCAGCCGCGCGGGGTGGGGGCTCTGTGCGGGGGGGGGGGCACCCGCCCGCACAGAGCTCCCCGCCGTCGCTCCGCCCCGCGCCCGCGAGGACTCTTTTAAGGGGTCGGTCTATAGTGACCGACTAGTCAACTCACATCGGTACTGGCGAGGGAGAGGTCAAATGCCGTACCTTACTATTATTGGATTATAATAATGTGAACTTCTAAAAATATGAAACAACTACTTACAATTCCTTATTTCCAAAATCGCAGACTAAGCTTGTCCACTGAGTTACGAACTTTTTGAATATTAGAAAATGAAAAATAACAATCAGAACTCACGATTCAGATCGTTACATTTATTTAAGTGCAACGTCGCATTACCTCGTTGGTTCCGTAAAAAGAAAGCAATTTAAAAAACATCCAAAAGAAAACAAATCCAAAACAAATGCTATTCCAAAAGTTGATTCACCCAGTCGACGAGCAAAGTCGGGTCGAAGATAAAAATGTCGACTAAACCATTATCGTAGAACGAACGTAACCAACGCATCCTAGACTGTGGCCACCAGACGCACTCGCCGAGCTCACCAACAACAAAATACGTATTAGACATAAAAGATACATAGAGAAATTAAACAATAGTTTGTACAATTCTGCAATGCGATAGGTATTTATCATTTTATACCGTTTCTTTGCTTACTTTATCCCCTTAGCTTTAACAATGCTACTATCAATTTCGTTTTTTATACCTGTATGTCTAACAGTAGTAACCTGAAATCGCTGCAGTGATTAGGTGTTATTTTTTTAAATACTAATTGTACGTTTCTACTCTATTGGTTAATTGTTCTATGACAAAACATTGAGGTGCTACGCTGGGCGAGCTGAGCGCGCGCGGAGCCGGCTCGGCGTCGAGCGAAGTGCCAGGCTCGTAGTCGGCGCTACACGCTGCACGAGCCTGTGCTGGGCGCGTGCGCGGCCGCGACAACTCTACATTGCCACCACACGCACAGGTATCACCACAGTTTTGGCTGCGCAGTTATAACTGTGGTGACCCTTGCGCGTGTGGAAGGCCTCTAATATGCAATTTTTTTAACCTATTTATAACTCTTTTTCAAAAACGGCATCTGATAACTTTCTAATCGAAAATATTGAAATTTCTTCTGTAACATTATCTACAACACGCGAGGCGATCACAACCGAGCGGGAATCGCCCGGCGATGGGAATGTATCGAGTATACGCAGTGGCGGCGCTCAGTCGTCGAGGTCGTAGTCGGAGTCGCTGTCGTCCCCCGCGCCCGCGCCCGCGCCCGCCTCCGCCTCCGCCTGCGCGCCCGCGCCCGCCGCCGCCCCCGCGGGCTCGTCCTCGTCCGCCGACTCCTCCGCGCAGCACACCGCCGCGCCGCGCACCTGGCGCCACACAAGCACGGGATCAGAAACACTACTCATAGTTTACAAACCTAAAATTAATATTCATCATAATAGTAGAAAATCTCCCTACCATTTTTTGTCAAAAGTGATAAAACGTCATCCATCATTTTGGCTTTCAGAAATAACACCAAATTTGGGCCCAGCGTTGTAAATTTAAACCGAAATAACTTAAATAAGGGTAGGTGCAGGCAGGGCGGCCGTACAGCGCGGGGCGTGGCTTTCATCATCGACCGAATCGCGTGAGCCTGCGTGTCAGTGTTGAGTGCCGCGTGGGCCGCGTGGGCCGCGTGTGTACCTGCGCGGGGGACGGGCGGTGGCTCTCGGGCAGCAGGTGCCAGGCGCGCGGCGGCGGCGCGCACGGCAGCAGCAGCAGCGGCAGCAGCGGCAGGTCGGCCAGCGCGCCGCACGACGCCGACAGCCCGCCCCCCAGCTGCCGCGTGGGCCGCGTGGGCCGCGTGTGTACCTGCGCGGGGGACGGGCGGTGGCTCTCGGGCAGCAGGTGCCAGGCGCGCGGCGGCGGCGCGCACGGCAGCAGCAGCAGCGGCAGCAGCGGCAGGTCGGCCAGCGCGCCGCACGACGCCGACAGCCCGCCCCCCAGCTGCCGCGTGGGCCGCGTGGGCCGCGTGTGTACCTGCGCGGGGGACGGGCGGTGGCTCTCGGGCAGCAGGTGCCAGGCGCGCGGCGGCGGCGCGCACGGCAGCAGCAGCAGCGGCAGCAGCGGCAGGTCGGCCAGCGCGCCGCACGACGCCGACAGCCCGCCCCCCAGCTGCCGCGTGGGCCGCGTGGGCCGCGTGTGTACCTGCGCGGGGGACGGGCGGTGGCTCTCGGGCAGCAGGTGCCAGGCGCGCGGCGGCGGCGCGCACGGCAGCAGCAGCAGCGGCAGCAGCGGCAGGTCGGCCAGCGCGCCGCACGACGCCGACAGCCCGCCCCCCAGCTGCCGCGTGGGCCGCGTGGGCCGCGTGTGTACCTGCGCGGGGGACGGGCGGTGGCTCTCGGGCAGCAGGTGCCAGGCGCGCGGCGGCGGCGCGCACGGCAGCAGCAGCAGCGGCAGCAGCGGCAGGTCGGCCAGCGCGCCGCACGACGCCGACAGCCCGCCCCCCAGCTGCCGCGTGGGCCGCGTGGGCCGCGTGTGTACCTGCGCGGGGGACGGGCGGTGGCTCTCGGGCAGCAGGTGCCAGGCGCGCGGCGGCGGCGCGCACGGCAGCAGCAGCAGCGGCAGCAGCGGCAGGTCGGCCAGCGCGCCGCACGACGCCGACAGCCCGCCCCCCAGCTGCCGCGTGGGCCGCGTGGGCCGCGTGTGTACCTGCGCGGGGGACGGGCGGTGGCTCTCGGGCAGCAGGTGCCAGGCGCGCGGCGGCGGCGCGCACGGCAGCAGCAGCAGCGGCAGCAGCGGCAGGTCGGCCAGCGCGCCGCACGACGCCGACAGCCCGCCCCCCAGCTGCCGCGTGGGCCGCGTGGGCCGCGTGTGTACCTGCGCGGGGGACGGGCGGTGGCTCTCGGGCAGCAGGTGCCAGGCGCGCGGCGGCGGCGCGCACGGCAGCAGCAGCAGCGGCAGCAGCGGCAGGTCGGCCAGCGCGCCGCACGACGCCGACAGCCCGCCCCCCAGCTGCCGCGTGGGCCGCGTGGGCCGCGTGTGTACCTGCGCGGGGGACGGGCGGTGGCTCTCGGGCAGCAGGTGCCAGGCGCGCGGCGGCGGCGCGCACGGCAGCAGCAGCAGCGGCAGCAGCGGCAGGTCGGCCAGCGCGCCGCACGACGCCGACAGCCCGCCCCCCAGCTGCCGCGTGGGCCGCGTGGGCCGCGTGTGTACCTGCGCGGGGGACGGGCGGTGGCTCTCGGGCAGCAGGTGCCAGGCGCGCGGCGGCGGCGCGCACGGCAGCAGCAGCAGCGGCAGCAGCGGCAGGTCGGCCAGCGCGCCGCACGACGCCGACAGCCCGCCCACCAGCTGCACGCGCACCAGCGGCACGCGGCCCGCGCCCCCCCCGCCGCCCCCGCTGGCGCCCGCGCGGGGCATGGTACCCACTGCCGGAACACATAAGCGCTATTACTTTATCTTCAGCGCGAGCGGCGGTGCCGCGTCATCGCCAGCGAATCGACTCATTCAAAATCGAGGCGATCGAGAGCGAGGACGAGGCTCCTTTGACTAATTTTGATATGGCTAATGCCTTCGACAGAGTATTGTTGGCGCGCCTTAATCAAAGTCACCGTCCTACGAGCTTCCTGATACATTATGTCTACGAAATGTCAACTTTCTTAGGAATAAAAGCTTTTAAGTCCCTTTGAACATTACGTGATTCGATTTATAACCGGTGAACTCTGGCGTTCCTCAGGGTCGCGTACTTAGTCCAATCTTATTCGTTGTATATATCAATGACATTCTTGTTGGATGTAAATTACATCCATGGCTTACGCAAATGTCAGCACTCATAGGTGACGCAACGGAGACGTATTTTGTACAAATTTATAAATTTTCAATTTTAAAAAATATACATGGTTAAAAATGTTCAAAAATACCTCGACTATCATCCTCTTAAAGCTTTGCACATAGCTACCGAACAGCCTGTATGTCGGCGGGCACTGACCGTGGTAGGCGGGCGCGAGGCGCGGCGGCGCGGGCCGCGGCGGCGCGGGCGCAGCGCGGCGGTTGAACTCCAGCGTCTGCGCGCGCCGCCACCAGGGCAGCGCCCCCGCCGCCGCCCCCGACCAGTTCACGCTCTCGTAGATGTTCTCGCCGTACTTCAAAATATTTATATATTAATCATGGTTCGCTAACAGGTACAACACTGTAAAACTAAAATGAATCAAAGTGTTAAATAAATATAACAAAAACGCGGTCACCCGACGACAAGCAAACACGGCAAGCATTAATAACGTTTCAGTCAAAGTGTGGAACGGGGCTAAATTAAATTCAGAGAGTAGATTTAAAGTGAGCAACTGTAAATCGAGTCAAAGAGAGCGTTACAAGATTAATTTACAAATTAAGATCATACCAAAATTAAAAACTATCGACTCGGACGTCATCGGCGTTTCGAAACCGCGTCGTTCGGTTCGGATCGAAACGAAAACATTCGTCCTCAACAGTAACACAAGAAACTGAGACATTTCATGAAATTCCTTCACCCCGACACCCTCGAATCGGCGGCACATGGGAAACGAACGTGAGCGTCATCGAAGGGCTTTACCGACCTGCTCGGCCTCCGCGCGCTGCAGGCGCTGCACGTACAGCGGGCACCAGCGCCCGGCCGCCGCGCCCGCCGCGCCCGCCACGTTGGCGTACCTGCAACACACGCGCCGTCAGCGGGGGCCTGGCGGGGCTCGGCGGCGGTCCCGGGCAGCTACTCACGCGGGCTCGTCCCGGCGCGGCGGCGGCTCGGGCGGGCGGCGCGGCGCGGGTCAGGCCAGCTCCACCACGCACACGCCGGCGTACGAGCGGCCCAGCGACATGGGCGCCGCCAGCAGCGACCAGGCCTCCGTCGCCGGGTCGAACACCTGCGCAGGCACACGGTCAGCGGGCGTCGCGGCTGCAGCACCACACTACACTACGGCCCACGCACCTCCACGCTGGCCAGGTTGGCGGCGCCGTCGTCCCCGCCGACCACGTACAGCTTGTCGTCCAGCGCGACCACGCCGGCGTTGCGGCGCGCGTGCTGCATGGGCGGCACGGGCTGCCAGCCGGCGCCGGGCCGCCAGCGCTCGGCCGAGCGGCGCACGGCGGGCCCGTCGTGGCCGCCCACGGCGTACAGCGCGCCGCACACGACGCCCACGCCCGCGCCCGAGCGCCGCACGGACATGTCGGCCACGCTCTCCCACGTGTCCGTCGCCGGGTCGTACCTGCCCGAGCACGCGTTCGATTATTCAAAATTTATCGTCAGCGAGGCAAGAAATTCTTTTAGTTAAAAAAAAATTCGTTATCACAGCAAGAGAAATCTCTCTGCATAGAGATAACCTCTGGCGAGAGATCGTCTGCGACGCTCTCACCGCTCCACGGACTGCAGGCACTGGCGCGCGGCGCCGTCGTAGCCGCCCACGGCGTACAGCTGGCCGGCCAGCGCGGCCACGCCCACGGACGAGCGGCGCGAGCGCATGCTGGCCACGGCCGCCACAGTATGCAGGCTCTCACCGCTCCACGGACTGCAGGCACTGGCGCGCGGCGCCGTCGTAGCCGCCCACGGCGTACAGCTGGCCGGCCAGCGCGGCCACGCCCACGGACGAGCGGCGCGAGCGCATGCTGGCCACGGCCGCCACAGTATGCAGGCTCTCACCGCTCCACGGACTGCAGGCACTGGCGCGCGGCGCCGTCGTAGCCGCCCACGGCGTACAGCTGGCCGGCCAGCGCGGCCACGCCCACGGACGAGCGGCGCGAGCGCATGCTGGCCACGGCCGCCACAGTATGCAGGCTCTCACCGCTCCACGGACTGCAGGCACTGGCGCGCGGCGCCGTCGTAGCCGCCCACGGCGTACAGCTGGCCGGCCAGCGCGGCCACGCCCACGGACGAGCGGCGCGAGCGCATGCTGGCCACGGCCGCCACAGTATGCAGGCTCTCACCGCTCCACGGACTGCAGGCACTGGCGCGCGGCGCCGTCGTAGCCGCCCACGGCGTACAGCTGGCCGGCCAGCGCGGCCACGCCCACGGACGAGCGGCGCGAGCGCATGCTGGCCACGGCCGCCACAGTATGCAGGCTCTCACCGCTCCACGGACTGCAGGCACTGGCGCGCGGCGCCGTCGTAGCCGCCCACGGCGTACAGCTGGCCGGCCAGCGCGGCCACGCCCACGGACGAGCGGCGCGAGCGCATGCTGGCCACGGCCGCCACAGTATGCAGGCTCTCACCGCTCCACGGACTGCAGGCACTGGCGCGCGGCGCCGTCGTAGCCGCCCACGGCGTACAGCTGGCCGGCCAGCGCGGCCACGCCCACGGACGAGCGGCGCGAGCGCATGCTGGCCACGGCCGCCACAGTATGCAGGCTCTCACCGCTCCACGGACTGCAGGCACTGGCGCGCGGCGCCGTCGTAGCCGCCCACGGCGTACAGCTGGCCGGCCAGCGCGGCCACGCCCACGGACGAGCGGCGCGAGCGCATGCTGGCCACGGCCGCCACAGTATGCAGGCTCTCACCGCTCCACGGACTGCAGGCACTGGCGCGCGGCGCCGTCGTAGCCGCCCACGGCGTACAGCTGGCCGGCCAGCGCGGCCACGCCCACGGACGAGCGGCGCGAGCGCATGCTGGCCACGGCCGCCACAGTATGCAGGCTCTCACCGCTCCACGGACTGCAGGCACTGGCGCGCGGCGCCGTCGTAGCCGCCCACGGCGTACAGCTGGCCGGCCAGCGCGGCCACGCCCACGGACGAGCGGCGCGAGCGCATGCTGGCCACGGCCCGCCACTCCGCCGCGCCGGGGTCCAGCGCCTCCGCCGAGCTCAGCCCGGACGTGCCGTCGAACCTGCGCGCGCGCACCACAACTCAATTATGTATTTCATATTTTAAGTCATTAATCGTTATACATAATAATAGATTTGGGGCCTATTTCATCGCACTCTGTTAAGTTTCAATCATTTTAAGTGTCAGTTACCCGTGATGACGTCTCCGTCTGTTTCATAGTAATAGATAGAAACCGAATCATAGATAACCGACACTGAAGGTAAGTGGAACTAAACAGAGAGTCTCAAATAGAAAACCTACGAAATATTAGCGCTCTACTTGAACATTTGCGTTGTACACGCTGCGTATGCAGGCTGCGCACGCGCAGCGGCCGCGCACTCACCCGCCCACGGCGTACACGACGCGGTCGATGACGGCCACGCCCAGCGTGGAGCGGCGCGCGGCCAGCGGCGGCCCGGCCGACCACACGTCCGCCGCCACGTTGTACACGTCCACGCTGCGCACGCGCAGGGTGCCTGCGCACACACGCCCGCGATCAATAACATTCAATGGTGATTAGTTTCGTTTTTGTGCAATTTAGCAGTTCTAGCTCTGGGCCCGAATTACAAACAAGTTTTTGGATTCAAGGTGACGGATGACATATTGGCACTATCGACACAGAAATGGTAACGGATGCAGTTTTTTTTGTAATTTGTTGGCGACAGGTGACATATTGACACTTTTGACATAAAAACGGTGATCGGCGTCAGCACATATTTGACAGTATTTTGAGATAAGCGTTAATTTATCGCGCTCTCGTACTGTGAGGCGTGGCGTGGGGCGCGGGGGCGCTCACCGTTGAAGCCGCCGATGGCCAGCACGTGGTGGTCGCGCACGGCCAGGCCGGCGCGGCAGCGGCGCGAGGGCAGCGGCGCGGCGGGGCGCCAGCGCGCCGGCTCGGGCAGGTAGGCCTCCACGTCGCGCACGGCCTTGGGCGCCTGGCCGCCGGCCACCAGCAGCGCGCGCGGGGGCCGCGGGGGGCGGCGCGGGCGCGCGCGCGGGCAGGCCAGCGCCGCCGCCGCGCGCCGCTCGCCGCGCAGCAGGTGCAGGCTCAGCGCCTCGATCACCAGGTCCTTGACCTCCACGGCGGCGCTGCACAGCGGCTCGGCGGCCGCGCGCGCCACCAGCGCCTCGCGCGCCAGCAGCGGCAGCCGCACGTGCGCCAGCAGCCGGCCCAGCGCCGCGCGCCGCTCCTGCCGAGCCGACAGGCGTAACGAGACATTCGTCAAAATAAAAAGACGCGAAAACTCAATCGCCCAACTCGCGTCGCAGGGTAGGATGACAAATAAGACCGAGAGCGGTGCGGGCGGGTGGTGCGCCTGCCGCCCGCACCTCCTTCGGCCCCCTTTGTCGCCTACCCCGCGCCCCTGTGCCACACGGGCGAGGACTCGGTTAAGCGGTTGGTCTATAGAATCGCGTTCGATTTTTGAAGTGAAAACTTATTTAGCGGCGTTGTGAACTTGTTTGTTTTTTGGGCTGCGTAAAAAATGTTAAACTCGCGTCAGGTTCTGACGGTCAGGTTATGCTGGCGTAAGCTATAAAATTCCAATCTGATTTGAATTTATTTAAATTTGGAACGCCGCCCGCGTTTTTAATAAAGAATGATCGCGTCGTAAAGGATAAGTACCAGAACAGCAGCCTATAGTAAGAGGTTTATCTTAATAGAGGGTCCCGTGACCATGAAAGTTGCTGCTGGGTCGTTTAAGCGGCGCAGGGCGCTTCCGCGAGTGTGCATGCGTTTAGTTTTCACTTCTGCCGGCACTCCCGGAGTGGAACCTGCGGCTTTTTTATTTAATGAACAATGGTAATCCTGTCGAGACGCTGATGATTTCTGTTGCCTACATAAATTCAATAACGATAAAACGTCACCTTCACTGTGCAATAGAAAAAGAACAGCACACGCTCAGACGCTCGCCTGAGGAACAGACGCTTTGAGGAACATTCCGTCAGCGTTAAACCCTAAATACAGTTTTTTCAAAAAGTATAAATTTGTACATGAAATTTTAACAAACAATAAAATAAACTAACATTCGAGTATCAACTACCGACAAAAATATGAAAATGTACGTGAAAATAATCTATAATAATAGATATTGGGACGCACCTCCGGGTCATGCTGCATCCAGCGGATCACGGCGTCCAGGATTACTTCTTCGTTCGGGACCTGCAACGACACAATCATTCCACATCAAAATCGACAGCAATCGGTTCTCTTTTATCCGTAGTACCGCTGAACAGAACTCTTATTATTCAATGTAATTTCATACAAATATCAATATCATGTCGGACAAATACCTACCTTTGTCTTCGTCTAGTATAAAGCCAAATTTAGACGGACAAAAACCTGAAAAACTGCGGTACATTGCCGGGCTGAGAAGCTAACGGGTTAAAAAAGTGTGAGCCGGGCTCGACGCCGGGCCGCGCGTTACCGTGATGCGGTCGGAGTCGATGAGCGCCGCCAGCGCGTCCGCCTGCAGCGCCAGGAACTCGTCGCTCTCCAGCACCTGCCGACAAATCAAACATCAAACTCGCTCAACACTGCGGCTAACTAATTACATTAAAAAAATTATACGGCACATAAAATTCCCAAAATTTTTACAAAAAACAATTTTTACGCAATTGGGATTGTCTATTTTTTTACAATGTATAGTAAATCGAAAACCATTTCGAGATAAATGCTTTTTAAATCGTTTTCTGTATTTACTTTATTTTATTTTACTATAATGAATTTATTACATGAAAAATAAGCAATGACCTTCATTTGACATTCCCAGACATGACCTAGACGGTCCAAAATGTACTTTATTTGCAAAGGTTACAAATTCTATGCTATTTACGCGTGGATTATACTACGGAGTTCAATTTGGGCCCGCAATCTGACATTTCATTCATCTTATGACAGATGACAAGCAAATGGGCAATCTTGTTACTGTCATTCTTGTTTTTTCCACTGTTTACTTTCATATTGTTGTATTATAGTTTAGATTTAGAAGCACTTTCGGTAGATAATTAGGCAAGAGTGTAACCGGACAGCGATGTGCTTCGCTCACATGAAAGATTTTCCGCTAAATATTTTAGTGAAGAGCGAATATATTACGTTTGCGGTTTACTTTCGCCTACTGAGTTTACTGACTTATTTCCGGGTCCTGTTTTGTCTCGATCATACCTGGTATGTGTTTATGGACCTTTCTGCTTCGCACAGAATGTTATGGTATGTGTAACGGTTGTGAAAATATAAAATTCATAGGAGAAGATCGCGTGAATCTTCCTGTGTTATTGTTGAATCATGTTGACATTGATACTAATGACAGTTTGCCAACTTCACCACAGATAGAAAAGACGTTAATGGCGGCGCTTCACATACGTTTTATGATCAATTTATCCAATAAGCAGATGTGTGACACCGGCAATGGAAACTCTGACGTCATCAACCAAAATACTTTCAATAATTAATAGTAAAAAAAATACCGAGTTATATGAGAAAATATTGAAATTGGTTTCTTATAATTGACTATTCTGCACAAAAAAAATATAAAAAGGATAGGTATTTTTTTTTAGACAATCCCAATTGCCGGAAAAAGGCGTTGTTTAGTATTAAGAAACATAGAACCAGGCACGCGCAATTCTCATACTTAAGACGTGTATGCAGGCTGTACAATGATAGTTGTATGGGTGCAGATTTGTTTAGCAGCTCGTTGGCTGTATTTAAAAAAAATATTAAAGATTTATTGAAGTAGGTATTTTACTATATTATATATTATTTTATTGTATGTATGTTTATATGTATGTATGTGTATAAATAGGCTCAGGATTGTGCTGATGTTAATGTTGTATATATATAGATGTTATATGTTTTAACGTGTTTAACTGTACTTTTTGTTATTTTATAGGAAACTGTAGGTCTATTTTTATAAAACGAAATCCTAGCTTTAGCTAAAATGTAATATTATTGTGTAAGACTGTTTGTTTCTAAATAAATGAAAAAAAACTTTCTTAGCGCGGGGCAAGCCCACGAGGCGTGTCGCGAGCTTTGGGCTGTGGGCAGGCGCAGCAGTGCGCGTGCGCGGGCTGTACCTGCAGGAAGTGCTGGTCCAGGTAGCGCGCGGCGGCGGCGGCCAGCTCGTGGCAGGCGTGCAGGTCGGCGAAGGCGCGGATGCCGAGCGCGTTGTCGGGCGCCAGCGCCGCCGCCAGCCAGGCAGCAGTGCGCGTGCGCGGGCTGTACCTGCAGGAAGTGCTGGTCCAGGTAGCGCGCGGCGGCGGCGGCCAGCTCGTGGCAGGCGTGCAGGTCGGCGAAGGCGCGGATGCCGAGCGCGTTGTCGGGCGCCAGCGCCGCCGCCAGCCAGGCAGCAGTGCGCGTGCGCGGGCTGTACCTGCAGGAAGTGCTGGTCCAGGTAGCGCGCGGCGGCGGCGGCCAGCTCGTGGCAGGCGTGCAGGTCGGCGAAGGCGCGGATGCCGAGCGCGTTGTCGGGCGCCAGCGCCGCCGCCAGCCAGGCAGCAGTGCGCGTGCGCGGGCTGTACCTGCAGGAAGTGCTGGTCCAGGTAGCGCGCGGCGGCGGCGGCCAGCTCGTGGCAGGCGTGCAGGTCGGCGAAGGCGCGGATGCCGAGCGCGTTGTCGGGCGCCAGCGCCGCCGCCAGCCAGGCAGCAGTGCGCGTGCGCGGGCTGTACCTGCAGGAAGTGCTGGTCCAGGTAGCGCGCGGCGGCGGCGGCCAGCTCGTGGCAGGCGTGCAGGTCGGCGAAGGCGCGGATGCCGAGCGCGTTGTCGGGCGCCAGCGCCGCCGCCAGCCAGGCAGCAGTGCGCGTGCGCGGGCTGTACCTGCAGGAAGTGCTGGTCCAGGTAGCGCGCGGCGGCGGCGGCCAGCTCGTGGCAGGCGTGCAGGTCGGCGAAGGCGCGGATGCCGAGCGCGTTGTCGGGCGCCAGCGCCGCCGCCAGCCAGGCAGCAGTGCGCGTGCGCGGGCTGTACCTGCAGGAAGTGCTGGTCCAGGTAGCGCGCGGCGGCGGCGGCCAGCTCGTGGCAGGCGTGCAGGTCGGCGAAGGCGCGGATGCCGAGCGCGTTGTCGGGCGCCAGCGCCGCCGCCAGCCAGGCAGCAGTGCGCGTGCGCGGGCTGTACCTGCAGGAAGTGCTGGTCCAGGTAGCGCGCGGCGGCGGCGGCCAGCTCGTGGCAGGCGTGCAGGTCGGCGAAGGCGCGGATGCCGAGCGCGTTGTCGGGCGCCAGCGCCGCCGCCAGCCAGGCAGCAGTGCGCGTGCGCGGGCTGTACCTGCAGGAAGTGCTGGTCCAGGTAGCGCGCGGCGGCGGCGGCCAGCTCGTGGCAGGCGTGCAGGTCGGCGAAGGCGCGGATGCCGAGCGCGTTGTCGGGCGCCAGCGCCGCCGCCAGCCAGGCAGCAGTGCGCGTGCGCGGGCTGTACCTGCAGGAAGTGCTGGTCCAGGTAGCGCGCGGCGGCGGCGGCCAGCTCGTGGCAGGCGTGCAGGTCGGCGAAGGCGCGGATGCCGAGCGCGTTGTCGGGCGCCAGCGCCGCCGCCAGCCAGGCAGCAGTGCGCGTGCGCGGGCTGTACCTGCAGGAAGTGCTGGTCCAGGTAGCGCGCGGCGGCGGCGGCCAGCTCGTGGCAGGCGTGCAGGTCGGCGAAGGCGCGGATGCCGAGCGCGTTGTCGGGCGCCAGCGCCGCCGCCAGCCAGGCAGCAGTGCGCGTGCGCGGGCTGTACCTGCAGGAAGTGCTGGTCCAGGTAGCGCGCGGCGGCGGCGGCCAGCTCGTGGCAGGCGTGCAGGTCGGCGAAGGCGCGGATGCCGAGCGCGTTGTCGGGCGCCAGCGCCGCCGCCAGCCAGGCAGCAGTGCGCGTGCGCGGGCTGTACCTGCAGGAAGTGCTGGTCCAGGTAGCGCGCGGCGGCGGCGGCCAGCTCGTGGCAGGCGTGCAGGTCGGCGAAGGCGCGGATGCCGAGCGCGTTGTCGGGCGCCAGCGCCGCCGCCAGCCAGGCAGCAGTGCGCGTGCGCGGGCTGTACCTGCAGGAAGTGCTGGTCCAGGTAGCGCGCGGCGGCGGCGGCCAGCTCGTGGCAGGCGTGCAGGTCGGCGAAGGCGCGGATGCCGAGCGCGTTGTCGGGCGCCAGCGCCGCCGCCAGCCAGGCAGCAGTGCGCGTGCGCGGGCTGTACCTGCAGGAAGTGCTGGTCCAGGTAGCGCGCGGCGGCGGCGGCCAGCTCGTGGCAGGCGTGCAGGTCGGCGAAGGCGCGGATGCCGAGCGCGTTGTCGGGCGCCAGCGCCGCCGCCAGCCAGGCAGCAGTGCGCGTGCGCGGGCTGTACCTGCAGGAAGTGCTGGTCCAGGTAGCGCGCGGCGGCGGCGGCCAGCTCGTGGCAGGCGTGCAGGTCGGCGAAGGCGCGGATGCCGAGCGCGTTGTCGGGCGCCAGCGCCGCCGCCAGCCAGGCAGCAGTGCGCGTGCGCGGGCTGTACCTGCAGGAAGTGCTGGTCCAGGTAGCGCGCGGCGGCGGCGGCCAGCTCGTGGCAGGCGTGCAGGTCGGCGAAGGCGCGGATGCCGAGCGCGTTGTCGGGCGCCAGCGCCGCCGCCAGCCAGGCGCAGCAGTGCGCGCGCGCGCCCGGCACGGCCAGCAGCGACGCGCCCGACAGGATGCCCTGCGCCGGGAGCGTTAGGTTACTCTGCTTCTTGTACAATTATCAGGGATACGAACAAAAAAAAATATCGCGCCCGACTCCAAAAACGTATGTGAAGTATACAGCGATACCCAAAACGGTCCCCCGAGCGGCCCCCGTTCGACTCTTACTTGCACGTTGTCCTCGGTGATCACGAGCGAGTCCGGGTTGTAGATGTAGTCCACGATGGCTTGCAGCGCCTCGGGCTCCACGTTCTGCGACGTACACAAACGCAGGATTAGGAAAATAGCTCTGACCGCTTTTCGAATTTAGTTTTGCTTTTGACTGATTTGACTGATTGATACATAGGTCTCTAAGAGAAAATATGAAAACCAGTGAATACTGCGACTAGTGTCAAGTGCATGTTTTACCATTAAGTGCAATGCGTAATTACAGTGTGTTAGTGATGTGTGTATATATATGTGTCACCTGTATGGTGATGGTGTGCTGTGTGCGCTCGTCGAACTGCGTGAACATGGCGCGGAAGTAGGGCGAGCTGGCGGCCAGCACCGCGCGGTGCGCGCACACGCCCTCGTCCGCCGCCGCCGCGCCCTCCGCGCACGCCTGCAACAGCGGCAGAGCGTTAGCAGCCGCGCGCCCAGCACTGGCAGCGCCGGTACTGACCCTGAGGCGCACGTCCAGCAGGCGCGAGGCGTGCTGCGCGCGCGCACCCGGCTCCGCGCGCCGAGCACTGGCAGCGCCGGTACTGACCCTGAGGCGCACGGCCGTGAGCGCGGCGTCGGCGCGCAGGCGCGCGAGCGCGTCCAGCAGGCGCGAGGCGTGCTGCGCGCGCGCACCCGGCTCCGCGCGCCGAGCACTGGCAGCGCCGGTACTGACCCTGAGGCGCACGTCCGTGAGCGCGGCGTCGGCGCGCAGGCGCGCGAGCGCGTCCAGCAGGCGCGAGGCGTGCTGCGCGCGCGCACCCGGCTCCGCGCGCTGCGAGCACTCGTCCAGCGACGACTGCGACGCGCAGCGCACCATCAAGCTGCCGCCACACACACGCACACGCGCACGATACATTATTATTTTGTTAAATGAAAATGAAAGGCATTATTATTTCATCTCAACATTGCTAAAAGCACAACAAACTTTGCTAATAGCTAGTAGTAGGCTAGCAACTTTTTCTATATTGATGACTGTGTAGCCACCTTGAGGTAAAATCACTATCAGATTATGAGTACTGCACGAGTGATTAAAAATATTTTAGTACACACCAACACTCCTCGAGCACCATTTTTTATTTTTTATTAGCTCCGGCTTGCCTTAAATTATGTGTTAGGTGACACAGACCATTGCAACATGGTTGTGTTAGAATAATTTAGAGCATCCAGACAATCCTGATGTGTGTTCAGCACTCCAGTGTCAGCGAGGTCTGTGTCAGTACCTGTATCTCCCTCTATCTCCATCTCCTTCTGCTGCGCTGCTCTCCTCCCCCACCCTGGAATTAAAGGAGTTGTATGTTTCCTGATGTTTGCGCATTGCAATACCTTGCATATCTTTTACATTTTTTTGTTGGGCCTAGGACTAGATTGCCTGAGTGCTATGAGTGGGCTCTTTGTCTGTGTGGTTGTGAAGCACGGACCCATATTGTGCAATTAAAGCTGTTAAACTATTGTGGAAATTTGTGTTTTGAATCCATTGTCAAGTGGAAAGGGTGGAATCACTGTGTCTGAAATACAACAGGAACACGGCAAACAAAGAATTTACCTAATAATTAAGGCAGTCTCACAACAGTTATGTTCATCCATGTTTTTCAATTGTTTGGGTTACTTGTTGCTACTAATTACACATCAACTTAAAACAATGTACTGTCTAGTTTTAGCAAAAACTTGTCACACAACCTTGGTAATTAAAGGGCTGTTTGCTAAGAGTTAATTTGACTCAGAGATCCAGGGTTAGCAGCATCAAAATGTATGGGACTATCAAGCCTCACTCATATATTGCTACATCCCAGACGAATGTTTGCTACAAGTGGCTTTCACACAATACATGTTAGACCATCAAGCAACCCATTGGGTGACCTGAATACCTCTACTCTGTCAAATCTATAAGAGCTATAAGTGGGTATCCACCGTTGCACACCAACAGTGCTAGATCAAGAGACTGACACGTTGCCTCAGGCCTTCATCTCAGTCAAGGATAAATAACCAAGCACAGTGCCTCTGTAGCCGTGCTTTAGTGCCTGCCCTGTGGAAACGCAAGCAGTACTTCAAGGTAGGTGTCTTAGTTCTGTTATAATCACAGTTGCTACTTCAGAGAATGCCACTCCAGCCTGGTGATCGATAGGTCGCGTCGTACTCACAGGGGGTTCTGCTCGTCCTGCATCGCGGCCCGCGCCCCGGCGCAGCTGCTTCAGGCGACGACCGCAGCACGCATGGTACACACACCTAGACCACGATCTTAATCTGCAGTCGTACAATAATTACAAGGTAACAAACACGAATGCGCAACTGACGACGATTCAATCACTAAGTTTATATTGTCAAACAAATGTCAACTTTGACAGCTTTGACATTTGTTTTTTTTTAATATGGTACTTTGATACAGCGAAGGGAACACATCTTGTCATATCTGTGTTAAACAGATATCTTCTGATTGTTAATTGAATGAATCTCCTTATGAAAACTTCAGGATTAGGAGCCAGAAACATACCAAAAACCCTAATTAAATTATTATATACTGCAGTGCCAGATAACAGTCTGATGGTCAACTAAATAAACAATTAAGTTAGTAGAAAAAATATAACATTGACCCGAGATAGCGAACCCACACACAGGTCATAAGTTTTGATCTGTGCTGTGATTATGATTACGATGCGGCATTGATCACGCGCATAGAGCTATTAGTGCGTATTGATGGTATTAACGCTAATTGTGTACAAACTTAGGATTTAGGCGAGTAGGTTTAATAAAAAAACGATTATTTTTACATTTACTTAATTGTATTTTCTCTATTTGATGTTCCGATGTTTTAAACGGAATATTTTTGTCCTGGTGATACAGGTTATTAGGCACTGCACTGACATCCTGAAACCACCTCAAAGCTTTACTTAGTTTATTTATTTATTTATTGTATATTCTCATTAATTCTGGAAATATCGCATCAATCCAAAATTTCTGCGCTTGGTCCAAGACACTGATTATACTTTCGTCGTAGGGCACATGGAATATCTCAACTACTCTCGACGTCTCGAAATCTGGCAACGCCACACAAAATAGAGCTTTTCTTTTTTTGCTGAAGTACATTTGTGCTTGCACTTGCGTCCAGAGTTCCATCGCTAGTTTATTGTCTTTAACATAGGAAAGCAAGGTTTCAGCATTAGACGGCCATTTGATCTCCACTGTGTACTCGTCCGTCACGCCGTCCGGAGCTGCCCCGAGGATTGGATACTCAACATTCAGCAGAAGTCCACTCTCGATTACTTCAATCTACAACAATCACAATAATTTATTCAATGTGAGTAAAAAACAATGGATGAATTTTTTGTCAAGCCACGCATGGTCATAGTAAGTCAAGTAAGTCAGCCAAGCTGTCATTAACAGCATGAGAATGAAAATGGCAGACACTAGCACTCAACATCACAAATCAGGGAAAAGGGCTGTAGATAAAAATATTATTCTACTGATAAAATGGTGATGAAAAGTTAGTAATTGTAGCAGACATTTTGAAATTACCTTTTCCTTTTTGCTCACTTCTTCCAGAACGGCTTGCTTGATTAGTGTTCGTTTTGCCACTTCTTCTGGGGTGTATTCTAAGTCTTCACCTAAAATTCTATCCACAAGGTCTTGCTTCTTGTCAGGGCAGTGAACAGCTTCATGGAGCATCGAGTCTTTGATTCTTCCATACCTGGCGACATATTTATTTATTTCTTAAAGGAGAACCAACAGGTTTTTATACAAATGTAGAAAAGCAACACAAAGCCAATTATACGGCCTCAGAGATAGTCACAAAATACAAGCTTAGCGTCGTAAACGTAACTTAAGCCAGGTCAAGATTTGTTTCATGTTTGCAATGCGTTATTGGCATCTTCGTCGCATACGCTAGAAACAATACAGTGCATCCCCTTCATTCACGCAAATATTTGGATAAATACGCCAAGTGCAATGCCAGCCTTATAAATCAACGAACACCGGCTGCACTCACTAAAAAGCATGAATCACGTGACGGCAGAGTGTGCAAGCTAGAGGCACGATCTTCTCGCGTGAAGTTAGAACTTTACTAGCAGTTCGAATATGTTTTTTTATGATGTTATCACGTAAAACTATCGTCCGTAAACCGACTTTATAGACAATCGGTTTTTTGTTCAAATTCGTAACAATTTCTCGATTTAGTCAAAATAAAGCGCTTTTATATTATGTCTAGGCATGGGACTTTTCATTGCACGGTAAGACGTTGGCGAGCCATGAAGTCGACATTAGTACTCACTCATTTATTTAATTCTAAAATGCTTTTATAGCAATGAATATGAGTATGAATAGGAGTTGGATTTATTGCTAATGTCAACTCCATGGTTCGCTAACGTCTTGCCATGCTATGAAAAGTCCAATGCTTAATTTTGTTAAGTTATTATTAAATAACTTTAGTACTTCTATCTCATTGCTCTTACCAAGAAAAAGAACCATGTGTCTAACTAATACATTAACCTTTTTAATCAAATTCAAATAGTGTATGATATCCTATTATTTCAAATCAATGAAATCTAGTTTTTCTTCATTTCTTAAATTGCTTCCAGTTTCATTCTTGTTTGTCTATGCACTTTCCCCCTTATTCATAAACGCTCCATAGGCTTCTGCTAACTTAGCAATCGCTTGTCCTTATCTGCAGGGGCGTGCAGTGGGTTCTGACAGAGGGTAGGCACATTGACAACAAAGCCCGTATTGGTACGAAGCGTGTCGGGCACATTTACGTATGCTTACAAGCACTGCTTATATGCCTGTAAGGGATGAACGCGTCTGCTTATCTGTCACTTTGAAATTTACCTTTCACAGATAAGGACAAACAATTGCTAACTTAGCAGAAGCCTATAGTGTTTATGGATAAAGGGGTATATCCGGAGACACACTGAACACTCTTACCATACTTCTTGCCACGGTGTTACATCAGTTTCACTAACGGATGTCATTTCTTCAACCACTGCATGCAAAAGTGCGCGCGGGCAGTGCAGCTCGCCCTCAAGGGACACGCACAGCTGATGCAGGCTCAGGCTTTGTGTGTCTTCACGGTAGTAGCGACTGAGGACACAGTCAATGTTCTTTTCTTTTAACACCTGTATAAATTCTTTAAAAACAGCTGGCTGAAAACACGTTCATACTGAATAACAACAAGAATTATCAGACCATAATTATACACAAACTTGATTATAGACATAAATAACCTACATTAGGCTTTATTTCCCTTCCTTTTTCTTTGCCTAACATCTCTTTTAGTGTCATAAATTGTTTAGAATTGTCATGGCTTGGCAAAGGAGACACTGGTCCCCAGTAGCTTGTTGGGTTGGTCGCAGCAGGCTCTTCGGATCTCCGATGCAGCCACAGTAGAAGTGCCACAGCGTGTCTGCACGCATCTGTAATGTAATATAATGTACAGTGAGTCAGTTTTCTTAATGTTTTGCAGCATTGTCAAACTATCAAATGTTTCCAATACAATTTGAATCTGAATGGTATGCACACACGCACAGTGGTAATCAGGAAATTGTATGGTCATGTTCTTCCATTATGCCGTCACTAGAAACCTGTGGAAGTGATCACAGCCCAACAGTCAAAACACAAAGTTTGACAAGGGACATTAAGAAAATAGACTGTTTACTGCAATCTATCCAATTCTCAATGCATTAGGAGCATATTATGTAATTGTATACCCGGGCATGCTGTGCAGTCTTCGCACTGGCAAGACTGCACGAAGTCCTCGTCTTCGTCGATGACGACTGTGGCGCGGTAGCTCTCAAAGTTGATCGCGTGTTCCGGCGTGACGCGACTCTTCACTGTGCACAGGCTGTCGTGCCTCTTGATTTGTACTAATTTAATAGTTTTGTCGCCGAAAGACTCCCCAACAGAGCTGAAACCATGAAACGGGAATTTGTTGTAAGAGACGCCGAATATAGAAGGCACTTCATTTGTTTTCAGTCATAAATTAGTAATAGTACTTATTCCCAACTTAAGTAAAATACAATTATTACACGTCGCATTACCATTTTTTCGCTTTTGTTTCTGTACTTGCTGCAAAAAATCTAACAACCATGTCGACAGATACTTTAGGGAGATTGTACGAGTCGGCTTCATCAAAACCTTCTTCCATTGCAGGCAAATTTTATTAAATTTTTAACCCAACGCTTCAAATACAAGAAAAATTATTAAAAATTAAACAAAACGAAACAGTGTTTTGTTGACTGTTACTGTTATTAACGTAGTGATTATATTCTCTTTGCTGTTATATTTGTGGCGTTGTTGTTGTTGTCACTTTTGTCAGCCTGTCAGTAGATTAGATAGTGTCAATGTCAAATAATAAATACACCATAGAGTCACAACATTCATTTTTGGCCCTCTTCTATACAAGAAAAACAAAGGGATGAAAGTTCATACAGTCCTTTACTATTTCAAGTTTCAAGTGTGGTGAGGGAGGAAATGAGGAGAGATACAGCTTGCCCACAAAGAGTAGAAATTAAATGAGGGCGCCACCATCGTTCATATGGTAACACAAATACTTGGACCCGAATGGTCTTGATAGTAGTGAGTTGTCATATAAATTTAAGTTATTTATGAGACCTATTTTGCTACAGTACATTGAAATAGGAATAGGAAAATTGGGAGTGGGAGAAACGTGATGTTTCATTCAAATAATTAAAAACAAATTTTGAAATTAAAGATTTATTAATCAGAATTTAATTCCTCTTAAAAATCAGAGCCACTGCTCTCACTACTTTCACTGCTATCATCAGCTAAATTTATTACAAGTTCTATTTCTATTTCTTCGTAGAGAATGCTTCCTCTTTCGTAATATTCTTTTTCAATTTTTTCCACATGCTTACAGCTGTTTTTCCACATATCAACAGTTATCTGGCTGAATGCTTCTTCAGTGATTTTTTTTATGTCCGTTGACGCTACATTTTGTTTAGCTATACCCCAAATAAGCTCAATGGGGTTTAAATCACAAATGCCAGATTTGCCATGATTATTTTGACCTTCATCCACTATACGCCTAACGGTACTTACAGATTTTCCTGAAATAAATAAGTAAACAAAAAGTTATAGAAAAAGAAATGATTGAAACAGTTCAGACATTACTTTACGGAGGTCCATGAACTACTATAAATTACTTTGCTGTTCCGGGGCCTAATCGCGTTAAGTCGCGGAGAAGTAGGTAGTCATTATTGTTGTACATGAATAAATAATAAAACAAACAAAGTTTAACTGACATAACGCCAAAGCATCAAAACTTCGCGGTTGCTCTATATTTTCTTGTCAAAAGTGATGCAAGTGTTTCGTAATTCCTAACCTAAAATTATAACCTACAAATAAAAGATAAACATCCATTAAACAATTATTTCCGTCAGATTATGGTTACTGATAAACATGTATCTTTAGTTTCAAACACGCACTATAGATGTAATGTAAAAATAAATAAGAATACTTACCAGTCATTTCAGCAACTCGATTGTAAATATCATCTAGTTCTGTAAGAAGTTTGCCGGCATGATATTCGGCCAAACATCGTCGAAATACTCTGTATATGATTTCTCTGGCGCCACTTCTTATTGTCTTATTCATTTTAGATGGGAAATAGCGTTTTGATATAACAATAATAACAGAAAACAATAGTTAAGTCACGACTCTATCTAATAACCAAAGGACTTCGCTCATACTACGTCAGTTTTGACAGTTGTCATAGGGTTACAAGTAAAAAGAGATTTTAGTTTATTTTTATTTAATATCTACTCTTTTTGGGCAACCTGTAGGGCAAAGCATAGAAAAAAGAGATAGTGGAAGTGCAAGAAATCGCTTTCGCTAGGGAAACCGTATCGCCAATAACTTGAAATCTTGGCAATTATTGGTCGTAGCTTTTCTATTATAAAAATGTTATTAGTTAGGAATCGGTACTATAATTTGAACTTTCCACCCACAGAATATTGCTTAATTAAAGTCTATTATGCAGGTATATAAACACCATCTAGCGTGAAGTAGCCAAAAGATAATAGTTGAATTTAATAAATGAAAACAAAAAAATATATAATAGTCTGAAAATGTCAGTTGTCTAAATAATACTTTTGCCATTACACAACAGATGTCGTTAAAATAACTGCGTTGCAAAATAAATCTAATTGGTGACAACGGAACACTCGAGAGAAAATCTGATTCTGGCATAATCATTCTGCTACTCGAACCGTCAAATGCAATTTGACGTTCATAAATGCTATTTTCCGGAAATAGGTGGCACGCGCCTCTCGTTCACATGCCACTTCTACTATATATCTCTTTTTTCTATGGGGAAAAGGGATTCCTCCGAGGAAACAGGGTGATTTTTGACACTTGAAACTTATGGTCGCGGAGTTCCATTATATTAAACTAAATTAAGGAAAGAAATGCTTAATAATTAGAGCAGGGGTCCCATTTTGTGCGGACCGCGAAAACACATGCCTTTGCACCATAGAGTATCAAAAATGTATTTTTGTTGACTTCAATTCGTCGGCCGGGCGAAGCAACGAGCTAACAAACGAGCTAAATATTTTTCTATTAAATGTTTTTGACCGCGATGGTCATTTCATTATTTCTTAAAACGGGCACCGAGCGATACCAATTGGTGCCCCTGAATTAGAGCCTCATCTGTCGGTTCAAGGCATCACTACGATAGAAAAATGTTCCTGTTGGTATAGTCTGTTTTATTTAAAATGACGAAAAGTACTTAAAACCGACATCTATTGTTCAATTGTTAACTTCAAGTGGGGTTGTAAAACCATTAGTGTTAACTAAAAGTATACCGTGAACAATCAATCTTGATAGTTTTGATGTTGTTGGTCGGTGTTACACTAGATGACGTGCGTTTCTAAAATAATAATTATATACTATATCAAAATCACTTAGCACAATTGTTTAATAGTAGGTATAAGAAATTTTTACCTGAGTGTTAGCCGCACTGTAATTGTTTATGGAAAACAATACACCTATTATACTTAAAAGGGTCCAATTCAGGTAATAAACAATAATCAATAGGAGGGGATACTTTCCAGGCTTAAGTGCAATATTTTTTTAGTGTCTAACGGGTGTATTAATAATCATATTTTAAATAAAAATTAAAATCTTTCATTTCAAAGATCAAGAAGGGTTGAGCTACTCCAATACTGCGGTCAGTTTTTTTATGTCTCTTTGTTATTTTTTCCTTTCATATTCAGCAACAAAAGAAGTTGTAAAATCCCGCGTTAATTGCATTTTCGTCATTTAAAATGAAACAGACCATATCTCTAGATACTTATGTCGGGTTGGAGTACGACAAGTTCCTCAAATTCATGATAGATGGCGGTCGGCCGTACGGTACGTAGGTAGTACGTAACGGTACGAACTAGTTCAGTCTTTTTGCCTAGATGGTGCTTGCAAAAATTGGGACTAGTTAGTGAGTGGTTCTGGCAGGTATCTAAAAGCATCCTTTTTTACACGATCGCCAGTTGCAAAGGAGGATAATGTGTTTAAGATGAGCGTGTGTCGTTGATGCAAAAACTAAGCGACCGATGCGACTCACAAGCTCTCAACACAACACAGAAAATCACGCTCGTCTGTAGTGAGTTGTAACAACTGCGCTAGTAATAGGTACACTATAGGTAATTTATTTATTTATTTATTTTCGGAGATCCAACAGCTATACAATTACAGAGTGAGTAGTTAAAGTAATAACATTAAAGCCAATTATAGGCTCTCACAACTAGACATAAAATAAAACAATCAAAACAAAGTACGCGCGTAGTCGCAAACACACACCACGCAACTAAAGATAAAAGAAAGTACAGTTACAAAACTTATCCACTACACACCAACAAATTTAAAGTAAACAAATACCCAATTACTGAAACTGCAGTCACTATATATTAAACATAAAGCACACTCAATCAAACCACCTCTCCGCCAAACGCCGCCGCACTGTAGAAATGTTACAGTTAAATATAATCAATATCAAGCTCCTCAGCTACCTCATTGACACTACGACAAGCTCGCCTCAAAAAACTATTTTTGCGATATTTGGTTGCACCGCGCTTCAGTGAAATAGGCGGGTGATATCTTTTAGACCTATTCGGAGTATTGAAAGATATACTGGAAAGCAGTTCAGGACAATCGACCTTACCACTAGTGATACCTAGTTAAATGCTCGTCTGGCTTTATTTGTGCTTTATCAACTCTCCTTCCTCCTTCCTTCTTCCTCTTCGGCGTCCTGTCTCGTATTTGGCCTTGGGTTCGCTGGTGTTGTAATAACGCATACAGCAGCGGGTTCCGGCGAGGGCGCCCGGCCGGACGCGGATATTGCACATTTGCATACCGCCTGCCGAGTGCACCGCGGCGAGCGAGCGCCCGACCCGGTGACTACCGACCTACAGATGTCGCTACAATCACATATCCAACATTAAAGCCCCAATGTCGGATCGCCTTGGTTCAACGTAATATTAATTACCCATATGCGACAAAGTCTCTTGTGTGATAATATAGAGATATAGCGATATACAAGTGTATTCACATATACTACTATCTACGTTATACTCACTGCTTGCGCTACCGGCACTGCAAATACACCCGAGAGCCACAAAGTGGTAGGATCCTCTCGTTGGACGGGTATATCTGTTGCCAGACGCGATAGCAGTAGCTGGGGCCCGAGGGCCCCATGGTGATCCTCCACCTTCCCCTTAGATCAACCCATACCTCCAAACAAATGCAATGTTCTTTTCGTCTATATCTCAATATTACTACATTTACTTATTAGGTTTTATATGCACTCACCAGATAAAGTGATACCACCTGAACTATCTGCTTCGCACAAACACTTGATTCTCCCTCCTCATTCACCCTTCAGCTCCCTCCTTCATTTCTAACCTCACTTCCCAACATTCATCCTTCCCTCCTTAATTCACTCTCCCCCACCTCATACCTTGTGTTGCCAGTAATCAAAGTTGCGTTCAGAAACAGTATAAGGAACTCACCAGTAATTGTTAATCGCGATCATTCGCGACACTCCCGGCGGCCACTAGACTTACAGCAGTTACAGCCTGGCGAAGAGCTGCTGGGTCCACTCAGCAATCTTCTCCCTGGCTCGTACAGCCGCAGAGCGCCTTATTCTCCCACCCTCGTCAGTGACCTGTGGTGGAATTTCAGTCCCTGGAACTAATTTCACCGGATTTATATCCACCTGTTCCTCTTCAGAAACCTCGATTTGGCCCTGACGTTGCCCGGTTATTTCTTCAATAAAGCCTTCTCCAAGTTGTTCTACATCCATGGTTACTTGGTTTCGAGGTGAGCAGGCAGGTATTTGATCAAGCTCCACTCTGGTTTCGTTAGATACTTCATGTACCTCATTCGGTGCGCTGCTGTTCTCCTGCACAACTTCACCTTCTAAAGGGTAGAGATGACCAATAGAGCGTATGAAATCAGCATTTCCAACTCTGACTTTCGCCACCCTTATTTCCCCGTCTGGTCCTTTGATCAACTCGGATATCTTACCCACTTTCCATTGGTCTCGGTTTTTCTGATCGCCTTTTATTTGCACTACATCGCCTACACGTGGTGCGTCGTGTGACTTTACTCTGGGCTGTTTGGGAGAGTGTTGATACCTTTCTCTAAGGTTAAGTAGGTATTGTCCAACAAACATGTTCTTGAACTCTTTCATCACTTTCAGCCCTCTTCTCCATCCTTCAATAAGTGTTTCTTTTGTGATGGTGCCAGGGGGATTTATCTGATCAGTCGAAGGATTTAACTCTAGACATTTACCCAGAGAGAGGAAGTCAGCCGGCGTTAAAACATAGTCCACATCTGCTCCTACATAAGTAAGGGGTCTTGTGTTAGCTACTGCTTCTACTTCTTTCAGGACAGTCAACAGTTGGTTATCGCCAAGTAGATGCTTCTCCAAGGTCCTCTTCAAACAGTGTTTTACCACGGACACCAGTCGTTCGTACACGCCACCATGCCACGGGGCCAATTGGGGTATAAATTTCCAAGAGACCTTATTTTGCGTACAGTAATTGCTTGACAAGACTTCGGACAGTAATTTAAACTGCAACGCATTGTCAGACATAATGTGTGAAGGGACTCCTCTAGTAGCCACGAATCTTCTGAGTGCTAGTAGGCATTCCTCGGCTGTTAAATCTTGTACTATCTCTAAGTGGATGGCTCGTACTACCAGACAAGTAAACAAGCAAACCCATCTCTTTTCCTTGCCTTTACTCGTTTTAACATACATTGGTCCAAAGTAGTCTACTCCTGTGTATGTAAATGGATTTGAATATTTCACTCGTTCAGCTGGTAGAGCAGGGGTATTCGGTAACTGGTACGGGCCTCCACCGTGCTTAACACATCGTGAGCATTTCTGGATAACCTTCCGAACTTGTATTCGGCCTTGAGGTATCCAATATCGCTGACGTATTATACTCAGCGTATGTGGTACGCCTACGTGATAATTTTTATCATGTGTATCTTTAATTATTTCCCTTGTAAAATCGCAGTCCTTCGGTAACAAGATCGGATGCTGTGTCTCATATGACAAGTCTGCATGCATCAAACGACCTTTACATCGCAGGATACCGTCAACATCTTTAAACAGTCCTAAGTTTCGAGTCAGATGTGTTTCTTTGCCTTTTAGCTCTTCAGGAAAATGAATGGATTGTAAGTCTATGATTTGCTGTAGTTGAGAGCTCAAATGTGCTCCTGACTGTGTCATCTCCACTTCTTCACTTTGTCTATGGTTGTTATGGACCTCTGGCTGTACCTCATCCAGACCCTCCGCCGCTGCTGAAACTGACATAATGTGGTCTTCTAGATGCATATTTCTCGGCCATGATCCTTTGTCTTCGGCGAGGAATGTTGGTCCGTGTAACCATAGATTCTTCTTCTCAATCCATGTTTCTGGTCTAGTTGCAACATCTGCAGGATTGTGTTCTGTGTTGATGTAGCACCGCTCTACCCCAGCGTTTTCCTTTATTTCTTCCACTCTTCTTGTAACGAATGGAGGCAATAATTTTTTAGATTCCATCCAGTTGAGAACTACCAGACTATCTGTCCATAGAAATGTCTTCACATTAGGGAGTGCCATGGTCTTCATTAAGTAGGTGAGTAGTCTATTACCAATCAAATAACCAAGCAACTCTAGCCTTGCTATCTTTAAATTTTCCTTATCCTTCAGTGGTGCTACACGAGCCTTTGACATCAGCAGTGTCACTTGGACGCCACTTGCATCTTCACATCGTAGATACGCAACAGCTGCATAAGAATTTTGGCTTGCGTCTGTGAAACAGTGTAGCTCAAATTTCGTGTTTCTCTTTTCTTTATCATGACCCAGATACCTTGGCAATTCAATATTTTTAATGTCGCTCAAATGTGACACTGTCTCTTTCCACTGATGTAGAAGGTCTTCAGGTAGTTCAGTTTCCCACTTATATTTTCTTCGCCATAGTTCTTGAAGCAAAAGTTTAGCCGGCATTGTCAACGGAGACACGAAACCACAAGGGTCGTAAATGGAGGCTAAAGTTCTTAAAACTTCCCTCTTGTTGGCATTCAGTATCGTTGCCTCATTGAATATATCCTCCTTGAGTTTCAACTGAAGCGAGTCTTCTTCCACATTCCAAAGCAAGCCCAATACCTTTACTTGTTTTAATTCTTTGACCCTATATTGTTCAGGTATTTCTTTCATTAGAGATTTATCATTGGAGGTCCAATCTCTAATGTTCATTGACAGTTCTTGGAATGCAGTCTTAGCTTCAATGTACAATTTGTAAGCTTCACGTGTAGTGTCTGCGCCCGTAACTAAATTGTCCACGTAGCATTTGTCTGCGATACGTTCCAACAGACCATCATTTTTCTTAGACAAGTGGTAACGTATTGTCGCTGTGAGCAAAAATGGGCTAGAAATAACGCCGAATGGTACGCGACAGAATCTCATGTGAATAAGGTTGTCGTCTGAAAGTGGTTTTGTAAAATCTTTCACCCATAAGAATCTAGTCACGTCTCTAGCTTCAGACTGTAACCCAACTTGTAGAAAGGCCTTTTCAACGTCCGCAACTATTCCAATTTTATTTGTTCTGAAGTTCAATAATAAGGCCGTCAAGTCTTGTAACATACAAGGCCCTTTGTACATACATTCATTTAAACTTCGCTGGTCCTTCAACTTCGCAGATGCATCATATACCACACGTCCTCGCTTTCCGGCCTGTTTTACCAAATGATGTGGTAAATAATGAATCGGTGACCTTGTTTGATTCTTGGCCTTAATCTGTGGGTCTATTATTTCGATAATTCCAGAATCACATTGTTCTTTTAGTATTTCGTCATACTCTTGCAAAGTAGCGATGTCCGAACGCTGCAGTAAACCTTTCAGTCTACCATACGCTAGGCCATAGTTTGTCTGTAGGTCTGAAGTGTGATGTGTCCATGGCCATTTTACAAAGTACCTCCCTTCATGGTACTGAACAGTGTTATTAAAATGATGAACAGCTTCTTCTTCTCGCGTTGTTTTTGCAGAGTCTGTTATGCCAATATTCTCTAATGTCCACAAAAATTTGATATCCATATTTTGTAAAGGAAGGTCAGGATCAGTAAAATATGAATAACCTGGCTCAGATTCATGATATGTCACCACTGCAAGGGAATCTTTATCATCGCTTGTGTTCACACGGCCTGATACAATCCACCCAAATTCTGTATCAGCCAGATACAATTCTTCATCCAATTTAATCATTTTTCCAGTGATGAATGAAAAGTAATAATCGTTACCAATGAGAACGTCGATTCCCTGGCCCCCTGATCCATCATCAGCCATGACATCTACTAAGTCTAATGATTTTACCTTCGGCACAGGAACTCTGTTTGTAATGTTGGGTACAATATTAACCTGTATCTGCTTTTGTATCCCTCTTTTAGTTTCTATTGTAATGTCTGTTGAAGGGCTTAGGGTTTCCAGCGGCCTTTCTGATCCAAAGGTATAAATCATTAGTAGGTCTTCTCCAGTAGGTTTTATGGATAGCAGCTTTGCTAGGCGAGTAGTTATATAGCTTCTTTGACTGCCGCTATCCATGAGGACTCTGCAAGGATGCTTTTCATTCTTGCTCAGGACCCTTGCCGTTGCCGTCTGTAAGAAGGGTCTATAGTTATGCCCATGGCACGTGATAATCGGTATCTTAGCTATAGTAGAGGTAATATCCATACCTGATATCTTCTTACGGCATAGGGCACGGTTATGGGGTCCCGTGCAATGATAGCAAATCGTCCTTTTATAGCACTGCTTACTTCTGTGTCCTTCTTCGAAACACTTAAAGCATTTGTTTCCTAACTTCTTTATCCTTTCTTCTACACTACTGAAAGTTCTGCACTCGTCATTATAATGTCCACCATCACAAAATATGCATGACCTACGTGTTCTTTTCGCGTTATTATCAGTCCTGGCTGCAATGCTTCTCTTCATTGGTTTCTTAGGGATTAGTGATGGTCCAGGTTTTATCTCCCTTTTAGGCCAGTTTTCTTTCATGCTACTTCTTAACTGCGTGCGTATGTGTAAAGCTTCGGTAGAACATGCGGGTGTTGCATCTGATACCTCCTCTGTCTTTGCTTGAGATAATTCCATCGCAGTCCTTCGGTAACAAGATCGGATGCTGTGTCTCATATGACAAGTCTGCATGCATCAAACGACCTTTACATCGCAGGATACCGTCAACATCTTTAAACAGTCCTAAGTTTCGAGTCAGATGTGTTTCTTTGCCTTTTAGCTCTTCAGGAAAATGAATGGATTGTAAGTCTATGATTTGCTGTAGTTGAGAGCTCAAATGTGCTCCTGACTGTGTCATCTCCACTTCTTCACTTTGTCTATGGTTGTTATGGACCTCTGGCTGTACCTCATCCAGACCTTAGAAGACCTTATGAAGCTTAGACCCAAATATCGTCTAGAGGTACGTCATCGTCAATAAGACTTGTCAAGGCGATTCTTCATCAAAGTCTGTGTCTACCCTCTAATGATCATGGCCTCCAAATTGAACAAAGAAAAAGGAAAAAATTATGTATTTGTACGATCACAGCTGTTGCAATATGAAGTTCGCACACCATCACGTACCTAAAACGATATTATATCAACCAGCCTATTTAAAACTATTGACTGCTACCAGAGGGCTCATTCCGACAGCGGCTACGCAGGGCAATAACCAATTACGTGCCTGTCTGTTCTCTCAAACCATATTACTTTAACCAGATTAACGATAACTATTAACTGCTTCCTAAGAGCTCATTCCAACAGCGGCTACGCAGGGCTCAACCAATTACGTGCCTGTCTGTTCTCTCAAACCATATTACTTTAACCAGATTAACGATAACTATTAATTGTTTCCTAAGAGCTCATTCCAACAGCGGCTACGCAGGGCAACAACCAATTACGTGCCTGTCTATTATCTCAAACCAGATTATTGATAGCTAGAAACTGCTTCCTGAGAGCTCATTCCAACAGCGGCTACGCAGGGCAACAACCAATTACGTGCCTGTCTATTCTCTCAAACCAGATTATTGATAGCTAGAAACTGCTTCCTGAGAGCTCATTCCAACAGCGGCTACGCAGGGCAACAACCAATTACGTGCCTGTCTATTATCTCAAACCAGATTATCGATAGCTATAAACTGCTTACTGAGAGCTCATTCCAACAGCGGCTACGCAGGGCAACAACCAATTACGTGCCTGTTTGTTCTCCTTGTTCCCTATCAGCTGAGAACGTCGAAGGACCGCTAAGAAGAGGAAACCAACATCTCTGATTAGCAACGCATGAAGCTCGCACGCTACCATACGCCTGTCTTTACCTCAACGGCTGACGGAATGGACTCGCTCTAATATACTGTGACTTCTGTCTATGGGCTCATCCCGACAGCGGCTACGCAGGGCAACAACCAATTACGTGCCTTGTCACAGCATGCCATTCGACAGCTACGCTTGTCGCTTTACTGGCGGATACCAGAGCTGGCCTTTCTCTCCGCCAGCAGCACAATCTCCTCTTATGTGCCCTCTCTCAATCTAGCAACAGCTGACCCAGAGCTCGTCCCTGGACAGCAACACGTGGGGGACGCTGCTCGTCACGTGCTTGTCGCCATCCCTAGCCTACTACACTAACCACTAAAGGAGAACATTATTCTTATTCCAACCTACAAAAACGGACATTTTTTTTTTTTTTTTTTCTTTCCATTAGACTACCTGTAATCTGCGCTAGTGTAACTCCATCAGAATGTCATTAGTCAAGTCGTTCCAGCACCTTCACCAATTTTGTCGCTACAATCACATATCCAACATTAAAGCCCCAATGTCGGATCGCCTTGGTTCAACGTAATATTAATTACCCATATGCGACAAAGTCTCTTGTGTGATAATATAGAGATATAGCGATATACAAGTGTATTCACATATACTACTATCTACGTTATACTCACTGCTTGCGCTACCGGCACTGCAAATACACCCGAGAGCCACAAAGTGGTAGGATCCTCTCGTTGGACGGGTATATCTGTTGCCAGACGCGATAGCAGTAGCTGGGGCCCGAGGGCCCCATGGTGATCCTCCACCTTCCCCTTAGATCAACCCATACCTCCAAACAAATGCAATGTTCTTTTCGTCTATATCTCAATATTACTACATTTACTTATTAGGTTTTATATGCACTCACCAGATAAAGTGATACCACCTGAACTATCTGCTTCGCACAAACACTTGATTCTCCCTCCTCATTCACCCTTCAGCTCCCTCCTTCATTTCTAACCTCACTTCCCAACATTCATCCTTCCCTCCTTAATTCACTCTCCCCCACCTCATACCTTGTGTTGCCAGTAATCAAAGTTGCGTTCAGAAACAGTATAAGGAACTCACCAGTAATTGTTAATCGCGATCATTCGCGACAACAGAGTTGTAACTACTGTATGCAGCTACTATCGAACTAATTGATTGCTGTGTGGGACCCACGTTCTCTTCTCACAATAAACGTCAAAATTATTTTCCTTGCCAATTCAACGTGACATCGCTATGACCACAGTAAATGTGCATCTACTGCGACAAGGTTCAAGGATGGGTCAGGAATCAATTTGTTCCTTGTTTGACCTATTGATACACACACAGACACACACACAAATCACGTCTTTTTCCCTTACGGGGTAGACAGAACCTCAGGTAACAGGTACACATTGATACACATTGTTATTGTTACTTCTGTTAAAATTAAACTGGAATACACTAAGATGTTTTCCTAGTTTTAGTGTTAAGTACCTATAGTTAAAAAACTGTTTGTTTACATTTTATCCAGCTTGCTCGCGGATAGAACTTAAAAATATCAAGAAAATGTCGTAAAAGAGTTGCAAAAGAGAGCTCTTCAAACATTCAGGAGGTTCTGGCAGAATGGGTCCTTTGTTTTAAGCGCCCTCGGCAGACGCCGCTGCACCGCAAATATCACCCCATGCATATTCATACCACCGTGCAGCCTTTGTTTATAATCTCTCTCCCCCTCCCGCCGCCCCGCGCCCTCCTGCCCCGCCGACGCCCGCGCCCGCTTGACAACAGTCAAAATCAGCTGGGGCGATTGCGCAAGGCCACCATTCGCCGGTAACTGCATCTCGCTTGCACTCGCGTCCTGTACGCCACGCGTCGCATTCTAACATTTTGGTGGTACAGACACACCTTGGTCGGCTCTTTGTTCGAAAATACCTTGTAAACTCACCGAATACCTTGTAAAAACTGCCGCAATTAGATGAAGCAGACATTTTTGTGTTGTTTTCCAAAGTTTCCCGAAGGTGGGTACATGTTTTGTTCGAGATATCCTGCTTAAAGGATGGTAGCCGGCGAGCAGGCGGTGTCTGTGCCCTGCGGGCGGGGGCGCGGGGGGCGGCCAGCTGTTCGGATCGATGCGCCGCTCCTTCCCCCCGCCCCGCCGCGCCGCGCCCTCGCCGCGCCCTTCAGGTGGAGGTGGAGACCACTGATTGTAGGGCACAATGATGATGATGCTGACTTGACAATTGTTACTAACCTAACATTAAAAAATATAATTTTTGTTGTTTTCTGGCAATGAGCATTGCGCTACGTTACCTACATAATAAGCAGCATACTTAACTTAACACTTAATAAGTAAATATAGGTATCTACCAATATTGCCGTGGTTGTGCTTGTGCTCTACTGCAATGTTTCTCAATAGTTAGGTACTACTCTTACTTAGATACTCTTTTAAAATCTAATCTTAACTTGGGCTAGGCATGTGTGATTACAAATTCATATTAACTGGACGCTTGTGTAATCAAATCACCCCTCCCCCATATTCAAAAAATAATATTCAACTCTATCACGAGCGTGCTTCTGATTTAGTTCTTTAGCGACTCCTGCCCATCTGAATTAGCAAAGTATTCTTTGTCATGCACTTTGGCTTCACTTTCCTCGTAGGAGTTAGGTACAGGAAACTATTTAAGTAAGTGTGGAAGCTACCGAAATATATAAAGTTGTAAAAATCAGATAGTAGAATGACAAAGAAACGGTTCAAAGTGAGCCGTTTATTTGGTTCCAGCGCATCGGGCATCCCTTTTGCGTTGGAGCAGGGCTGTCTGTGGTCCTCGGGGACACGGAGGCTCGCCGCGTTTGCATCTGCGACTGGAGTGTGATTAATTGCAGGGCGATGGAGCCGGCAGCGTCCGGCGTGATTTATGTGCGGCCGCGCCTGCCGCGCCGGACGCCGGCAGCCGCGACGACGGCGGCCCGGGCTGGAGACCACTCCGACTGTTAATGAAGAGATAAAACACAGGCTGATTAAAGACAGGCAGGCAAGCGGGCATTTCAGGGCTGCAAATGTTCAGCAGTTTCCTAGGTAGAGCAACTGTCAGTAGGGTAGTCTTAGTTGCTTATATATACCAGTCACAGAAGAGCTAGTAAGGATTCTTCAGGCTGCGTCTACATGCAAGTACGAAGGAGTAGTACTGGGATTGACGAATATCGATTCATACCCACACTATTTGTAAAATTCTCCCTCCTTTCCTACACCATTCTCTTCCAATTTCCTAACCCTAAAAATTACAGTCGCCTTGGCTCGAGCTCCTGCTTCCTTCAACGTTTTTTAAGGTATTTAACGCGATAAACCATTCTACAATACACCCTGGGGTGGAAGAAGCATGAAGCGAAGCTTGCATTCATCTAGACCTAGCATGCGAAGGACAATTTTTCGAACCAGGTCAGCCTCCTTCATTTCCTTCTCTTTTTCGCCGTCCCGGGATCAAGTGTCGTCGTGGAAGCCGCGCCCGTCCGATCCTCGCTCGCGGAACAGGCGGTAAACGAGGTGAAGGGCCGCGGCGCCCGGCGATGTCGTCGACAAACACAATCTGCAAACACGCGAAAAACTCAATCAACCCTCGATGAGTTAATTAACCGGGATTGAATTGAATTGTCGTCCCGCGTCGCCCGGAGAGCCCTAAACGGCGGCTCCTGCGCGTCGAGCCGCTGATATTTTTTAATAATTAAATCGGAAATGGGAGGATGCCGGCTTCCCTGATCATTTGCGAAAAAGTTGGCTCTGATACGACATTTTGACAGCTTGTTTTTGTAGGGCGCGCACTGACTAAAATATTTACATTTTATAAACGAAACACCTGCATGGCGCAATAGGTAGCTGAATTATGTATGTACCGAGACTCTACATAATTCCGCTAATACACGTAGAAGTGTATAAGGTGTGGGTTAGATCAATTTACGGAGGATTCTTAGATGCTTGTCGCAATTTGGCAAATGTGTCGCGAGCAGGAGCGGCCCGCGCCGGAGCCCCGGCGGCGCCGAGAGCCTCTCCTCGAAACCATTATCTGATTTACGGCGGAGCTGCGTACAAATGATTCGCGAGAGCTCGGCAAACAGTGGCGCGTCAGCGTGTGTTTGCTCGGGAGACGTAATTGTGGCTTCCGCCGTCCATTACGCGGAGAGTCTTCGTGCAAATAACATGTTCGTTACTCGCTGCCTGAACAAACAGCTGCGTGTACCCCTCGGAGCCGCGCTGCTTACGGCGTCCTGCGGAAGGGCGCAGCAGCTTCCGCGCCATTTCGCGCGGCCGCGGCCCTGTAATATTTAGCGCTAGCAAGAAAACATAAAAAGCGCGGTGCGTGGCGGCGGAAATGAAACTTCCTGAGGAAGCGCCGCGACTCTCTTTATTCGGCCGCCGGCGCTCCGCCCGAGACACGTAATGGAAAAAGTTGCCGAAAAACATATTAATAAATTTCAATGCGAGGAGCTCCCTTTCGGATCGCTACTTGCTTATCAGCGAGGGCGGCGCCGGGCCCGCGCGCGGCTCGCGGACGCCTGCTATTTCAATTAGAACCATGCACCTCGTTTCATTTACCAGTAAAACTGCTCATTTGTCGTCCCATCCCACTGTCTCATAAACAAGCACTAAAAACGCGCGCTTATGGCAAAATATAGCGTGAGCAGGGAAAGGTTCAGATTGATCAGCTTATTTGTGAAGGGTTGCAAGGGTCGGCGTCCAGGGTCGACCCGAATGTGATTTAGGGAAAAAATTAAGTGTAATGGCGTCGCAAATAAGCCGCCGTAATGTGTGTCCGCGAGGTAAATAAAGGGACGTCCCATTAATTGCGCGGCCCATTGCGGCGATGAAATATGAAACGGCGCCGCGACCCTCGGCCCGCGGCCGCGCCGACAGCGAACCACATCTACATGCGTAACTGTACTTTACTGTATTTGCCTATTTGGGAGAGCAAAGGGGTGGTTTTGAGTTTTTTTAACACTAATGAAAACGACATCGAAACAGAGATTTATACTGACCATCAGTTGAGTGGCCTGAGCCAGTCAAGCGCCGCATACATTGGTTTTTAGAACTTTTACAAGCTTGGAATGAATGTTTAGGTATGCTTGTAATGTCAGTACGAGGGCATAAATATCGATACAGCCAAATATGTCAAACTGTATTATATGTATCACCGACGCTACTGTTTGTGGCGTAAAGGTGCAAGTATAGGATATCTGTTTGACGTCTTGGTGACGTATATATATGATTAATTAATGGTAATTTTCCTGAAAATAAAGCCACTCACTCTGCTCAGAATCACGAGCAGTATTGATTTTAGTATGGGGCAAAAGGTGTCCTTTTTTACAATCCTTTTCCGTTACTTCTTTATAGACACTTGTATGCTTACTTCCATGCTGGTCGGAGCAAAGAAATAACATAGAATGTACCAGTTGCTTCTCTGCCCGCGCAGATGGTAAGAGTCCATCAAGGGGATTGGGTTAAAATCTTAGGAATCGTGTTATAGGCGATGCGGCTAGCATCCCATCATTGTTATGATTCCCCTTTCCACTTCCACCTACCTATATGTTCACAATTATGCTAACCGTGGCCTTTAGGTTTTGTTATCATGGGCTCTTACGGGTATGACGTGATGTGTATGTATGTATGTATGTATGCTGGTATAAGAGTAACAAAATGGAAATTTGAAAATTGTATGAAAGCTTTGGGACACTTTTGCCTTAGAACTAAAATCAACAGTGCTTGTTGATTCGGAGTAGAACTGCCATCGAAGCTGTATAATTTGAGAAAAACGGTGAGTGAGTTTATTTTCAGAAAAATACCCTAATGGTCCATTTCTTACATAAATTTTGCAAGCAGGTCTTGTCATGGTCAGCAGATTGACGTGGAAGTTACGAATGATAATGTCGTCAACAAAAAAGCGGTGACATTTTAGCGGATTCTAGCCAACGACTTATTGATAAGGAAAATGTCGCTATACCGGCTTCAACTTTCGCCGTGTCTCCTAGTTAGTGGCATTTGGCTGAATGTTAAGTCCCTCAGATGAGCCGCCAGCGGGAAGTATTCGATTAGCTTATTTGCTACTGTCTGCTAAATACTGCATGATCTATTTTTCATGTCTGTGTCTGTGTGTCATTTTTTCTATAAACTTGTGTAATATTCTCTTGTGTGTCTTGCTAAAAGGAATAAATGTATTTTTCTTTCTTTCTTTCTTTATAAATATGCGACTTATATAATCCTGTTGCTTTGAAAATAAACAAACTTGGTCTACGAAAGCTATCTCGGACTGTCCTCAAAAAGGTATGAGTCTCATACTCATGATAATGGGTTCGATTCCCGCATAGCCTTATTGCCTCGAATTAGGTTGCATTGAAAGACGAACGGGAATTAATGAAGTAGCTACCTACTCATCGTTAAAGTACCTTTATCTATGCTCTCAAAGATACTTAATAAGGTACTTAAGTACGTAATATTGTGTCATGTGAATGGTATATTTATATCTCCATTGAACGTCTCAGAGTTTCTTTACGGAGTTCATCCAAGCAGCCAATCGTTTGAAATTACTTTGCAATCATCGCTCGAGCAGGAACTCCGCCGCGTACGGCTACCTACGTAATGGTTTGTACTGTTGCTCATTATTCCAACGCAACCGGCGTATTCGCTCGCAATTAATAAGTAAATAGTACAACAACACAAGCGATCGCTTCCGATAAGTGTTTTATATCGGATTACTTGTATCAATGTTTAATTAATAGGAGTGGCACGCAGCGAGCGGCGGCGGCGAGCGCCGAGCCGAGCGAGCCAGCGCGAATAAAACAAGGTAGCGGGCGGAGCGCGGCGGCGGCGGCGGCGGCGCGCGGCGCGGGCCGGGCGTCAGTCGCGGCCGGCCCCGCCAGCATGGAGCAGCTCATCGCCGCCGTGCGCTGCTACCCCTGCCTGTGGAACACCACGGCCATCGAGTACCGCGACCAGGAGCTCAAGGACGCCGCCTGGGCCGAGGTCATGAAGGAGACCAACCTCTCCTCGGGTGAGTGCTATTTACGCGGTATAGAGTTTAAAGTCGACTCGGGCTTGGTAGGGCCGCGGCGCCGCGAGCGGAGTGCGGCCGGCCGGCGCGCCCGCTGTGCGCGCGCCTGTGTGTGTGCGGACGCGGCCGCACGCACACGGCGGCCGCCGCCCGAGCCGAGCCGAGCGCGCCCGAGTGCGCCCGAGCGGGCCCGAGCGCCGCGCCGCACATTGTATGCAAATGCAGCGCGGGAGGGAGGGGCGCTATTTTTATAATTATGCATTTTTTGTTGTTCGTGTATTTTATTTACATAACATACACATACATACGGGGATGCGGCAGGGTGCTTGTGGAACATGAAGCACGTACTTAACTAGGGTACTTGTTTTATAGGGTGGTATAATGTTAGGAATATTTCTGGTAAAAATCTAGTTGAAGTAATTAAACTGCCGAGCAAAAACAAAAGGTATTGGACCTATCTCCCTTAAAATGTCGTAAGTTATTTTTTCCTCTGTGTAGGCAGGTACTTTGCCGGAAAAAGTATTGAATGGTTGTTTACTAATATTGTTGGTAATTTTACCTTATTTACTTTTAGTTTAGAGCACTGGGTCGCAGGCGCAGTCAGGCAGGACAGAGTCAGTACAATAACAATAATATTATGTATGATTATACATATTCTGATAAGTGATAAGTTATTGTACTTCTTGCGTTTATCGTCATTATCGTGTAGGTACTTAGAGTAAGTTTACTCATGGGCGAATTAAGAGCAGTGCGTAAGGGTTGCTAGAACTGGGGAGGGGTAGGGGGGATTTAGGGCCAGTTACACCCCTCTCTGATAAGTTCATGATTAACAGGAATATAGATGTCACTGCAATCACATGTTTCCAGAATCGATGTCGCTACTTTTTTGTCCTGTCGTTACCACGCACAGGTTTTTGTGCTTTCATAAGTTTTGCTAAATTACAGAACACATCCAGTGACTGAATCCTATTTGACTCACAATCTCTGCACGTACCGTAGCTAAAACTACCCAACAATTAGTCCAGTACTGTCCTATGGTCTATAACTTAAAGACGACTTTAAGAACCTACCTTTTCATACTAATATTCTTTTTTGTTTTTTCCAAGTTTTTCTTTCCGTTTATAAACATAATATTGAACTTCTTAGTTCTTCACACCTAAACGAAAATATTTGAGTCAGATTTGGACGCTATAGGACTACAGTTGCGTAGTTCTACGGTAACCATTTTGTCAACAATTGACGTCGTTACAGACTTAGCTGGGAAAAATATTTTTTAATCCTTTAAGCCAGAGGCATATTATGCAGATGTATATAAACGCTTTTTTTTGCTCGCGTGTTATTTATCTTCCTTTATTATTATAAATAGTTCTGTGCTGCAATGCGTGTAGAAAATAATAACTTCATCCCACAGTTTTGTACACGGGGTATCGGTGTTACCCCTACTTATATATAGGGCCGTCTTAAACTAGGCTGGGGCCCTTCTGGAAAGTAAAAAAACGAATTTTAATAACATTTTTTACTAAGTATGACCATTTGTTATAGAAATTGTCCTTCGGGGCCCCCCTGAGAATGGGGGCCCTGGGCACGGGCCCCGTGTGTCCTTATGGTGAAGACAGTATTGCTTATTTTTGTTGTTTGTTCACTATTCAGTATATTCAAACCGAAAACATTTCGTGCGATTAATAATTGGTGTTAGTTACAGTACCTATCACAGAAGTGCCACAAGTATGTATGTACTACAGACAGGCGTGTTGGAACTTGGATAACTTCTCGTCCTTATAGATTACAGCTAGGCTAGGTACTGAGAACAAACAAAACGACATTAATAATTCTGAATTCTGTTCACGTTCGTTGCAGCTCTAGATCTCTTTACTAACTCTGTCCGTGTAGTGATTGCTGAACTCGGGAAACAAACATGAATTCCCTGCGACCTGCCTCCTTGTAAGGCCTTGCTCTTGGCTCCTTGTAGCATTTCTGAGAAGCCGAAAGGTGCTTGCACATTTTTTGCAGCACTACAATTTTAGCCACTCTCCCCCGCCACTCAGGGTTCCACGACCCCAGTCCGTTACCAACTTCTTTTTCGTTGTTCCAGTGAAAGACGTAAAACTAAAATGGAAGAAACTGCGCGACTCGTACCGCGACGCGCTGAAGCGCGCGAGCGAGATGCAGGCGCGCGAGCCGCCGCCGCGCAAGAACTACCCGTGGAAGTACATGGCGGCCATGGCGTTCCTGCAGCCGCACATGTCGGCGCGCAAGAAGCCGGCCGAGGGCCCCCCGCCGCCCGAGCACGAGCTGGACAACGGCCACGACGAGCACAACGGCCACGACGCCGCCGACGAGTCGCGCGCCGAGCGCTCCAGCGACGACTCCGCCTCCGACGCCGGCTCCTCGCCCAAGCGCAAGAGCTCGCAGCTCACCGTCATCGACCGGAAGCTGGACTACCTCTGCAAGGTATACCTGTTCCTACTCCTAATATAAAGTCAACATGATCGCGACATAATTGCAGTGACCCCTTCTTGCTACACTATACGATTGTAGGTCTACTTGTAGTGACGCAAGTCCACTTTTTTATTTTAGAATAGTTCATATAAAATACAAACTTTCTTGCGTGATGTGATATGATAATCTGGTCTGTGTTTGGGAAACTGTTACAATATTTGCATAGAATTACATGACAGCAGCTGTAGGTAGCTGGTACAGATCGAAAAATTCGCATCACGCGTTTCGATTCCGGGCCATAGCTTTACTTTTTGGAGATTTCCATGTGTTTTGTTTTCGTTTCGAAATGCTGCGGCAGGTACTAACTCGCACTAATTCCGGCAGGCGCAGGGCAAGCGCCGGCTGACGGAGGCGGCGTACGCGCGGCGCGGGCGCTCCCCGCCGGCCGCCGCGCCGGACCCCATCGACATCTTTTTCAACAGCATGTGCCAGAGCACCAAGCGCTTCCCCTATCCCGCGCAGATCAAGGTCAAGCGCGCGCTGTTCGAGGCGGTGATGGCGGGGGAAGAAGCCCTGCTGGCCGAGCAGCAGAACTACGCCAGCCTGTGGGCGCGCGCGGCCAGCGAGAGCAGCAGCGACGACGCCGACGCCGGCGCGCCCGCCTCCTGAGCGGCGCGCGCGCTGCGCCGCCAGCGCCGCCAGTACCGCCAGTACCAGCGCTACTGCGCGCAGTACGCCTACGGCTTGCAGCTGAACTAAAGACTGAAGTGATGCCCTAGTTATTATACTCCGATCTGTGCCGTAACAATAAGAAGACAAAGAGTATTGGAAACGAAACTCTTGCAATTAGAATGTAATCCAAGTGAGCTGAGGATCTTTTCTAGAGAGATCAAGAAGGATCCACTATCGCACGTTTGCTTTTTGATAGTCCAAAAAGTCGTTCTGAGCCAAACTCCTGTGTTTAGACGGGTTTCTCTTGTAATAGCCTTTAATCTCCATTTTGATGTTTATGTAAAGGTCGTCGAGCGCTGTCGGAGCTTTACGTCGGAATAGTTTTTAAGTAAAAGAGCTTGTTTAGGTCAAATACAATAATGTAGAATAAGCGAAACGAAAATATTTTTGACAATATGGTTTCACTAGACTAAGATACGAGCACTCAATCGTGGCCAAGCCCGGAGTTGTTGTTCTACTACGTATAGATTAAGGATGGCCGTGACTCGTGTCACGAGTAAGGGTACGATATCTCTGATTACCAATAAGCAGTATTGTTAGGAATATAGTTAGTAAGTATAAGTATTTTATTTTATACTGGATTTATTGGTATTTAAGATCTCAAAATTCTCCCTCGGCTCGAGGTTTCCTTCTTATTAAACTCTATGGTTTTTGGTTTCCCAGCAACTGACCTAGAGTTCTGTTGTTGATTCTGTCAAGGGAAAAATTACGTGACTGATCTGTTTGTATTTGAATTTGTGTTTAATTTATTATATTTGATTTTAAAAGCTTATTCTGCTTCTTTGTCATCCACCAACTCCAATTGGTTACGGGCCCAGCCCCAAACCCAGACTCAGAAGATTAAGTAAAATGGAGCTTTCAAAAATTCAAATTGTAAAACTTGATGGCCACAACTGGACGTCATGGAAGTACCGGATGGTAGCCTTGTTGAGAGGTATAGACGGACTCATGGATATTGTGGAAGGTAAAACACAAAAGCCAGCTAGACCCTCGGAAGGGAGCGGTGACGCTGTCATAGAATTGTACAATAGAAGTTTGCGTGATTTTGTGAAGTTAGAGAGTACAGCCCTACTCTTGATAACTAATAATGTGACAGATGAGACGCTTGGCAAAGTAATAAGACTGTCTACTCCAAAAGAAGTTTGGGACGAACTCCACAGATTATATGAGGGACCTAACGAGGGCCGACTCTATGATATATGTTTGGAATTCTTCAAGCTTAAAAGGGATCCGTCAAATGACATGTCGACTCATGTATCGAAATTGAAGAATTTGTGGCACAGTCTGAAGGAGGAATTACTGAAAGAAGAAAAGGTAGATTTGCCTGAAGTGCTCTTGATTTGTAAGATCCTTGATACACTGCCGGAAGCTTATTTCTCGTTCAAGTCGAGTTGGCTGTTAATGTCAAAGAAGGACAGGACAGTAGAAAACATTACGGGCCAATTGTGTGCACATGAGAAAGCGCTTAATGCGAAGATGGCTGACGCTGAATCAAGCGAGGCAGCGCTTTATGTGAAGGCAAATAAAAAGATTGCTAAGGGATATGACCAAAGAGACCAAGGAACTAAGAAAAAGTACAAATGTTTTATTTGCAAGGAGCCTGGTCATCTCAAAAAGGATTGCCCTAGAAGTGGGATGAAAGAGAAAGAAAACAAAGGTCAAAGTTCTAACATGATGTTACTAAATGTGAATTCGAAGGATTCTGGCAATGATCGTGATGATTGGTATGTGGACAACGGGGCTACTCACCATGTCACTATGCGAGGAGATCTGTTCCAAGATTTTGAACATTTTGGCGAAGCTCATACAGTAACTACGGCTGATGGAAACGTGATTAAGGCTGTTGGAAAAGGCACAGTCCATCTCGAAGCCAATGTAAAAGGACAGATTGAGGACCTCTTTTTGAGAGATGTTTGGTATGTTCCCCAGATTAGTAAAAATCTTTTCTCTGTGCTCAGCTCACAGGACAGAAACCCTACGAGCGTGTTTGAGTCCAGGGTTACAAACTGTTCCATGAAGATCAATGGTAGGATGGTTCTGACAGGCTCAAGGCAACAATATGGCGGTCTGTACAAGATTGATTGTAAAGTCATACGCCCTGCTGTTTCAGTAAACCTTATTGAACATGGAGATATGCTGCAACTGTACCACGAGCGTATGGGGCATCAAGACAAAAAACATATCAAACGTTTGATAGAGAAGGAACTGGGAGTGAAGACATCAAACAGTGGTGAGTTATGCGAAGGTTGTATCTTTGGAAAAGCGCACAGGCAACCATTTGGTGTTCGCGAGAAAGCTACAGAACCAGGAGAGCGCATACACTCAGACGTTTGTGGTCCTTTCCCGGCAAGTATCTCAGGTTATCGGTACTTTGTCTTATTTAAGGATGAGTATACACGATTCAGATATGTGTATTTCCTGAAAAATAAATCTGAAGTTTATGACAAGCTGAAGCTAATGTTGTCTGAGGCTAGTAATGCTGGACATAATATAAAAGAGCTTCTAAGCGATAACGGAGGCGAGTACGATAACAATAAAGTACGAGAGCTACTTGGAAAGACGGGAATTAAGCAAAGACTCATTATGCCGTACACCCCGGAGCAGAACGGATGTAGCGAGAGAGAAAATCGCACCCTGGTCGAATCTGCAAGAGCTATGATGCACGCGCATGAGGAGATCCCTCAGAGTTTGTGGGCTGAAATGGTGAACACTGCTGTGTACATATTGAACAGGACAGGACCAACTTTAGTTGAACACAAATCGCCTTATGAACTATGGTTACAGAAAAAGCCTCAAATAAAGCACTTGAGAATAATCGGATCACCTTGTTATGCGCATGTACCAAAGCAGAGGAGAAGAAAATTGCAGAAAAAGGCTACCCGTTGCATCTTAATTGGGTACGACAATGATGATGGCTACAGACTGTGGAACAGAAAGGAAAATTCGCTGGTAAGGTCCAGGGATGTCATCTTTGATGAAAAAGTCCTAGACTCTTCAATGGATGAACTGGACACAGAGACAGTCTGTCAGTCACATAATGAGATCGAAATTGTTCCGGTGAGAAATAGCTTAACAATAAATAATGAACAAAATGCTCCTGTCGCGCCCAATAGGGAAAGGGTAGATGATATAGACAATCCTGATATTGGCGTCGATGAAGGACATGTAAGCATCCACGAAGAGTTCCACGATGCTGAAAACATTGTAATAGAACAATCTATTGAATCGGGGGCGGATGTTGTCGAAGAAGATGATGTTGTTGACGATCTACATGAAAGTCGTGATGATGATGATCATGAAGATGTGTTCCCGGAACGAATGGTACTTCGTGATCGTTCTTCACTACGCCCACCAGATAGATTCAAAGATTTTATCATGAATGCAATGATGGGATACAATGAGCCAACGTCACATAAGGACGCGATAAGAAGCCAGGAGAAAGATCTATGGGAAGAAGCCATGGACAATGAGATGAACTCTTTACAGGAAAATGACACGTGGAAGCTTGTAAGTCTACCAAAGGGAAGAAAAGCTATACCATGTAAGTGGGTATTTCGAGTAAAGATGAATGCTGATGGATCCATAGACAAATACAAGGCAAGACTAGTCATAAAAGGCTTTCATCAGAAAAAGGGACTTGACTATGAGCAAACATTTAGCCCGGTTACCAGAATGAGTACCGTTCGTTCTGTGCTTAGTGTAGCAGCTAACGAAGGAATGGCGATGTTGCAGTTTGATGTCTCGACTGCCTTTTTGTATGGCTCTTTAGATGAAGAAATTTTTATGAAACAACCGGAAGGTTACGATGATGGATCCGGTCGAGTTTGTCTTTTGCGCAAGAGTCTTTATGGGTTGAAACAAGCACCTCGGTGCTGGAACCGGTGCATTTTAGACTTCTTCAAAAAGATTGGCTTCAAGACAAGTGAAGCAGATCCTTGTCTCTTGATTAGGGAGAAAGGACATGGTAAAGTCATCGTTGCTTTATATGTCGATGACGGCCTCGTCGCTGGCTCCAATCAACAGCTGATAGAAGAGTTCATTAAGGAGCTTAATGGTCGGTTCAAGATTACCACGAAACCGGCGTCATATTTTCTCGGAATTGAGATAGAAAGCAGAGGAGATGGAATAAAGATATTCCAGACATCTTATGTAAAGAAAATCCTGCAGAGATTCGGCATGGATACCTGTAAACCAGTTTCTACGCCTATTGTAAAAGATGGTACATCAAGCGAGAAAGTGGATATGAGTTATATGCAAAATAACTACAGAAAAATCGTTGGAGCCTTAGCTTATTTGATGGTATGCACTAGACCTGACATCGCATATGCTGTAAGCATAGTCTCACGAAGTCTGGAGAAACCAGAAGAAGCAGACTGTATCCGACTGAAGCGCATACTGCGATATTTACAATATACACCAGATCTAGGTATCACTTATAAGAAGCATTATAAGGAAGGCATTTTGGAATGCTACAGCGATGCCGACCATGCAGGAGATGTTAGCACTGGAAGATCGACTAGCGGAGTGCTATGCATGTACGCAGGAGGAGCGATCTCATGGCTAAGCCAAAGACAGACAAGTGTTGCAATTTCAACAACAGAGGCTGAAATTGTAGCCGCAAGTGAGGCAGCCAGAGAAACTGTATGGCTGTCACGGCTTTTGAGCAATATTGTTGTTCTGAAAAATATTCCATGCTTGAGAGTGGACAATGAAGCTGCAATAAGGCTAGCAGAAAACCCCGAATTCCATCGACGGACGAAGCATATTCGGGTACGGCATTTCTTCGTCAGAGAGTTAGTAACTAGTGGTGCGCTAAATATCAGCAAGGTAGCTAGTGAGGAGCAGCTAGCTGACATATTTACAAAGCCACTCACAAGAGCAAGAATCCTCAAGATATCGAAGCTCATAGGTCTTTGCTGAGAGGAGATATTAAACTCTATGGTTTTTGGTTTCCCAGCAACTGACCTAGAGTTCTGTTGTTGATTCTGTCAAGGGAAAAATTACGTGACTGATCTGTTTGTATTTGAATTTGTGTTTAATTTATTATATTTGATTTTAAAAGCTTATTCTGCTTCTTTGTCATCCACCAACTCCAATTCTTCTAACTATAGTTTTACTAATCGTGTAAGTATTCACACTTTTGTAATAAATAAACGTTGTCTTTAAACATTTAAGTATTTAGTTATAATTTCGTGTACCGTTTTTAATTAGGCCCATTTATTTTACGAACAATGGACGGCATGAAAAAGTTTGGAAATAAAGAGGAAGTACTGGATACTTGCGCAGTTTCACTCAGCGCTCCCCGCCGCCGCCCGCCCCCGCGCCGGCCGCAGCGCTCTATAAATACCTACCTGCTTTATCCACGATATCGGTCGCTGACCTGCGGAAAACCAGTTGTCATTCACTGGACTACAAGTAACATATAGCTCTAGCGATCTTGGCTCAGTATTCCTATAGATAGGTAACGAGGGTTTTCACACAAATTACAAATCACAAAGGGACTTTGTAAGACAACAGCCAATTTCATTCCGTGTCACCCCGATGCGAATTTGTTTTCCAGATCATGTAACGTCGCAAACTTGATGATAACCTGTATTGTTGTTGGATTGCGTCTTCATCTTCGACATTCGGTCTCGCGCCTGCATTCGTCGGATTCCTAAACGTCGTTTGACTCAAATCGGGCGTGTTCGTTAATCACTAATGGCCGGAGCCCATCCCCGGCGCAACGAATGCCTCGACAAGCCCCTCAGGTAACCCCCGGCCATAAATCTCCCCCCGCTTCCGCCCGCGCAGCATCCTGCAATAAAGCAGGGCGGATCAGCTGATCCCTCCTAGCAACACAACAGCTGTTTTCTGTCAGGAAACACATGTTAACGCGTAAACAGTTCGCAGAAAGCGGATGATGTTTTACTTTTAACTTGAAATAGGTACCTGCTCTCGACTGTCGCCCTTTGAAGTTATAAAATGGCGGCCGTGGGTTCCGCGCGGTTATTAGTGAAAGGACCAAAGGCGTCTGCCCGGTGCGTCTGTCATTACAATGACAGTAATTTCATATTTTAATATGCATATGAAATCATATTACAGTTGTTAAATTTACGCCGTCTGTATGTAAATTGGGTAATATCGAGTGCAGGTGTGTGATATGATACGATCAGTTATTTGCATAATCCAGTTAATCACCACGACCGCGGCAGGGGGGGGGGGGGGGGGTTTGGGGCTGGCAATTTATGGAATTTGGTCATTAACTTGAAATTTGATAATAATTACTTTTAACTTTTATGGTTAGGTACTAGCAGTCTTTCGGATCTAACCATTTTTTAAACCAACTAAACATTATTTTACTTATTTTCTAGGTATGTAGGTATGGAACGTAACGAATGGGACAAAAAAATCCTAAGTAAAATCTGGGACATATTTTTTCTTGTATATGAGAATCGATAGGGTCAATGATTCTGAGTAAGAAAAACCGAATATATTTTAATTCTGGAAAAAATGTACTTGTGGACTCTTTTTTGGAAAGCACTCATCTACTTTACCTAAAGAAAAGCCAAGTTGAAACTTAGTCTTTTGTTTTGAGACGGAGAGGTATTGGGTCTTTCCACGCCGGGATGGCGTATTGTCCCTGAAATCAGTTACAAAACAAAGGCGACGTATCTAATCGGGCTAATCTCGGAAAGAGGCTGAGCCGCGGGATCACGGCGGCGGGTCACGCGCACGCTATCTGCTCCACGTTATCTTGTTTTAGGTAATGTTGTACACTGTATCTCAAAAGTAATGAGGAATATTCCAGATGGTATTGTTTAGTTTAGTTTAACTTAAGAAACATTTAAAACTGACACTATTGAAACATGCCCTAAAAGTTGTTTGGATCGACCGACGTACGTGAGCTCTTAGAATGTCGTTTATGCGTTTGATACTTGAATCGGCCGAGCAAGTGGGACAGCAAGACACCACGTCACATAACTGTAGATTACCGTAGGTAATTATTTAAATGCTTATCTTAAGTAAATGGCCTGATCAAGGAGACAGGAAGCTTGGATAGACCGCGCAAAAAAGAAAGTTAGGATATATATTACTACTAGTAATTTACTAGCTTCTGCTCGCGACTTCGTCTGCGTAGAATTATACATAAAAACCTTCCTCTTGAATCACTCTATCTATTAAAAAAACCGCATCAAAATCCATTGTGTAGTTTTGAAGATATAAGCATACATAGGGACATAGGGACAGAGAAAGCGACTTTATTTTATACTATGTAGTGATGATGATGATACTTGTTTAGATCACAGGTATGGGCCGGGTTGGCAACAATCAAACATCATAGATTTGCCGACCTTTATGATTTTCTACCTGGGTTTTAACCACCTGTCATTAATCTGCCTCAAAAATGGTGTCAAGGGCATTCCCGTTTTTTTGTGAATGGTTTCTGGTACAAGAAAAGTTTTGTATAGTTTTTGCTTTTTTGCAAAAAAAAGCTGCTTCTTTGCACGCTTACACATTAAACTGCTTAATACCTAAATACAATACATAATGTAATTGTTGCCTTATACATGTTACTCTAGTATTTTAGTGAATAAGCTCCAGTCTCCAAGTGAAGGTACATTCCCGTCCCTGTAACTGCGTATTCAACTACAGCGGGATCCCTGTTCCTAGTGCAATTAGTTTAATTCGTCACTGCAAAAAAAAGACAACCGAACAGAGAGTCTCCTTTTTCTGAAGTCGGTTAAAAGTGCAATAAAAGACTGAATAGGTTCTCTTTCCGTTACAATACCAGCATCAAGATATAGACAACATATATGCTTAAGATAGGTGACACGCATTTCGTTCCGGCATCTGCTTCCTGCGCGGGCGCCGGATTTAGCCGCGCCGCCCGCAGCGGCACCCGGACCTGGCCTTATACTCCGAATTTCCATTTTCGAAATTGGTTTCGTGTCTTCCCCCTCTCACTAATACTCATCACTTTCAGAGTAAGAAGGACGGTACGACACGAACATCGAAAAACTAGTGGGAGTAGCCCCGTGGCAACTGAGCGAAGCCAGCGACCCCGCCGCCGCGGCTCATTAACAACTGAAGCTAATCTGACTATGGAAGTAAGATGCTACACTAAATAATTTGTTACGCAGGCTCCCTTAGTCTCAGCTGGTGGTAAGTGAAGACTGCAGATTTACTAGTGGCGAGGTCCCTCACCCCAAGACGTTCTCTTGCGCGTTTGGTCTCTATCCTCACTTGCCTCATCATGCTTCACAAATTGTCACTTGTCATTGTCAACGCCTCATCGCGTGTAACTGCAGTGACAGCAAGCACCGGCTGCAGCCTGCGCCCGAGCATCGTTCACTCTTACGCCATCTCCAGTACGAATACGAGGTTTCAACTTAACAATTATCTTATGGATGTAAGTATCAACAAACCCCAAAACCTTACTGCTGTCGTCTGGCGTGTAAACGTAATCAATAACTAGGAAGAGATTTTTCCCGTGAATTCCCATTGTGCCTCTTTTGTTCTCCAAATGAATCAAAACCGCAAGCTTAAACTAGTCTACCCTAAAACGACTGTCTTGTCGAAGTTGATTAATGTGGCCAAGGCCTCGTCTCGAATAAACGGCGATAAGCGAGGGCACAACGACGTCTCAGCGTGAGCACCTACTTACTGACTTCCCCAAGAAAGCATGACGCGGAGCTTCTGCCCTCGCGCGCGCGCTGCCGCGTCACGCCGCGGCAAACACCGACACACGTATTTCACATGCTACTACAGCAATGCATAAAATTATATTTTAGCTTGACGTTCTTACATGTCGAAATTATTTTTATAAAACAAGGAAGTTGGACAGTACGGTCTAGATCATCTGGCGACAGTATAAGTGCAGAACAAGCAAGAGTGAGAAAACCATCTGCAAAGTATAACACGGTTAAATCACAAGAGAAAATCAAACAACTTCCACCAGTTATAGTTTCTGCGTAACATCCGCTCACCTTGATTTATTTGTTCAATCCAAAAACCTTCAATAAAGTTGGTCGTACGAGAATCGAGTTTTCGCTTATATTTTTGCGCCAAGATTTTTCTCCGTCAGGCCTTTCGGCAAATAGTAAACAAGTCGAACTTATTTAGTGCCGGCGCGGCGTGCAGGTGCGGGCGCGAGTCACCCGCGACCCATTACCCGAGTCAGGGCCCAACAATGGCTGCAATCAATTGGCCCTTCCCGGTAATTGGTTTCGGCTTCTCGCACGGAGCAGCTCGCGAACGAAGCCTTTCAGGACGCCATATCGCACGTTCGCGTCAATCAAGGATTGTTGGACGTTAATTTGGGAGATATGTACGAGAGCGTCCATCCATCACGTGCTCCTGACCCCGCGCCGCGCCGCGCCGCCGCTGCGGCTGACAGCAGCCCGCATTGTTGCCATTTTGTTGACAGTGTTAGGCTTGTCCACTCATTTTGCGGGTTCATATCCACAAAGTTATTCGGCGACGAAACATGCAGCCACGTCTCTACCATATAATAAAGCTGTTGTGGTTTAAGTAAACATGTCACACGCAACTTTCTGTTATTCCTTCCGTGTACATACTGTAAGCAGAGACGGCAACACCATTGTTGGTTCTTCGAAAACTGAAATAATCTTAACGATATAAAGAGGCGAATATCACTGTTGTCGCTGCTTCGACAGATGTACTCTTAGTAGATGCAACAACAAACGTAATGTGACGCAATGCTAAAGTATTCTATCAGCCATTAAAAGTAACCCATTCCGACGTAACAGCATGTTTAATTATTTCCTCGCGGCGGCGGCGGCGCGCGAGGGAGCCGCCGCTCGTTTGTCAGCGTCGCGCTTTGTTATGAATCCGCGACCCATCGCCCGCGATGGAACCGATGATTTTTCATTTGTAATTGAGGCCGGGACAATGTAAATATGTTTCATTCACGCCTCGCGGCGTCGGTGAATTGGATTTTTTTGACTTATCGCTGTCAATATCGACCCCATTGCTAAATGTTGCACGTTTTGTGCGCGAAGGGGCGCAGCGCACCGCAGCAGATTGTGCAATTCAACTCTATCAGCTTCCCCGGCGTCTATTGTGGAGTAGTCAACGTGCGCGGCAAAGGGTGCAGCAGCGCGCGTGCGGCGTCAGCTGAGCGCGACAATGTCAGCCCGCCGCCGCCGCGCCAGCTGCTGGCTCGCAGGGTGTCGTCATTACTGCTCGCATACCCATTCTTCGGCACACATGTTGCTTCTTAACGACGCCTACATTATGGACCATGGATTATTGGCATGAATTATGTAAAATGACAGGCGAGTGATCCAGTTCGGGTTAATCCACGTGGGGTCCGGCAGCTGTAGCGGGGGCAATTAAATCAGGTCGTTTGCAAGCCTCCCCCCCCCCCCATCGCCCCGCACACGTAAAGCTCTAAAGTTATGTCTCGAATTCAAATTTGCCAATCCGGGGGATGATCGCGTCGCTCGTAAAAATGATGCCAATTTACGATAAAAAGCTGATTCGTGCATTCCGGCGCGCGCCCGGCCCGGCCCGGCCCTCGGCCCTTCGCCAACTTTCCTTCCTTTATGGAAGTGCGAATTTATTGCGTAAGTTTCGAAATTATGCATAAAGATAAGAGGTTTTTAAAAAGTGCCATAAAGCATCTAGAGAGGAGTTTTATGAAAGAGGACGTCGCGAATGGTTTGTATTCAATTAGCAGGCGAGGGCGAGGGGGGGGGGGGGTGCGCGAGGGACGCGGGTGCTGCTCAGCGGCAGAAAGGGCGTTAAACGTCTTCCATTGTTTTAAAAGTATCGTCCCATTTCTCATCCCGATTAATTAGTACGTGCGCAGCTCATTAAATCGTTTCCAAATAGTCATGAGCACAGACGCGAAGCACTCAAAGCGCCGGGACATTAACCCCACCCCTCGCAGGTTGCATTGCTCCATGAAAAATGTGATTTCCAGCGCCGTAACTCTCAGCTGATGAAGCGTCTTCGGTTTTACGGCTTTTAAATTGAACACAGAGATAAGAAACCTCTTGAGCACTCAAGTTAATAAAAACCGCTCCTGGTTGCAGCGCGCCGGCGCGCCGTTGGCATTGTAATCGCCGCTTACACTAAGAAGCCTCCATCATACCGCGAGGGCGATGGAATAACTCGGCCCCGTAGCTGCCGGCCGGCAATAAAAACAACTGCTCTAAATCCTGCGCTTTATTTATCTCCTTACTATCTTTTTATTGAAAATCCAACTGCAAGCATCCTGTCCATTGCGGCGTGGACAGGGCTGGCCGCATGGTAGAGCTGAAATAAACCGGCGATGCATGTCGCTCCAGGGCAGGGTGTCGTTGCTAGGCGGGGCCGGCGGCCTTGCGCGATGGCGGCGATAAGGAACTGTATCGACGCGCGCTCAAATAAACAAACAACAGCTCCGCTACGTGCTCACTTTCTTTCTGCTCTGTTCCGTGTAGTGATTCTTCAAGTTTATGAATAGCGAGCCGTATGCTCTTATTGTGTTATTCCACGTTCATGCTTAATATAAAACATTCGCACTTAAATTGATTTCATTATTAGGAGGAATCTGGCCTTCTAAGAAATAATAATATTAACTAAGTACTTAGGTACTTAGCGATAACATAATGACCTTCCAGCGCTGCATGTGTATGATTCGATTGTGGCGACCAGGTTACTAACGGCTAGTTTTATCAATTTCTGTCCGTATCCGTGACCATAGACTCTATGGTCACGGATACCGCAGCTCCAGCGGCTCCAACTGCCGGTTGTTTTATTTCTAGGTCAAGGTTATTTATTTATGTATTAGCGCTATCATTTTGTAACTTACATTCGAAGATCAAAGAGCGAGAAAATGAACGAATTTTCGTTCCGTACTTACTCGCTATCCGGGCACGTTTTATTTTATCTGTAAAGACCGCCTTTGTTGGTGGCGGGTTCGTTATAGTGTCCGACCGAAATATCGGAGCAAAAAACCGGCGCGGCGGCGCGGGGCGAGGCGGCCGGCATCGATCGCCGCGGAATTTATAAAAAGACGCGCCTTCGGACACGGGGCGTCTGCGCTCTTGCTTTTTCACGTGTTCGCCGCCGCGCCGCTCTCGCGGGGCGCGCGGCCGCGGGTGCGAGCGAGACGGCCGTGTTTGCGCGCTTGCTTCCCGCTGCGCGTGTGTGTCTGCCGCTATGCGCGCCGCCGTGTCCGCTCCGCGCTGCCGCGGCGAAGCGACGTGCAGCGCCACGAATATATTCGAGAAAGTTTTGCGGAGAATGAACGGCGCGCCGGCGACGCCGGTGCCCGCGGCCAAGCCGGGGAAGCGGCGCGCCGAGGCGGAGGCGGCGGGGCCCGAGGTGGGCCGGCTCGTGGACTCCAGCCAGGCCGACGACCGCCGCATGATCGCGCTGGTGCGCGAGCGCCGGCTGCTGTACGCGCGCAACAACATGCCCGTCGCCAGCTACTACTCGCAGGTCAAGAAGCTGTGGCAGGAGGTCGCCGACAACATGCGCTGGACTGGTAACGACTTCCTTTGCATCTAGCTTACTGTTAACTCGTACCTTGAGTTTAATGAATCGTCAACGTACATTGCGGCGTGGAGATTTTGGTTTTTTTCATTCACTCGAGTAAGTTTGTGTACAAAATTGTGTATCGGATTGTTCGGCCGCGCCGCGCCTCGCCCCGCGGCGGGTATGAGTCTTGCTGTCAGCCGTTTACTAATTGCTTTCTCACTCGCACATGCGTGCTAAGACGCGATTAGATAAGTAGCTTTATCATTTTGACTAAGGACAAGTAACATAGTTACTAGGCACGTGAAAACATAACGAAGTAAGAACAACTCTTCACGTGTTTTTAGAGATAATAATGAGCAATTTGAGTAGTTTTTTTTAATTTGAGTTTTGAAAATAACACTGTCGAGACAAAGCTATAGACAAAAAGGCAAAGCGGACGGAATGTTGTAAAGTGTAAACAAGGTAAAGGAATGATGTCGTTGGAGTGGTCGGGCGGGAATCGAGTCGCTCGGGCGTTGCCGAGCTCTAACCACTGAGCCGCCGGGCCAATGGCGCCGCCTTGACTTGCTTTTAGCCGCATAACTTCGATCAACAATACAACTAGATTCACGGTCCCATACAAAATCAAAGCGAAAAAGTGGCCCTGTTGCTTATGCTTATAGCTATATCTTTTTTACCTTCTTTATTAACGTAAAATAAACCTTAAGTCTAAGCAACAAAGATCCAAATAGTTATAATTGTATATAATACTTACGACATTTCGTCACAAGACGTGCGAAAGCGTTCGATAAACAAAAGAACTACCTTCGTTTCAAAAATATGTCATTTTATTTGAGGAACAGGGTAATAATGGAGTCGCAATTAAGTATATAACTCGATTTTTTTTATTTGAGAGATATTTACAAATACAAATAATAACATGAATTTTAATAATTAAGCATACACACACTTCCACCACTGCTGAACACAGGCTTCCTTTAAGAACGAGAGGGATTGGGCCATAGTTCCCACGCAGGCCCAGCCAGGCAACAGCCGTAGTAGCCTAGTTGTTCGACCTACCTACCTTTTTTTTTTTTTTTTTTTTTTTTTTTTTTTTTTTTTTTTTGATTCGGTGAGAAAATGCAAATTACGCACGGTCCCCGCGCCTTGGGGAATGTCCCCCCACACGCACTTAGGGGGGACGACGCGGGGGGTGTAGTGGACTCTCCCCCCTAGTTAGGGCTCTAGGGGGGCATACCCCTTAAAAACTCACCGGTATTCCCTCTCGGCCATTTGGAGGGGCGCCGTGGGAGAACTATGGTGTCACCACGGACGCCCCACCGGCCACCCCAGCGCAAGCGCCAGGGTTCCGTCGCCTAAGGAGGGAGGGCCGGGGATACTTGGCCCCCCCCCCTGAGTCGTGGGCCTTTACAGGCTGGCAGGGGATCCCCATCCCCCACCAGCTGGCACCACTACGGAGGGCAGCGGCGACTGCCGCCTGCACCTCCGATCCGACACTCGGTCGGATCCTCGTTGTGGGGGGCGGGGATAGCTCGCCTCACTGAGGCCAGGAAAAGACCGAAGGACATCAATCCTTCGGCCACCCAGGGAACTCAGTCCCCAGGATATTTTTCCTCCAGGAGGCCCCCGGAGCTACCCCACCCCTCACACGCCCCTGCGCCCTACCCTGAGGGAACTTGTGTCCGAGCGGACGGGTACACCGACGCTCAGTCCCCTCCACCCTACGGCCAACCCCATGGAGTACGATGGCCCTCAGAGCCACCGTACTCCCGACAGCCATCATGGCCGCCCTCAAAACTCCCCAGGGGAGCCACCCCCGCGCCGAAGCGCTGCCACTTCCATGTCTCCTCTGCTGGGTCAGAGGAGTACTGGAAGTGGCCCACCACCCGGTACCTCTTGGCACCGCCGCAGGCCGGACACATGGCATGCGGCGGTGAGCCCCCCCACCACGACAAGGTAGGTACACGTCGGGGGGGTCGACCTACCTACCTACTATAAGCTAATGGTGAAGGAAAACATCGTGAGGAAACCTGCACAGATCGGCGAAGAACTTAAAATGATGGCTGTGAAATTATCCGTTTATTAATTACCCTTAAATAAATTTAGTTTGATATATAGCTGTCTTTTAGAGCAGTTTTTTGCCTGAGAGGATTCTTTTTTACAATATATTTGGCTATTTCCAGTTATGTCGAATTTGGCAAAATAAATCGAACGTATAGCAGATTTTTGTAAGTTCTGTAAGTCCTGTAAAGTTCTTCTTCTCTTTCTCTCGCGACAATAGTTATCCATTCTGCACAGCAAAAAGGATCACTAGGAAATCTACAAAAAGACACAATATTTATTTTATTTTAAAACGAGAACTACTCCATGAATTTCTTGTTCTAAAACCACCGATTATTGTCAAGATGGTGGGCCAACATAGGCCAAACAATAAATTATTGATTTTAAAATGTAATCTACAAATTTTTACGTACTTTATGAAATACTGACTTTTACTTACTTAAAGAAAGATATTCCTTCCGAAACCTTAGTGTTTCGGTGGCTGTTTTTGCAATTTTTGAACGCACTTTGTGGCATTTTGACACGTCCTCACGTTGGCCGAGGTTGGCGCATACTGTCAGAAATAAGACCACAAATTTATTTTGTGGTCTTATTTCTCGGAGCCGTTTTCAGAGCTATCACCGTGAATCTAGTTGTATTGTTGATCGAAGCCGCATAATAATACGTAATGCCTAAAAGATAGCTCACAGGTGACTCACAGGTAAGGTTGCCATCCGTCCGGGTTTCCCCGGATTTGTCCTAGTTTAGAGGGCATCCGGGGAGCGTCCGGGGAAGGTTTCATTTGTAGTCCGGGTTTAAAAAAAAAAAAATTGGGCCGCCCGCGTGACACGCACTATGCTCGCACACCACGATCAACCGACGAACCAAGTGTATTCACCCCCCCCCCCCCCCCCCCGTCACGATCTTGTTGACATGCCCGGCTTTCGGACTCTAAAATCCGGGGTTTTCACGCGTCTTGTCCTGTTTTCTAAATTTTAGAGATGGCAACCCTACTCACAGGTGACAGGTATGACCGATACAAATCAGTACACACTCAGTAAGACAAGTTATGGACGGCTTGGGTTTTAAATTGACTTTGTATGTCTTGACTAGATGTAATCCATGGTATAATACCTAAACACAGTTATAATTTATTTATTATGTTTTGCATTGTGTTGGGTTCAATTCAATGAATAAAATTGTTGCTATAGGTAGTTGTAGTTATCTAACTTAACCTTGGTAATATTATAAATGCGAAGGTAACCATGTCTGTCTGTCGCCTTTTTACCCTTAAACTGCTGAATAAAATTTAGTTGGAATTTGGTATAGAAATAGTTTCAGCCCCGGGGAAGTCCTTTCCTATTGTTAAAATCCTCTCTTACATCCAATGAAACTAGGGTTAGTAGCGCACATCGTTTTATTCACTTGGTCAACAACACAGAGTACATTGAGCTAGTTCAGTATGACCCTCCGCGGGAAGAACTAGCAAGAAACCTCACGGGAATAGTCTTTTCTTATTGATCGCTACGTCTTCTATTACCATTAATACAGATTACACTTCGAACGTATCACTAAACATATCAGCATCTCAGTCTCAATGACAATACCAACTCCGCGTTCCTTCTAGAGCGCTTCGCGCCAAAACGTGCCGTTGACATCTGTCAGCTGTCAACGTCACTGTGACTGTTCTCTTTAATAAAGCCTGTTCTCATTAACCATAGTTTTGAATTCTTAACAGTCGGCCGTCCTGACCTGTGCCTGACCTCAGGCAACACCTAACAAGATTAGTGGTACCCAGCACTGATCCTGAACGGCTATAATAGTACAGCAGAAAAGTATCAATGCACGTTCCCATGCTGTTTGGGTACGCAAGAGATCTTACTCTCTTATGATCCAATAACTTGCTTGTGCGTAATCGGATTCAACGACTAAGAACTATGCTGAGTATCACAAATCAGGCCACTGGTGTCCGAGACAGAGGTAAATGAAAATAGACTAATTAAAGATAATACACAACAAAACGAGAAATTTTCCAAATGTAAGTACAATCATTTTCGGCAAGTAGTTATGCATATCAAGTTATTATTTTGACACAAATCGTGGTATGAAAATTATCAATTACAATACTGTATGTTGTACTCAACTCTACATCTATTCGATTACACTCTACGAATAACAAGAATGTAATTTTTTTCACATAAGTATTCAATTTAAGCTGTTCTAATTTATTTACATAAAATCATAAACACCAGCACGAACAAAAAAAAACTAATTCCTTACTTTGATATCAGTATCACTTCTCTAACACTTATAATATGAACAAGTATAAGCTTGCATAGCTCAGCGAATTAAATGAATTCGTATTTCCATAATATCTGCTGCGGCCATCCCATCTCTCATGAATGACCTCATTCATGTATGACATCCAAATAAGCAATCAATTTCAACCAAATTATCGCTTTCTAATCGATAGACAACAAAATAAGGACTTCATAAAATATTAACATCGTCCGTACATAAGTGTTTTTTTTTTTTAATTATTTGTGGCCAATCTAAATTTAAATACTTCCATTACTGATATGTTGTGGTGTATTGAATTCAAAATTATTATACTTTCAAACATTTTACGCGCATCATAAATTACTTGCACAAGGTCTCCAATATATACATTTCTTGTAGGTACATTTACATCTATGAGTACTGAACTTTTTTTTTTTTTTACACTATAATTGAAATGTCTGTTACGTATGTACTAATTACCACACTAGCACTCTGTTGCAATCAGTATCATAAGTTTTGTATCAATCAGTACCTATCGTAAGCAGTGCTATAAGCTTTGTCAATAAACACCTTTCTTTGTTTTATTAGTAACAGTAGGTATAGTGGGTCCTGGATTCAGTAGATCCATAACATACAAATTTCACTAGATTACGTAGATCGACTCTAAAAGAAACCGGGTTTTTTTTTCAGTTGTTAGCGCGTGTCAAGGAAAAAGGAACATAACTTATTTCAATTGAGCGTCAGTGGTTTCACTTAGGCTCGCAGCGTGTCAGAAACATGGTCTCGTCTATCGTGTTATCTCTCCTTGACATTCGCGTATTACATTTCTCTGTCTCTCACTTTCATTTGCGTTGCCAGTCTAACACCAATTATATTCTATGTCTAATATGGCAATAGTGTTCTTAATTCAAATCCATTTCAATACCCATATCGAACAAAACAACCAGTCCAAATCAAGAAGGTACAAGTCTATGCAACAAGTAAGGTATCACAAGGTATCTACATAATATTTCTATCTACATTATCAACATTTTCTCGGTGAAGTGGGTCGGTACAAAATGAAAGCATTTGGTGCCCATCACAACTCGCACGTCACAGCAAGCCTACCTATATTAATTATAGTAGGTAAGTATAATATATAATAATATTATATACATGTCAAACCCCTCACCCCACCAATTCTTAATAAAGTACAATTGAAGTAAGCATTATTAAGACACCGAAACAGATAATTATAAGTCCAGTCGACGATATTGTCAGCGGTTCATTTTCTTTAAATTTATCATTATTGCTTCAGAATTGACTCAATGATGATGTTACTGCAATTAATTGCTTCTGATCACTCATTCCGTTCAGTTACTCGTGAACGTACGAGTATATTATAAATATTACTCCTACTAATACCCTTACGATTTAATACTCCTTTCAACCACTCAAAGGTTGACTGGAAGAGATCCCTTAAAGGGATAAGTCCGCCTTTGTGCATGTATCTCAGTGTTTGTCAATTGTATTTGTCTTGTTTATTTTGCACAATAAAGAGTTTACATACATACATATTATAATTATAACAATTGACACTAGAATAAAATGAGAGCTTTAATCTTTGCTTGACTTCATGTCTGCCGTAACGCAACAAAGTCATGGATCAAACTAGCAATTTATATATATCCTGCTCAGTTATCAATAGAGTAACATTGAATCGTCCATCAATCGTCAGTCCTGGGTTCCTAATGTAACGAAACTAGTACTTACGCACTAATTAATTCATCAATTCATACAAATATTGAGATATACAAACATAACTTAAGTTGCAGTATAATTTCATCTTTTAGAACAGCATTAATATTTGATCCATTTTATTTATTTCGCTACTGCAACTCCCATTAATAGTTTGTCACTTCAGAATCACTAAAATCAAATTGTTTAAAATACAAACAAATGCGAACAATATCTTTTAAGCGATACAACCGCCTACTGTCTAACATTCATTGCGTTTAACAATCGCTGAAAATCATTATCGTAGCTGTAAGTCTTCTGGATATTTTCTGATGTATTGTATTTATTACTAAATAGTGTCTACTAACGGCTTAATAATATTACATATTAGCAGTTGATTATCCTCAGATTTACATTTAAATTGTAACTCACTAGTAACGTTCTCTTTACTTGTACTCAAAAGGACCAATAAAGAAATACTCATGTGACTGAATCTTAGCAAACCAATATCACAATTTCGTAGATATAAATGTAGGTACCAAGCGAGAACCCCAGAATATCGTTATTAGGAGCGATGGCAATCCCTTGAAATCATGCCGGTCCTTGTATATAATATCTGCCACACTCAAATACTGGACTTTAAACGTAACAAATAAATGTACTGTGTGTCGCTCTGGTTGCACAAAGTAAAAAGACCGTTTCACATGATAATGAATTACTTAAGCGAATATAATAAATATTTGCAATTTGTCATTATAAATAGCGCAGTCATTAGCCATTGCCATAATCACTTCCATAGCCACCGCTTGCACATGCGTGCTTCGGTATCAGTCTATGCATCACTTGTGGTCACCGCTTAGATATTAGCTTGATTGTTTGAAGTGAATAAAATAACTAAGCTTCTCTGAATGTGAATTGTTTTTTTTTTCATTAGACGATTATTACGATTACTTTTTATTCTATGAACATATTGACATGGATTTTAGAGCTATAATTACCATAAACAAAAATGGCTTATAGTCGGTGACGTAATGAGATGGTTATGAATTGGGGCATATATATATATATAAAATATCAAAATTCAACAAGAACATTCTGACTAATAAATTCTAAGTACAAGTAAATACTATCTCTGTATTTATTCACTTCAATCATCAAATCTTTCGGTATCATCCACTGCCCATTTTGTGGTCACCGTTAATTCGGTATCATCCGGGCTCACTGTCCTGGTCACTGTTCGTGTTCAGTATCATCCAGGTCGCCGTTGGGGTACGGCTTCATCCCTTGTTTATTACAAAATAAACGGCTTATGACTTATGACATACGACTTTGTCACTTACCAACTGGTCCATCCGATGCAATGGCAATCCAGTCATCTCTCGTCACAGAATAATCAGCGTACAATATCGCTGAAACATTCAGAAGTCTATTATCATCATCACACATCACTATTTCACTTCCCACATAACTTTTAATTTCGTGTTACTGACACAATATGAACTCACGTGTAATAATTTATATTATTATTATAAGTACCTACTCTGTATTTATCTCTTAGTCATTAAAATATTAAATTCGACTTCATTACTTTACTTTGCTTCACTTAAAATTTTGCAAAGACATTAATCTCGAATCACTATTCTGACTTCTCTACTCTTTGTACGTATTGTATGTTGTATATTTGATGTTGCGTTCATGTATACATGTGTTACGTTGAGTTATTCATATGTGTGGTCTTCACTGTTTGAAATCATCCACCCACTGTTTATTGGTTCTCAACTAGCTCCTCTCAACTACGCATGTCCAACACACAATTGGTAGAGATCTCTTTGAGGGACTAGCTTGCTTTTGTATGTGTACATCTTTTAGTGACTGTCAATATTATCAGCCCCTTTATTTTGTACAGTAAAATGTTCACACACATGCGTGTAAGTGTGAGTTGACACTCATCACAATATCTAATTTACTTTTATAGGCACCTACCTATCATGTCATATTTTAATTGCATTTATACAAATTCTCTATCTTATGAAAATCTTGTAAGCATCTATTACAGTAATGTTTCCTGTTGTGTGTGTAAACTGTTATACAAATCACACTATCAATAAAGTGCCTGTCTACTCTCTCTACAGATTTGATGGTGAGCAAATGGAAATGGGATTTCTTAAGGCAATCACTCAAGTCACTCACCTAAAAATAAAATACTCAAAGGGTAGTTACCCCTGAGTCTCTATTCATGGGTTTATGCACTATGTGGCTCTACCAAGTACAGTAATAATATTAGCAGTAATCAACTGACTATCCATCAAAAAAAAATCAGAGATTTGTCTAATCTATTCAGTTGACAACCGATGGCCCAATGGTTAGAGGGCTGACCCAGACCATGAAACTATAAGTTCAGAGTCTGTCACCAGTCAGGGCAGACATTATGTATGAACACAAATAAATGACTATTTGCTCTCAAATGCTTTATATGTTTTCTAGTATGTATTAATCTGTATAAGTATGTTTACTCAAAGCACAGGCTTTCCTTAGTTTAGAAAAAAGAGGTCACTTGATTGTCCTTGATCGGTATTTGATATATTTATTAATTAACTCTAGATTAATTAATCTTATCATGTCATGAATGCATTCACTATAATACACAACACTAGAAGGGCATATTGAATATTTTCCGAAAGTTGATGTGTATTTTCCAATCTATCCATTACTAAGTCTCTGTTATGCTCATGCAATGAAAGGTTTTTTTTTTTTTTTTTAAATATATAACATATCTCTTAGGTTCACTATCATTTGCAGTCCAATTGTTGACTCATAACCTATTTATATGTACAACTTATCCAAAAGAATACTATACATGTATAATATGTATAGGTGTCTCCTGTTTTGATGTATCTCTTAGTTGCCAGTACATAGTTAAACCCAACATCACTACCCAATTGATTTTGAAGTCACTTGATAAGTTTGGCATGTGAATAACTACACTTAAACATTTACTATGTAAGGTATTTAATTTTCCCTCATATTTGTTATTTTCTTTCAAAGATAGTAAAGTACCATTCATTCAACAGGTACCAATGCCATGGCACACTATCTTATCTGCACTAGGTATATGCCTGAAGAAGTATGTTCAAAATAATTAAGGTACTTATTAGACTGGTTTTTTTTTTGTTAGTACCTACATACTTTTCATAATTTTACTTCTCTTCATTATAATAAATCTATTCATTAGAATCCTCCACATCATGTACTTACTTTAAAAGTGACAAAACCAGAGTTCCTAACCCTGTAATTTCGTCGCATAAGTTTCTACATTATGCCTATCTATTGTGGATAATGAAGAATGCAATTGATATAAACACTATTAATCATGATTGGTACTCTGTATCCTCACATATCACCAGTGAAATCAACCATTTATCCACTTATTTGCAAGAACTTTGTCACCAAATTTTTTTTGTTTTAGTAGGTATAATCTTTAACATCATCTCATCATCTCAATAACTAAACTTGCAAAACACTTAACCAACGCTTCAAATTTTATCCCATAGAAATATATCACAGTGTCATAATATTATTTTATTTAATAATACATTTGACTTGCAGATTTTTCTTTTTACATTTTAATTTATGCTCTTTATCACTTTTCAAAATCATCACTCTTTTGAAAACTCCTTGATGGAAAACAATAAATAAATATTATATGATTGTATGATCGGCACTAATACAACTATTAACAATAAAATAAAATAATCCTTGTATGCAGTGGTTAATTATCGTCGAGTATCCTTGCAGTGTCATGGACCGACAAATCACTTGTAACATCTTGTAATGTATGTTCCTTGCATTACAATGTAATAAATAAGTTAATATAAATCCCTAGAAACATAATTGTTTATGTATTCATATCACATACTTGCCTTTTAAATTTACTTTTCCATACATGAGTACTATATACTTACTGATAGTATATGTCACTTAATATCTCTTAACTTTTCTCTTTATTTTATAATATTACTAACGCATGAATATTTTCAATCCCAGCACTACCTAGTTAGTGAAGTCATCTCAGAAGAGTCACGTCCAGACAATGTGTGACAATATGGTGTAGTGTGGTGTTTGTATGTGTGTGTGTGAGTATTGTACATTTTCTATTCGTGTACGAATAATTATTCTCATTCTCTTCTCTTATAAATTATTTCACAAAATTATCAAGAAGTCTAATCTAAATAAAAATCACTCGTAGGTATACTACATCACTTTAAAAATAAATAAGGTAGATCTAAACTTTAAATCCATCTCAAACCACTATAATGGATGTTATACAATCCATCACAATAAAACCTCTTCTATGTCTTGTTATTCCCACATAAACATACAGAATACTAGAAGAAAAACTATCTCACTAGCAGTGGTGATCACTTACCATCGGGTAGACTACTCACTTGTTTGCCTTCCTAGTTGTAGGTAAGCGTTTAAGTGATCAACCATCTGATTCAGGTAAAGTATCTCTGTGGATCATTAACTATCCTCATTGATCATTAAGTTAGTCATTCAAAATATGTCAGGAACAGTTCACTTAATAGTTGTGAATGAATCTTGTATGTACCTGCTTCATGCAATGTAAATCAAAATAGTTTATGACCTCAAGCTGGTCATCTCATACCCATATGAAGCAGAACCTATATTTTTTTTCAACTCACTAAGCAGTATTTTATATTCAATAAATACTCACGGGATTTTGTAAGACGCCGGTTCACATAATAGTTATCACTTACCAAATTTAGTTCTAATACCATACCCTTTTATATGGCTTTCCTTCCTATGTCATGGGGCGTGTTTCATCGCGCTTCTGGCTTGTTAAAATCCTCTCTTACATCCAATGAAACTAGGGTTAGTAGCGCACATCGTTTTATTCACTTGGTCAACAACACAGAGTACATTGAGCTAGTTCAGTATGACCCTCCGCGGGAAGAACTAGCAAGAAACCTCACGGGAATAGTCTTTTCTTATTGATCGCTACGTCTTCTATTACCATTAATACAGATTACACTTCGAACGTATCACTAAACATATCAGCATCTCAGTCTCAATGACAATACCAACTCCGCGTTCCTTCTAGAGCGCTTCGCGCCAAAACGTGCCGTTGACATCTGTCAGCTGTCAACGTCACTGTGACTGTTCTCTTTAATAAAGCCTGTTCTCATTAACCATAGTTTTGAATTCTTAACACTATGATAGGTTTTTATCCCGGAAAATCACATAGTTCCCGCGGGGAAATTTGCTTTTGCTTACGAAATGAAATGAGCATAGAAAAGTTAATTATCCCACGGGAATATACATTCGTTTGCGTTCAAAAGGAACCTTCATCAGTCCAAACTTTAACTTACTAGGCCCAGTAGTTTTTGGCTGCGTGACGAACACTTTCGAAATAAAGCCTATAGTTTTTGGTAACCACAAAAGATGTTAAACATAAGTTTGACGTCGACTTGTGTGTATGTGTGTGTGTACGTCTGCCTGTCTGCCGGTGGCATCGTAGCTCTCAAGGGGTTGGGCCGATTTCATTCGATAGCTAGTTTCCTTGCGGCGGTTCTTAGCCATGTTTGATAAAAATCGCTGCAGCGGTTTGAAGCGTAGCGGCTCATATCCTAAATGAAGTAAGGCAGTTTTGGCCTAAAACTAAATTATGTATTTAGTAGCTTCTGCCCGCGACTTCGTCTGCGTAGAAAAACATAAAAACCTTCCTCTTGAATCACTCTATCTATTAAAAAAACCGCATCAAAATCCGTTGTGTAGTTTTGAAGATATAAGCATACATAGGGACAAAGAAAGCGACTTTATTTTATACTAGCTGTTGCCCGCAACTTCGTCTGCATAGAATTCGTTTATCGCTATCCCGCTGGAATTACGCAATTTTCCGGGATAAAAAATAGCCTATGTGTTATTCCAGATTATAATCTATCTATGTTCCAAATTTCATCCAGATCTGTCCAGCCGTTCTGGCGTGAAAGAGTAACAAACATCCAAACATACTCACAAACTTTCACATTTATAATGTTATAGTAGGACTATGTAGTGATTTGCGTATGATTACTCCTTTAATTCGTGGGGGGTTGTTAAAATTTTTAATGTAGGTACCCAATGTTTTGATTAAAATGCGTGGTTTCCGGCTGGCTAGCTGGCGCGGGTTCGACGCCCGCCTGTGGCTAATGTAACTGTACCGCGTCGGCTTGCCGTCGAGTGTGAATGGTGAAACTGCGACACGGCTTAGATCCGATACGTGTTTAAGAGTTATGTATCTGTTACATCTTCCGTCTCAACACACGGCCTGTTATACATAAAAAACGTGCTATATACAATGGTATATATGTGTAACAATTGAAGGAATTCCAAGACACTTTAATTTTAAAGAAACCCCTCCAGTTCGTAGGCATGGAATTAGATAATCCCAAGATTGGAGAAAACCATCATCGGCGTACGTCGGTATTTGTAACCTCCATGCTGGTCTGGGAGTAAGGAAAAAACGTAGACTGTACCAGTTGCTTCTCTTCCCGCACAGATGATAAAAACCAATCGAGGGAATGGGCGAAAATCTTAGGAATCTTGTTTTAGCAACCGACTACTATTTTTGACTCCCCTTTCCACCTATGCGTCCACAATCATGCTAAACATGGCCAGGTCTTGTTACCTTAGGCTCTGTCTACCCCGTAAGGGATAAAGATATGATCTATACAGTATTTTAACCTCCTCGCTGTCCCACAGTGGCGGACGTGCGTCGCAAGTGGTCCCACATCCGCAACTCGTACTCGCGGCACCTCCGCAACGAGGTGAGCGGCGCCGTCACGGGCCGCGGCCGCCAGGTGTCGCGCTGGTACCTCGCCGACGAGCTGCACTTCCTCCGGGACCACATGGCCACCGACGTGTAAGTTACCTGCACCAGCATCGACCACTGATCACGCCTCAAATTGTGACGCTGTCGTGTCACGGCCTCTGCATCTAGACTTGGTACCTGATTCTCAACAGACATTATCTCAATTGCTTCTGCAAAGAGCTCTGGCGTTATAGCTTAGCTATGCAATATTTGTTGACATATCTTCTATGGAATATTGACTAAGTGATTACCTGTGATGAAGACTGGAAGACTGATAGAATGAGATGTGGTTGTATTCGGTCTGACCCTGTCAAATATTGATACGGCAAAAATTGGAGTCTTTTCTTTATGTATCACCTAGTGTAATCCTACTTTTTGGCAAATAAATGGTTGATTGATTGATTGATGGAGCTGCTACTCGTAGAACCACCCTGCTGGTAATCACCAGCACAACGTTTCCAATCTTAGACTTGAACATACCTTCTTCACCCAGCAATCATCCTAATGAATCTGTTGCAGGCGTCCATCCCCGTACCAACCCTACGGCCAGTCCTTCATGGACATGGAGAGCAGCAGCGGCACGGAGTCCGTGGACATCAAGCCCTTCATGAGCAGCCCCTGGCTGGCGCTGGGCCACCAGCTGGAGGTGAAGCCGGAGCCGCTGCCCCACAACGACGACAGCTCGCACTCCGCGCTCTCCGGCTTCGGCCCCGACGACAACTGCTCCTTCTTCCAGTTCTTCAAAGGAATATACAACGACTACCAGGAACTACCAGCTAAGAAGCAGAGAATGTTCAAGCGGCAATGTTTAAACTTTCTCCACGATTTGCTGGATGAAGAGGAAATGCCGATGGTGATCCCGGAGTGCATCCAGAGCTACTCCGGGGACGACCCGGTGAACCTGTCGGGTGCCGCGAGCGACGAGGAGCACAAACCAGTCATCAGCGCCATCTCCATTCTGCCTACCAATTAGTGCGGCTGTGATTCTTTAATTAACTGTTAAGTGGGTGAATGATGATTGCATTGCAATGCTCGGTCATGGTTCGTGGAAAGTAGTACATACTCTAGTTGGAACAGGTTTTTGATGATCAGATGTCGAAGGGTCTCGCCACTAGGCAGGCACAGTAGTACGTACTGTAGCTAACCTAAATAATTACAAAATAGGTGTTCTCTTTCTGAATAACCCGTGAAACCACCATGAAAGTTAAAGTATGTTAAACTAGCTAAGTAGTAAATAAATAGGAATAAGATTAATTTTATTGATCAACTCACGCCGATTCATCATAATCAATTAATCCTAATTACCTTTTAATTTGTTTAGGAGCCGGGCGGGCATGGGCTCCTGTAATTTGATTTGAAAATTGGCGTTCAAATAAAGCATCTAATTACGAAATGAACGTAATAAAAACAGGTTGATTCCTTCGTAATTTTGTTTTATTTTCGCCTGCTGTTTCAGCCTGTTTCCCTCCGTTATTTAATTTCCGAGTCATTTGCGAATGTAAATCGCGGGCCGTGGGGCTCGGATGTATTTTTAAGCTTCTATTTTGGGAAACAGAAAGCGTCGATAACACACGAGGAGCCTACGAGTGGCTTCATGGGGCGATGGGGTGATGGGGTGATGGGGCGATGGGGCGCGCCCCGTAAGCTGCGGGTCCCATGATTGAATGGCCTTTGTCGCTGCGACGCGCACTCGGCGAGCGGCGGGAGCGCTGCACTAGGCAAAGTTATTAATATTGCATGCATATTTGCATTTTGTTTGCGAAAGGTTTAGTTTATGTCCGAATAAAATAAGACTTTGGTACATTTCTGAGATACAAAACAAAGTTTTGTGCCAAATGTTGTACGTTGTGTCTACAAGCTTTGCTTAGGTAGTGTGTAGGTCAATAGGTGTAACTAGTCCCCATGATATTTATTAAAAAAAAAGCTTTATCTGTCCAATCACATCCTACAGAAATAAGGACTGCTTTTTTTTAAAGTAGGAGTAATAGGACTGTAGTTCGTAATCATCGTACAATGAAAAAAAAAATACCTTAGTAACAAAATGAAGTTCAATGGAAATACCACTCGAAAGTGGTTAGATATTGTGATGAATTTAAAAAGAGACACGCTACTTTGGGGCTCAATTGCCGTAATCGGAGTTACCATTTTTTGTAATTTTCTCTTTCGTTTTTTGGTTCTCCTGAAAAGTCGACTTCTGGCTTATACGACAATGGGGACTATCGTTTCTTTGCTCACCAGTTGGCGCCACTGTTGACTAAGGTCCAGATGTATAGCTGTCAAAGGCGACTTTATAAGATCAGCACCGAAACAAAGTTTTAAATCTTGAAGCTCATTAAGTTTATATTAATATAAATAACGATATTTAATTTTAACTTTGAGGCCGCTTGTTTTTGCGCGTCTTTTTTTTAATTCCGTTTCCAAAGCGTTCACATTCATCGCCAAAGAATCCATATTTGCCATAATTTCACGAAGGAGACCACTTTTCTACAGGTAAATGAAAGAAATTATAATTTATGTCACGAAACCCGCCACAACCAGTGCAAAGTGAATGTTATTGGACCTCACGCGACACTAGCGCCTCTAGTGGCAAATTCACACGCGATAGCCCCCATTAAGCCGCAATGGATCATCAACTAGTCGAAAACTCTGTTTTTTTGGAGTAATATCAAAAATTTGACTGTCTCTTGTAGCGAAATGGTAGGTCTTGCACCTTCAGCTCTGGAATAGCAAATCACATGTTATAAAGTGAGCATTAACTACAGAGGAGTTGAAGCGCTTATCTAGAAGTGTTATGTTCGTTTTCACAGTGCTGTGCGCTCATTGTCGGCGTCTGCGCATGTTCTCACTGGCCACATGTGTGGTTTATGATTCACCAGCGATAAACCCATAGCGCGATAACATTCGCCGTTACCCGCGAACAGCGACTTGACGCGACCAACTTGCTCATTAATACTAAGTACCTATAGCTTCTTCCATGCATGCTCCCAGATTTAGGGGTAATTTTATGCCAGCTCCAGATTTTGAGTCTCGGCTTTCGCGGTAATCACTGTACAATTTCCCCAAATTTCGGCGTAGTCACAACTCCGATCCCAAGATCTATGGGTAATTACAATCTGTTTCCCCAGATTTCGGGGTAACTTCGATCCCATTGCTCAGACTTAGGATTAGGTTAAACGCGGTCCAGTTCCCCAGATTTAAGGGGAATTAGTCCACTGGCAGCGCAATTTGTTAAAAAAATTGCGCAAAAAATCGTGTGTGACGTCTTTGCATTGACAGGTCAAAGGTGAACCTTGAGGCGTTTCATCCAGTTTACGACGTGTCGCGTTCCACGGAACAAGCTAATTCTCAAAACAATGGACTTCTAATTCATTCTCATTCACTCGCGTCGCGTATTTGTTCGTGACTTAAATTGTGACCTTGTTCGGTCGTGTCAGCGTAGCGGCCGCGCACACATGCACGCAAACGCGTGGCTACACACATGGAGACAACCGGTTAGCAACCAGTCGGCGACGCGGGCCGCGCAGCCCCGCCAGTCGCCCGCGACCCGCCGCAGACGCGACGCGCGTCGATCACAAAATGGCGGAGCAGATTTTCAACCTGAAGCTGGTGGCGGAGGTGGGCAAGTACCCCTGCCTGTACAACTACAACCTGCCGCAGTACTCGCGGAAGGACATCACCGAAAAGGCTTGGCATGACATCGGGAAGGTTGTTAATTTGTCAGGTAACACGACCCATTTGCGAGACAATAGTTTAGTTCCCACAAGCACTCTTTTAGGCTGGCGTACAAAGGGTGCAAACGGGACCCACTGTCTGTCTCTGTCACCAGGCATATCTCACGGTGATAGCTAGTTAGTTGATTTTTTTACGGATGATGTATTCCGGTTGCTGCTATAACTACAAATAGTAAAATCTATTTTTTTTTATGTCTGAGTGTATATTTTGCTTTAGGAGCAGGCTTCTGCTAACACTGGATTTTATATTCACTTGCAGAATTTGTACCCTAACCTAAGAATGTTAACTAATTTTGAGTATTAGCACTCCATATTCTCTGTCAAAAATAAAAAATACTAGTGAAAGAATTACTTCGATACGTCAATTAGTTTCCGATTTAGAAGTAAAACGTGACGTCATCGCACAACACGCTCAGTCTGGCTCGCGCAGTCCGCTCGCGGTCGCGCGCCGTGCCGTCGGAATTATACCCAAATACTTTTAAAAATGTCCAATCCAAATACTAGGAAATCATGTGTGGTGCCCAAATGTAAAAATACAACCATCAATTCGTCGGAAAAGTTGTTTTTTATAGTTCCAAAAGACGTTAAAATGCGAAAAAAATGGATAAAAGCTATGAAGAGGTTAGATCCATTTGGAGATAAAAGTACAGTTTATTGTTGTGAAGACCATTTTGACGTAAGTATAGTGCTCATATTTTACACACACACACACACACACACACACACAAATCACGTCTTTATCTCTTACGGGGTAGACAGAGCCTAAGGTAACCGGTACCTACAGGCCACATTTAGCAAGATTGTGGGCGTATAGGTGGAAAGTGGAATCAAAATAGTGATGGGTTGCTAGCCTCATCGCCTATAACATGATTCCTATTATAATCGCCCATTCCCTCGATGGGCTTTTACCATCTGCGCGGGTAGAGAAGCAACTGGTACATTCTATGTTTTTTATTTGCTCCCAGACCAGCATGGAAGAAGTTATTATTAATTATTATTATTTTCATCTTATAATGAAACAATTTCTGACCGGATTAATTGCGTGTTTATTGATTTTCCATTGGCAGGAAAAATGTTAAATCAATAAGTATGCGATTAATCCGGTTAAAAATAGTTTCATTATAAAACACAGTGATCGTGAATACCTAAGACATTACTATTATAATCTTTTGTAGTTTACATTTATTTAATACATATTTTAAACATAAAATCTGGTCAGAGGTGCAAAACCTTTGGTGTCAGAACTTTCCGTTATGTTTTTACATAGTATTACATATTATAATATCTTGAGAACAATGCAGCTGTTTTGCGTTATCCTTTGTTTTCTATACAAGTTTAAATCTATACTAGACTGTGCCTACTGCTCTGCTCGCGTCGGCTAGGTGTAGATGGCTAATAATATTTTTTCTTGTTTTAGATTGAAAATGATATGGAGAACTATACTAAATATAAGTTGGTCGGGGGAAGAATTAAACTAAAACAGGGTATAGTTCCACACAAATTCAAATGTCAACAGGAACAGGAAGATAAACCGCAGAGATCTGCAGTGCAAAAACGTAATCGCACAGAATACTTTGAGAAACTATTAAACAAAGATGAAACTTCGACGTTAGAAAAACCTGAAGAGATATTTGTTGTTGAAGATCCATTAAATTTTGGAAATAATGATCAGTGTTCAGAAATATCAAAAAAAAGTAAGGGAGTGCAAGTAAACCTGAAAGCTAAAGGTGTCCATAAATCAACCATGACTGTTAACAAATGTTTAAAAAAAAAGAGGAAAATAATATTTTCACCAGATGCAGTATCTTTTGGTATGAACGACACATCTTCAAACGCCTCTTCACATGAAATGCTTAATCTTGATCAAGAATCAAAGAACCCTAATGAAGATTCGGGTTCGGAACCGGAACGCGAAACACTTTTTTTAGAAACTATAGGTATGCAAAAGGCTGCTCTTTTATCCATATCTAGAGAACCACAACTGTTGTTAGGTTTACCTAAAGAATGCTATTTTTCTATTATTATGTTATCTGAAACAACAAAATCAACCATTAATCCATCTATTTTAGGTAGATTATCCGATTGCCCTTTTTCGAATCCTTCATCCATTTTATTAATCGAATAATATTTACTATTATTATACTATTAACTTAATACGCGGACGAAAACACAAAATACTGCGCAAGCTATTACACCTACTAGCGTTGTGACGTGATGTCACAACCGGTCACATGACTGTTAGCGGGACTCGATATTTTTCGAAACTTTGAATGCCTATAAAATCAAAACTACTAGGCATTTTTGACTACAACAAAAACTCGTGTATACAGGCTTTACTGAGACAAACAACATTTCAAGCGATTAGGCACAGGTACCTAGTAACATTCTTAAATTAAGAATGTTTTTGCCGGTTTTTTATCTCTCATGACAACCATAGGTATAACCAAGTACTCACAGAAACCGCTGTATTGCGGTAATACCTAGGAACATTTTTTGCGCAGCATCCTGCTCGCAGATGCTCGGCCTCAGCTCGACTCGCCGTCGCTCGATCCGTTCCGTGCGATCCATTTTAAGTTGTTTTCAAACGGTTTGTTGACAGGTAGACAGGTACGTCTCGTATTACATTACTTGACTTATACATTTATTTATTGAAATAATTACACAGCATTACAGACAAGCCAAGGTACTGAAATTCATACACACACTTAATTATAGCAGTACAACACGTATAACACGTAGCACAGAAAATAAACAGCAAACAGCATTAACATTAGAAACAATTAAGTGAAGACGGACGGTCGTCCTTCGCGCACAGAACTTCATACACTCACAGCATATACTCCTCCAGCTACTAGCAAATATATCACAGTCAGGTGCTGATTTATTTTTTTTAATAAATAAATCTGATGCAAGAAGCGCGTTGAGAATTCGCAATGCAAATTGACATAGGCCACTGATCATACTCCGGAATTTGATTTTCGAGATTCGTTTGGTGCCGTTCCGCTTATACTAATAGTCATTAATTTGAGAGCAACAGGGACAGTGTATATGTACTTCAAATCGAATTCGGGAGAGGCTCCCAGGCTGGATTGATTGATGACTCGTTCGGCATTATCATATCAATTGGGTGCGCGCAGTCGGGAAAGGGGTCGCATGCAGGCAGCAGTGATGCTGGGATCAACACTGTTGGTAGAGTAATTAAGCTTGCTAGTTTATTTAGATAGTTATATCATAATTTTATTAAGCGTGTGTAGACTCTACAAAAACTACCCACCAAATATTCAATATTGCATTTTGGTCGCGTTAAGTAGGTAGCTACTCATTCGTTGGTCATTTAATGATGATACATGTGGACAAAAATAATGTAACCGGGTGAGACACTCCTCAGCTCCCTGTCTGTGAGGTGTGGATGGATAATGTGACATTTTATCAGGATCATTAGTTTTTTTTTCATTAAATTATATTGGTTGTACATTTCATTCTTCCACTGACATGGCGAAACTGTAGTCTGGTGTATTATTGACACTCAACTCAATAACGTTATAAATACCTTTTATGACGTTCTCAAAGTTATCAGCCGCAGGTTGAGCAACTTTTTCCGTTGACGTAAGCCGTAGCAATACAAGCTACAATGGGCGACATGTTGCAAAATGTCTTACTTTGAACTTTGTATACCCAAAATAAACCTTGATGTAATACCGTCTCTATTTACGGACTGGGCCGGAGCTATTATTTTTCTGTCACGCCGTCAAGAACCCAATGAAAATGAAGGATAACAAACCTTTAGGGAACTGTGTATAAGACGGGGACACGGGGTAAGACGGGGCCACGCACACATACGCCAAACCAGAAAGCACACAAACAAACCACAACCGCCGACGGGACGCCATTTGCAATTTGCAAGCCGCCATTAGTCCGGTGTCAGCAGGCGAGAGTGCACGTGTGTCGGAGCTACAGGTTGAAACGTGTTTTGCGGTGATCGCGATCTAATTTTTCAAGGCTGGATTTATACTCATAAAATTGTAAGTATTAGTTTGTGCTTATTGGTGTTTTAGAATCGTATTTAACATATTATTGGGCATCGTTTTATGTGACGCTTGGCACTTGAATATTGAGGAATATTTTATTAATATTATGTTTTTGCAAAATGGGTGTTCGGGGCAAGACGGGATAGTACCCCATCTTGCCTCATATAACTTTATGATGTTTTATGCTTGTGAATGCTTTTTGGGTAATTGTATTTTTGTTTGTGGCTCGTTTCAGGTAATTACAATGGTTCGAACTTATAAAAGAAAAACTAAAAGGGGTGAGTGGTCAAGTGATGCAATGAAACTGGCAGTGGAGGCAATTTTAGGTAAAAAAGTAGGATTTAGAAAGGCTGCCGCAACCTATGGCGTACCCCAGACTACGTTAGAGCGATACGTAAATAAACTAAAAAAAGGGAGCGAAGTAACATTCGGAGGACCATTAGGACCCATTAAGAAGGTGTTCAGTGAGGAAGAAGAAGTTGAGATCGTTTCATATTTCAAACATATGGAAGAACGTCTTTTCGGGTTAACAACATTGGATCTCCGACGCATGGCATACGATTTCGCGGTGAAGAATAATAAACATCATAACTTTAATACGGAAAAAAAAATGGCCGGTATGACTTGGGTGAACAGTTTCTTGCTTCGTTACCCAGATATAAGTATTCGTAAACCTGAAGCTACTTCGGCAACTCAAGCGATGGGATTCAACAGAGTTGCTGTTGGAAAGTTCTATCAGTTACTTGGCGAGATATATGATAAACATAAACTAACCCCGGACAGAATATTCAACTGCGATGAAACAGGCATTTCAGTTGTTTCCAAGACCAAAAGTAAAGTACTAGCACAGAAGGGAAGAAAACAAGTTGGTTCCTTGTCGTCCGCTGAAAGAGGGCAGACCGTCACAGTAGAAATTTGTTTTAATGCGGCTGGAACATACATGCCTCCACTCATGATTTTTCCTAGGCAAAGAATGAAGCCTGAATTATTAGATCATGCACCATCAGGAACGACAGCGGAATGTAATCAAAGAGGCTGGATAAATACTGAGATATTTACGTCATGGTTTAAGCAATTTATTAAATTTTCAGGAGCTACTCCTGACAAAAACGTGTTGCTGCTGCTGGACGGTCATGTAAGCCATACACAAACTATAGATGTGATCGACCTGGCTCGACAGAATGGAGTTATTATTCTGTGTTTTCCGCCACACTGCACTCACAGGCTACAACCTTTGGACGTAGCGTTCATGAGACCCCTGAGTACTTATTATGACCATGCTGCTGCTAATTGGCTGCGATCTCACCCAGGACGCGCACTGACTATGTCTCAAATAAGCGAGATATTTGGACAAGCATATTTACAAGCAGCTACAACGACCACCGCATTGAATGGCTTTGAAAAATGTGGTATATGGCCCTACAATCAGGACAACTTTACCGATGTTGACTTTCTTCCTGCTGAAACTACCAACGGGCCATTTAATTACAGTACTTCAGCAACGCTAAATGACGTTGATCTAACCTCAGCCATTTCGACAGCACCAAATATTGTCACAGAAGATCGTCCAGCAAATCAAGCCCGGTGTGTACAGGCTAGTGAAAGAGAGTCTCAGTCTGCGTCTGAAAGAAACCCTCCATCCACTCCTTTGCAAACTCCTGTTACTAATACCTTACTTCCTGTTACTCCACCGCAAATGTTAACGCCGAATCTTACTAACTCTCATGGTTCGACGACTCAGCCAGCCCTCCAGCAGTTAGACACAGAAATTGAGATGCAAGTTATGTCGTCACCTGAGGCTTCGTGTTCATATGACACTGAAGGTAATTCTCTTCCAGCAGCGTGCCGCAATCTTACGTGTCATTTCCAAAATGCCTCTCCCCGTGACATTATCCCAATTCCAGCGGTTTCTACACGCAACGACATGCAAGTAGAGGCTAGACCCCATCTTGCCCCCACTTGACGTCCCCGTCTTATCGCATAGGGGCATGACGGGTTTTTTCTACTGTTTGCTAAATTGTTTTTTTTTTTAGAATTGTGTTGATTATTGATCTCATTAAAACTTTTGCCAAATGATAGTCTTTATTTACATTAAATAGAGAATGTGCCTTAAATAAATAATAATTGTACTACTATAATAAGTCTGTCTTTTCGTTGTTCCACCTTAGCGTCCCCGTCTTATACACAGTTCCAAACAAAAAAAAAAAACAACTAGCTATCACGATTTCTGGGATCAGCCTGGTGACAGACAGACGGAGGAGTCCTAGTATAGGTCTTAGTAAATGTAGATTTGTGGCCATCCTATACTATTGAATCAGGCGTTATTTTGCGGAGGTCCATATTAAATATTTACCCGTTTATTTTACCTTTAACACCCTGCTCTCGGGAGCGAAAACTGCGGGTCCGTTTCCATACAACTTCAAGGGGAAGAGAAGAGCCTCGTTACTTTTGTGATGAAATGGCTCCAGTAGGTTTTTTCCCGTCTCCAGGCTATAAACAGAACTAGCTTAGTTAAAGTCACTTTTATGCGTTTCCAGGTACCGAATGCAAAGAGCGCTGGAAGAACCTCCGCGCGGTGTTCGTGCGGCACCTGAAGCCGGGCGCCGGCAACAAGACCAACAAGCCGTACTACTTGGCCGAGTCCATGCAGTTCGCGCTGCCCTTCATCAAGACGCTGTCCCGGGGCGCGGGCGCCGCCCAGCGCGCCGCCAGGCTCCAGCCAGACACCGACAGCGACCACGAAGACACCCTATTCGCCACCACGGCCACAACCGAGCGCCCATCGCCCAGCACATCTCCTGCCTCCCAACCAGCACTCCCCTCCCCCCAACCCTCCAACTACTGGAAGAACGTCAAAAGACCAGAAGACGAACAAGACGCTCTAGCAGACGACAGAACCCGGGAAGTGAAGGACCCGCGCGAGGACGCCAACAGGATGTTCCTGCTGAGCTTGCTTCCCGATTTGAACCAGATGACCGCTAGCCAAGTCAGAAGGTTCAAAAGGAAAGCCATGGAATCTATAGACGATATACTAGATAGCGTCGCCGTTAAATTAGAACCAGAATACTCGTAATGTTCGTTACATTTAAAAATTTGATCATGTAACAGGCTTAGGTGTCGGTGATGCTTAACAGTGATATAGAAAGTCCGCAAATTGAAAGAGAAAGACTATACATTCCGTCTACAGAATCCAATTGCGGCGTGTGTTATTAAAAACAATGTGTTAAAATGTTTTAGCCTTGTGATTTAGAATAAGATAGGAACTATCGAGTGGCACGGCAGCGCGGGAGATGAGAGGACGTCCTCTTGAGCCGTGATCCCTCTTCAGCAAACCGCGCCCCTCCCGCGGGACGCCTCTGTCAATACTGCAAATGAAATACACACATCGGGGGTCTATTTGAAAGTTACCAACACTTTTGTGAATTACGGAGTAATAGGGGACTTGAAATTGTTCTATAGTATTTAGCAGGTCGTTGGGTCGTAGTTTGGACACTCATGTTTACCTTTTTCACAGTAATTTTTGATTTAAAATTAAGTCACTTTTGACGCCGTATACTTTGACCATCGATCAATGTACGGAGAAAATCCTGATAAACATGTACAGGACAATCAAATCAAAGTAACAGAACCAACTGCTGAAGTATCTCGGATTGATTATCGTCGTTGTATGTACTAGTGGAATGGTAAATCATGTCGTTTACTAGAAATGCTGCAATATACCAACTGTATTTAGGACTTGCCATTGTCTGAGTTGGCTGTTGGCCGAAGCCGTCTTGCGCCGACAGTGAGTGGCGGGCGGCTGTTTAGTCTGCGGCGACGCCGGCGCGGGTTGACGGGGCTATTGTAGTCGTTCGACCTGAAAACATGTTGACGAAACTCATGAACTGCTTTTAGGAACATTGAAGGTCGTGCGACGATCGTGGTTTCTGTTCGACACTGAGCTTTTGGTTAAGTGTCTCTGCGATATTCAGATCATGTCAAATGGTTGGTATTAATAGTTGTATAGATAGAAGTTCCGAGATATAACTACACTCTGTAAAAATATAATTTCTTCATTTTTTTGACATTTAGAAAGGTTACTGTAGACATGTGCGCAGTGACATACAAATTTCAAACGGATTTTAATGCCGAACACAGCATCTAAGACCAAAATTTTCTAAGTGAGACTGTTTTAGTAGTTTTAAGAAAAACTTTGCTATAAATAGAAAGATACGGTAACAATAAATACGTAACTATAGGTGAAAAACTCAAGTTAATAAGCTGGTGTATATGTGAGTAATGTGTGCGAATAGACAAATTGACGTTCCAAATTAGAAAAATGACTAAGTCCCATATCAGTTCTGTACACTACTACATACAATTAAGTTTTTCACCTATATATACTTCATACTTATAAAATTTTATTTGTTTCATTAATTAGTTAACCAACCCAATACTCAGACAAGGGAGAAAACTTGGGAAACCTAGCAAACGCCGTTTGTATGCGTTTATGTAGACGACTTCCTACTAAACTAAGACCAATTGCGACAAACGAGGCACTCGACTTTAAAAACCTCCATTACTCAACGTTTGTACAAATCCAAAATCCCAACTCTACAAGCAGTATAACATTTACTTTGGCAAAGCCGCGTAAAGCTACCGAACTAAGCAAACGTACGAACTAACGACGTCGCCTGGAGATTTGACCTGTATCTAAGTGTGTCAATATGCAAGGGATAAGGGAGTAACAGGGCTCCTTTGGACGCGAATAAATAGAGAGGTGACGTCATCAGGCCTGTCCAAAGAGGCCCCGGCCCGCTGGGACCGACCCCGCAGGCCCGCCCCGCACCAAACCGAACCCTCACTCTTTAGGATACGGTTGTGATTCGATTGGAGGTTGAAGGTTGGGACTAAGTAATAGTGTGCGTGGGTCTCGGTCAAATAGAGGCGATTCCGATGGCTCTCCAAATGAGGAGAGTGATTTTGCATGAGACGTGCGCGGAGGGTCCTTGGAGGGCCCATTCAGCGCGCTATCCGCGCCTGCATTCCAATTCGGTCGGAGTTAGGGATTATCGCGTATTCATAAGCAACTGGAGGTTTATTCGGGCAAATCCGACGTGTTATTCAAATATCGAGTGACAACTCATCTAGTTACAATTAGCTTTGTATTTTTAACCTCCGACGCAAAAGAGAGGTGTTATAGGTTTGACGACTATGTCTGTGTGTATGTGTGTCTGTCTGTGGTGTCTCAGTTCTTACACGGAAGGACCGATTGCAATGCGGTTTTTTCATTCGAAAGCCAGTTTCCTTGTATTCTATTGTTCCTAACTATTTTCAGGACAGGCCGGCCGGTATTTTAAAATTACCACCGCACATCAGTACTCAACCATACTCCCATGCCGGTCTGGGAGCAAAGAAAAAACATAGAATGTATGTATGTATAACTCTTTATTGTACATAAACACAAGAAAAAGATGAATACAGGACAACACACATGCACAAAGGCTAGTACTAGGTGTACTAGTTGCTTCTCTTCTCGCGCAGATGGTAAAAGCCCATGGAGGGAATGGGCGAAAATAATGTTATATGCGATGTGGCTAGCAACCCGTAACTATTTTGATTCCCCTTTCCCATCACCCATGCACCCACGATACGCTAAACGTGGTCTTTAGATCTTGTTACCTCAGGTTCTGTCTACCCCGTAAGGGATAAAGACGTTTATTTTAACATGCCTATTCTCGAATTTGTCAAGAGTCCTGTTTTAAGCCAACAATCCCAGGAGAGCCTATAAAAGCCTGGTGCGGCAGGGCAGCGGGGTGTTTGCGCGCCGGCCATTCTCGTCCGCTTAACGTAATCCATTGTTATCGGCTGCTGACGGGTCCCTTATGAGGGCCCCGGGGGTGTCACACGTTACGTCACGCCTAGGGTGACCACTGGCAGCGGAAAAGCGAACACGAGTGGGACACGGGAGTAAAATAAATAACTTTTTTGACCTAAAGTATCCGATAATCCTGTACCTACATCGCTCTGCGGTTTTATTTTCGTAGGGCGACGATTACTATGTTTGGGTCGTTCAATAAAATTGAAACCAAATATTATTACACGTGTCGTACCTTCCATGCTGGTCTGAGAGTAAACGGAAAACACTGAATGTAACAGTTGCTTCTTTTTTTTTTTTTTTTTTTTTTTTCTCGAGGGTAGGCAATCAAGTCAGTTGTTTACGTTAAGCTCAATTGGGAATGGATGATTATTTTAAAAGTGCTTGGTGATTTTTCTATTGATAGGAATAACCATCCTTAGCTACGGAAAAAAGTTTCAGATTTTTCCGTCGAGCCATATATTTTATAAAAATAAAAACATTTTACTCAGTCACTCGGCGGCCCCTATACGGAAGTAAGCAGTACGCCAATGACATAATCAAATTAAAAAAAAAAATGCTGCTTGAATCTGTGGTACATTTGTCACTGACATTGATTGATAGCACCGCACTCGGAAGCTAAAACAAGCAAAAGAAACGGCTAAGTGGCGCCGTCTGTAGATTGTTGTTGGTACTAAACCACCTATTTGGGATTTCATTAAAATTACCATACATTTCTCATATAACTTTCAGTAGTGTTTTTGATTCGGAGTAGAAATAACCCAATAATTCCAAAATCTGAGAAAAAAATGTATATTATGGTCATTTTTATTGAAATTCCCCATGTTTGGTTAGTAACACGAACAATCTACAGACGGCGCCACTTAGCCGTTGCTTTTCTTAGCTACAAATGCCATCGTGTACCACAGATTCAAGCAGCATTTTTTTTTTTAATTCTATTATGTCATTGGCGTACTGCCTTACTTCCGTATAGGGCTCGCCGAGTGACTGAGTAAAATGTTTTTATTTTTATAAAATATATGGCTCGACGGAAAAATCTGAAACTTTTTTCCGTAGCTAAGGATGGTTATTCCTATCAATAGAAAAATCACCAAGCACTTTCAAAATAATCATCCATTCCCAATTGTTTAAAATTAAGTAAAAAAACATTAAGTTAGTGAATTTATGTATATTTTTAAATCAATGTTATTATAACTACATTGCTCTCACCGTCAGCTGTTATCACCACTCTTAAGTGTCTATTCACTTTGCATTAGAGCAAGGGTCAAAGGTCACTGCAATAGTTCACTACACGGCACTCTTTTAGCACTGCAAACCTTTTCGCCCTCACCATGGACCACCTGTCGCAGCTTCAGAAGAGCCTTGATGATATGAGGAACCTCTTCTCATCCCGAATGAGTGCATTCGAGAGTGGATCTTCAACATCCCAGACGACGGACTCGGGTATTATGGAGGAATACCGCTCCTTCAAGACTTTCATATGGAGTGCAGTGGAAAGTCTTCAAGCACAGATGGAACTTGTGCACAAGAGCCTGGAGCAGCTGGAGATGAGATCTCGGTCGGCGGTTCTTCTCTTGCACGGAGTTCCGGAGGCAGACAAAGAGGATGCGGTTGCCACTGTACTTCGGGTTTGTCAGGGTAAGATGGGGCTCGAGGACTTAACTGACAGGGCTCTGTATGCATGCCACCGTCTGGGCAACTCACCGCAAGGCAAGAAGCATAGGCCAATTTTGGTAAGGTTTACTTGCCAAAAGACACGAGACTTGGTGTGGACGGAGAAAAAGCGCCTTAAAGGCACTGGCTACACACTGTCAGAATTTTTGACAGCCTCTCGGCATGCGGTCTTCGTCGAGGCTCGGCGTATTTATGGCATGGAGAGGAGCTGGACGAGTGATGGCCGAATCATCGTGCTGGGCCAGGATAAGAAGACTCGGTTCAGGATCACCTCCCTCGACGAGCTTCGTGCAATCCCTCCTGATGCGACGGGCGCGGGCGCGGCGATGGGCGCGGGCGCGGCGATGGGCGCCGGCGCGGCCACGGGCGCTGGCGCGGCTGCGAGTGCGGTTGATGCCGAGCCCAGCGCGGCACCGAGCGCGGGCACGGCGCCCGGGGCAGCCCCAGCAGCGCCCGTGGCGCGAGGGCAGCCCAATGTGCCTGCCGCAGCGCCGGCGCCGCGTACTCGTTCTCAAAGGCAGAAGAGCCCATCTAGGTTGCGTAAATAGTGTGCGGTCTTTTAAGTTTAATTTGGTTTATTTTAGTGTAGTTTTGCTGTTCACCGTTTAAATGCCATTGTTGTGGGTGGGTATTCGCAGTTCTCTGTACACTTTTACTACGAAATAGCGGTACTTTGCGCTTATTTTATAAAAATACATTTTGCCGAGGCGACGTCGGCTGTCAGACAGCTGTCAATGTCACGCAAGTCATTGCCGTGATGTTGCCATGCCGCTTGCTCAATGAGTCAAAACTGACGTCTCACTTGCGTTTTGTTATGCTTGTGCGGGGCGACGCGAATATCGACTCATGAGTTTCAATTACTGTTTTATATAATTTTATTTTTTTGAATGTGAATTTCTCTTCTTACTATTTGTTGCCTTACTGCGCTGTTAACATTTCTTTTGTTATGCTTATGTACCTTTTGTATCTAATTAAGTAGTATTCTACCCAGCTGCCGGCGAGCGATGATAGGATTTATTCGTCCGTAGGTAGTTCATTTGTATGTTTGTAATTAGTTACTGCTTTTTATAATTTAGTTTATTTCTTAAATATTTTATTTATATTTTATATGTCTGATGTATTTAACACTACTAATGAGAGCGATTTCTTTTCTTTGTCTTCGTCCAGTATTTACGACTCCTTGAGCGATCTATCGGATGTGCCGGATCTTGGTGATCGATTGCACAGCACTTTTCCATCTTCCACTAAAACTTTTAACGTTGCACATATTAATGCGCAGAGTGTTCCTGCGCATTATTCCGATTTACTCACTACCTTTTCTGGAAAGAATATCCATGCTATTCTAATTTCCGAAACATGGCTGAAACCCTCGCTTAACTCTTCCTTTTATCCACTACCTGGGTATCGCTTGATACGTAATGACAGAACTGGATCTCAAGATGGCGGGCCTGGCAATGTGCGTGGGGGCGGTGTTGCCATTTATTTGCGAAGTGAAATTGCCTGTCGAGTGGCCTTACAGTCACCTTCTCTCTCTGCTTACTCTAAGTCACCAGAATATTTGTTTCTTGATGTTTCTCTCCATCACACAAAGGTTCTTCTCGGAGTGTACTACAGTCCTTCATCCAATATAAATTATTTTGAATCCTTCGAGAAGACTTTAGTTGATCTTTGTCCACAATATGAACATATTATTCTAATGGGTGACTTTAATACGTGCCTGTTGAAGGATGACAGCCGTTCCCAAAAAATTCAATCTCTCGTAAATTCTTTTAACCTTGACATTTTACCGCTCAGTCCCACACATTTTCCTCATAACGGCCCCCCCTCACTTCTGGATCTAATGATCACCTCCTCTCCCAATTGTGTTGCTTCTCATGGCCAGTTTAATGCTGCAGCCTTCTCAAACCATGACCTAATATACGCTTCTTTTAAAATTCGTCCCCCCAAACGGAAACATAAAATAGTTATGCGTCGAAACCTCCGTGACATAGACTTGCAAGCCCTTCACAGCGACCTGAGCGGTGTTGAGTGGCACGCCATTGAAGCTCTTTCCGACGTCAACCTCATGCTAGAAGCCTTCAATAGCGCATTGCTTGCGATCTTCGACAAACATGCTCCTCTCAAGCCAACGCGTGTCAGACATGACCCAGCTCCGTGGCTCACGCCGGAAATCAAGGGCATGATGGCAAAGAGGAACGGGGCTCGCGTTAAGCTGCGCAAAGATCCTTCGGAGGAAAATCGTCGAAATTATGTAGCCTTGCGTAATCGCTGCAATAAGGTGTGTAGGGATGCAAAGCGACGGTACATTTATCAGTCCATTGATAAGTGTCCCCCTGCAGCGTTGTGGAAGTTCTTAAAAACACTTGGGGTGGGCAAATCTCAACAAAACTCTTCTACCTTGACTGATCTCAATGGCCTCAATAAGCATTTTAGCACGTCTCCAGTTCAACTGGATCCTCTAACAAAGCAGCACACGCTTTCACTTCTTGCCAGTTTACAACACCCTGATGTCCCCTCCTTCGAGCTCGGTAGTATTGCCTCGCGGGATGTTCTCAATATTCTAAAATCGATTAAGACGAAAGCTATTGGTGAAGACGACCTGAGCTTGGACATGCTTATGCTGGGGGCGGAAGTTATAGCACCTACATTATCCCACATCATCAATTTTTCCTTTTCCTCAGGTTGTTTCCCAAAGTTGTGGAAACGTGCTCATATAATTCCTCTTCCTAAAACGTCGAATCCTAGCTCCTTTTCTGAACATCGTCCGATTTCAATTCTTCCAGTCCTATCAAAAATTGTTGAACATTTTGTAAATCGACGCCTTTCCTCTCATCTCAATGCACACAATCTCCTAAATCCTTTCCAATCCGGTTTCCGTCCTAGGCATAGCACTGTCACTGCTCTGGTTAAGGTAACTGATGATATTCGTCTCAATATTGAGAACAGAAAGCTCACAGTTCTAGTTTTACTAGACTTCAGTAGTGCATTTAATACCGTTGACTTTGAAATACTTCTTGGCATTCTCAACTCTTTGAATGTATCTCCTACTGCATTATCCTGGCTCAGTTCTTACCTTTATGGGAGGCAGCAGCGAGTCAAGGTTGATGATGCCTTTTCAAGCTGGTGTGATCTTACCGCGGGTGTCCCTCAAGGGGGTGTACTTTCCCCTCTCCTTTTTTCTATTTTCATTAATGGTATTACTTCTTCTTTAAATTCTTCTTATCACCTGTATGCTGATGACTTGCAAATTTATGCTGCTACTGGTTTTGACGATTTTCCTCTATTGATAGATCGTATTAATGCTGACCTTGTCACCATCCGCGACTGGGCTGCGAGCTTTGGCCTCATGGTAAACGCCAAGAAGACGCAAGCGATCGTTATTGGCAGTCCGTATTTTATTTCTCGGATGTCTGAATTGGTGGTTAAAAATTTGTCCTTTGACGGAACAATAATTCCTTTCTCAGCTACCGTCAGAAATCTGGGGATTATTATGGACCAGACGCTTTCGTGGTCGGCCCAGGTTGCGGATGTCAGCCGGAAGGTGTTTGCCTCGCTTCACTCGCTCAGGCGTTTGCAGAATTTTCTGCCACTATCGACCAAAATTACACTTGCTCAGTCACTGTTGCTCCCCTTACTGGACTATGGTGACATTAGTTACCTGGATCTCGCTGAGGGGCTGCTTGACAGGCTTGATCGCCTCCAGAATGTGTGTATCCGATACATTTTTGGGCTTCGTAAGTACGATCACGTGTCTCATTTCCGCGCTCAGCTGAAATGGTTGCCTATCAGGGACCGCAGGAAAATCCACATTCTGTCATTGCTTTTCAACACTCTCTTTAATCCTTCAGCTCCGATCTACCTTTCCGAACGTTTCAGCTACTTGTCTGTTGGCAGTCAGCATCGATTGCGATCCAACTCTAATCTCCTTTTGGCCTGTCCTTCTTCCTCTTCCAAAACTTATTCCAAATCCTTTACTGTACACTCGACTAGGCTGTGGAATCACTTACCAACCTCCATCAGGCAATCTCCCTCCGTAGTGTCGTTCAGAGAAGGTTTGAAGAAGATGTGGCTCGCACCATCTTCTTAAATCAACGGTAAATATTCCTTTGTTTATTGTGCTCTTTATTTATTTATTTTATGTAGTATATTTTATTGATATATATTATAGGTAGTATAAAGTAGTTTATTGACTGGTAGGTTTTAGTAGTTTATGTATTATATTCGGTAAAGTTATGTATTGTGGCTCTCAGTGTTTGCAATTTTTAAACTCACTCGTCCATCCCTAATATAATACTCCTTTCATCCACTCAAAGGTTGACTGGAAGAGATCCCTTAAAGGGATAAGTCCGCCTTTGTGCATGTATCTCAGTGTTTGTCAATTGTATTTTGTCTTGTTTATTTTGCACAATAAAGAGTTTACATACATACATACATGCTTCTACCGCGCAGACGGTAAAAGTCCATCTAGGGAATGGGCGAAAATTCCATCACTATTTTGATTCCCCTTTCAACCTACGCCCACAATCGTGCTAAACGTGGCCTTTAGGTCTTGGTCTTAGGCTCTGCCTTTACTTAAGGGATAAAGAAGTTATTTTGTGTATGTATGTATTAAATGTGAGTTGCACCAACTTCTTCAACAGTAGCATTTACCATAACCGTCGATTTTGACATAAACTTCACAGATTTTCTGTCAAATATACATCAAAATCGTAGGTTATGCAAAGTGACGCCTCAATACTATATACAATTCTTGTAGGTCATGCTTCAAGTACTCAGATGCGATTCACAATATCTGTCCTAGTGCTACCCGCAGGCTGGCAACCCTCACGCTCCGTCATCCAGTCAAGTGTGTTTTAAAACTGCAGGAAGTTACCCTTTACGGAAACAGGCAGGTTACAACAAGGCGGGTGAGCGCCGTCATCTCGGCAGCATAAAGCAGGCGACGCTGTTAGGAACAAGTCTCACTGCTGACGAGAAAACGATTAGATATCGACTATGTTCTGGCTAACGAAATGTACAATAAGATGTATAGTATCCCATGTCCATAAGTGCTTAAAAGAGAGGAAATCGGGCGGCCAACGGATGCCCGTTTCTTTGCGCAAACGTATTTCCTGTCTAGATAACCACGTTAGAACTAATACTTTTTACCACGGGATTTATCTGCCCGTCGAAAATCACAAAAATTGGTAAACTTTGATGCCATAGTTACAAAATAAAGAATTAAATTAACAAGATAAACAGCAGGAAAGCCAAAGGCATTCTTATATTTAATTTTACCTGAAAAAAAAAACGGTTCAGTTTTGAAAGAGGAAACAGGAATGTGAGAGGCCGTTATCATCAGTTTTCTGTTGATAGCAGTCCGGGCTGCCATTGTCCCTTTCATGCTCTTTGCGGGGGGATAAGAGGGAGGGAATGGCTATACTTTATTCAAATACCGACTTTTCAAAGGATACTCGCTGAGACACGTGGTTAAAGTCAGACCGCCGAGAGACCAACCTGGTGAATTACCATGACGTCTTAATGCGATTTAATTCCGATTCAGTTTAGATTCGCTCGCTGTCAGATCCATACTAAAAATGACAGCTGAAACCAGAACTGAGTCCTAGTTGAATCGCATTAAGACGTCATGGTAATAGACTACAGGCCCACATACAAAAAATGTGGGTCATATGAACCACCAGGTGACGTATATAGGACGATATAAGAGCATAAAATAATAAGATTCAGCACTATGCCGTCACTTGTAAGCTGTCCAACTGGGTGCTGGTGAGAATTCAAAAGTGCAACCCTCGATTTTTTCCCCTTGTCGCATGATTTTTGTACGGCGTGGCGGAATAATGAATTAGAAGCTGTATTGAAACAGTATGAAACTGATGCCGTACAAATGGTGCGCCACAAAGTCGCTAAATTTTTTTGATTTTCTGACCATTTCCAGGGTAAATTTGGTCATTTGATTCTGTACGGCATCAGTTTCATACTGTTTCAATACAGCTTCTAATCCATTATTCCGCAACGCCGTACAAAAATCATGCGACAAGGGGAAAAAATCGAGGGTTGCACTTTTGAATTCTCACCAGCACCCAGTTGGACAGCTTACAAGTGACGGCATAGTGCTGAATCTTATTATTTTATGCTCTTATATCGTCCTATATACGTCACCTGGTGGTTCATATGACCCACATTTTTTGTACGTGGGCCTGTAGTCTATAAGGCATGCATTCAATTCTGTTCTACGTGCGAGTAACCGCCCGTCGCATACTCGCTTTTGGAGCCCAACACAACTATCGAAACTACACACCTGGCCGCTTGTTTCTTCTTTCTATCTCCACTATAGCTTCTGGTTTATCGCCGGCGGTGGGGCGAGTGCCTTAACGTGGTGGTTGGCGAGGACGTGTGTGGCTACGAGGCTCTTTGTACAGCGAAATGTTGGTTGTTTTGGGGGTGATGTTTCATATCGGTTACGTCCCTGGCGGTTGCTTACGTGTACAGCTATTTACTAGCTCGGTCATGGTGTTATCTCACCGAAACAGGCAAATGGGAAGTTTATTTAGCAGCCTGCCAAAGGCTACCACGTGTTTTTTTATACTCGGCAGTGCTATCAGATTGCCGAAATGGTCATCATTGGCAAGAAGAAATCGCTCGCAACAATTACCAATAGTTTATTTAAAGTGTGTGAATTTTCAGTTTATTTTGATCCCATATTTAATTGAATTTGAGTTTGAGTTAGGTATTAGTACATAGTACCTATGTAATATTTGCAGTGCCCTCGCAGGTTTTTATCTTGTATCAAAGCAAATAATTGTTTGAGTTAGAGGTTAGAGTTTGACCTCTGGTGCCAAGTGGCAGACAGATTTTTTCGTCACGCCTCTTTCCAACACGGGTAGGCAGATACCACTTTGTTTCACTTTGTTCCATTTGCTACGATCCTGACATACTTCTTTCGCTTCATCCACATTCATCAATCTATTGATACGCGCTCGTCGGTTTCGGGTACTCCTGACCTGACCTTTTTCCAAAACGTCCCCTATCTAGTCTCGAATCGTCCGTCTAGCAGGCCTTCCCCTTCCAACGCAATCATTCACTAATCCAAATTCATTATCTTTACTTATTAAAAAGATATTTCGGACAACATTTAAATCCATATTGGGTTAGTATTACCCCTTGTACACTGCGTTAGTTAATTCATAGATAGTCAAGGAGCGCTGCAGATTAGCCCAGTGCTGTTCACGCGACTGTCCAGCCTGCCCGCTGCCACTCTCAGGATGCTGTCGGCAGGCGCGCACTCTGCTCGTTGGCTTGTTCTTTGTAAATCGTACAATGCCCAAACTTTGAGGATATGAAGGTCACATATTTCCGGAGTATTGGGTGCCCTCAAGTATTTAATGAAACCGGCATGGCGCAAAGTAGATTTTGTTCCACGGCACGTTCCGGCGAGTCGTGTTGGATGGTTAACGCGATCAGTGGTCGTCGGCGCAGCGCATCGGAATGAGCTGCAGTCACACCGGCGCGAACAGGCTCAATGCCTTAACTTCGACAGTAACTTGCATAAAGCGAGCAGCGTGATGGGAAGCTGCGAGTACCTAGGTCTTAGTCATCGTTTTAATCACCTTTGTCAAAAAAACATCATTTCTTGTCGCAGGTGTGCGGAGGTTAAAGCCCATCGAGGGAATGGGCGAAAATTATAGGAACCATGTTATATGTAGGAAATGCGGCTACTGTTTTGATACTACTATCACTATTTTGATTCCATTTTTAGGGTTCCGTACCTCAAAAGGAAAAAACGGAACCCTTATAGGATCACTTTGTTGTCCGTCCGTCCGTCCGTCTGTCAAGACCCTTTTTCTCAGGAACGCGTGGAGGTATGAAGCTGAAATTTATATCAATTACTCAGGTCTAGATACTGTCCCTTGAAGCTGTGAAAAAATCAAACTTCTAAGCCAACGCAATCAAAAGATACAGCCGTTTATGCCGCAAATTTCCGCAAATTTTCAACTCTCAAGGGAATCAAAACCTACAAGGTAGTTCCCGTGAACGCAGAATCTTGAAATTTGGTATGAAGGTAGGTCTTATAGCACAGATTAAAGAATAATTGCGAAAACCGTAAATGTGTATGTATGTCTGTATATAGCAGTGACCAATATAAAGTAACCCCACACTGCGTACATTTTGCTTTGGAACAGGGCTCTGCTTACACTGGTTTTAGATATTTATAGATAATGATACGGAACCCTCGGTGCGCGAGTCCGACTCGCACTTGACCGGTTTTTGCCATCTATACGCCCACAATCTTGCTAATCGTGGCCTAGGTCTTGCCATCTTAGGCGCTGTCTACCGCGTAAGGGATAAAGACGTGATTTATGTATGTATGTATGTATGTATACTCTCACGCTCACGGCCGTGGCGTAACTAGGCTATAGCGTTTGGGGACCGTGGCAAATTCATCAGTCTTTCCCCAATTAAAAAAAGTAGCTTTGTCTCTTCTGTGCTTCAGGCCAAGCCAGTTCGGGACCCCGGAGAGCCAGGGGCCGTTGCACTTGACCAGTGCAGCAGTGTAGGGTTACACTCCGGCCACTGGCTCACGGTGTGACAGGCGGCCGCAGCACGTCTCGCAGTCACGTTTAATTGTCCCGTAAACCCGTAATTTCTGTTTTACTCGTTTACGTCCCGGTCGTGCGGCGGCCGTTACGCGGACGCCGCGTAACGACTGCGTAACGACGGCGTAACGACCGCGGCGCGTGCGTCGCGGCGCCCTCAACTGCCGAAGATTGTACCATCATTAAAATTGACGTTAAATTAAAGACGATGATTAAAGTCGATGCCGAGTTTTGTGAGTTCGGCGGGTAATGCGGAGTGCTCGCGGGGAATAGCTCCGCCATTTGTAACGGAGCTGTGCGATTTGTCGGCCGGTTTCAGCGCTGCAGCGGGCAAAGATGTTGCCATTATCTAAATTATAAAAGTTTTCGACTTAGAAGAGAGGCTGTGACGCGAAATTAAATGAAAGGCATTAAAGGAAAAGGAGGTTGCAACACGCTCTATTAAACCCAAAACCTTCGTTGTTGAAATGTACTTAATTCAATTTTAAGTAGTCAAGTCCACATTATTATAATAACATAGAATTTACCAGTTGCTTCTCATCCCGCGCATGGTAAAAGCTCATCGAGGGAATGGGCGAAAGTCTTAGGAATCATGTTATAGGCGATGCGGCTAGCAATAGCAACCCATCACTATTTTGATTCCATTTTTTGCCATCTATACACCCACAATCTTGCTAATCGTGGCCTAGGTCTTGCTACCTTAGGCTCTGTCTACCCCCTAAGGGATAAAGACGTGATATGTGTATGTATGTATGTTAACTCAAAAGCACAAATTCGATTTCCATACTAATTGATTTACTCAATTATGGGCAAACGTTGCCTACATTTTTGTCACAAGATTTTTGAATACTGTATTTATTACTTTGACATTGGCGAAATCATCGCATCAATCGATGGGACCATGTTAAAAAAAGAAGAAGAACGATCGCGGCGAAATGCATTTCGGGCAAAATACTACACGAAAAATTAAATGCTGCAAATCACTTCACTATCACTACATAGTATAAAACAAAGTAGCTTTCTCTGTCCCTATGACCCTATGTATGCTTATATCTTCAAAACTACACAACGGATTTTGATACGGTCTTTTTAATAGATAGAGTGATTCAAGAGGAAGGTTTTTAGGTTTAATTCTACGCAGACGAAGTCGCGGGCAGAAGCTAGTTAATTATAAAACGTTAAGCGTAAAATGGCGTCAAGTACAAGGTTCTATTGAAATTGTATTGCTGAGTACCTATAGGTACATAATATGTGTGTTAGACAGCTAACCCTGAACAACTGGGTGCACCGCTGCGCTCTGCAGCCCTGACCTCCTGGGCGCCCGGCGACCGCGGTGCAGCGTGCACGTGAGGGGGGGCGGTGCAAGGTGACACCCGGCGGCAGACCGCGGCGAGACCGCGCGACGCCGCTACCAATCAACAAGCGAATAATTACATACAACTACCAACTATAATGTATGACTAGTAGAGACTATATATACATCTCTACTATAGACTAATATAAGTTAAGGCTTCGGAGACCTGAAAGTATTTTATTTTGAAAAAATGACTTTCTGCCAAGTTTCTAGAAGCGCATTCTTCTTGGCAATGATGGTCTTTCCGAAAGCGCTAGTAGTTTCAAAAAATACATGTAAAAGAGCCCTTGGGCCAAATTCCAAAAAATATTTTTTTTTTTTGTTTTTGTATGTTTACTTCTGCTCGTACATACACTTAGATAGATTCAAAAATCACGTTTTTATCCCTTACTAGCGACCCGCCCCGGCTTTGCACGGTATATTTATGCATGTATTATACATATAAACCTTCCTCTTGAATCACTCTATCTATTAAAAAAACCGCATTAAAATCCGTTGTGTAGTTTTGAAGATATAGTAAGCATATATACGGACAAAAGAACAGAAAAAGCGACTTTATTTTATACTATGTAGTGAAGTTATGATGAGGCAGATTTATCATGATGGGTCTAGCCGCATCGCCTATAACATGATTCCTAAGATTTTTGCCTATTTCCTCGAAGGGCTTTTACCATCGCCACGAGAAGAGAAGCAACTGGTACATTGTTCGTTTTTTCTGTACTTCCGGACCAGCATGGAAGAATGGAGAGAAGGAACGAAAAATAGAGTTATGCTCGTAAAACAATATAACCATACATGGTTTTACTTGGGTAACAGTTGTGCTCATTAAACTTTGATAATGATCCCGTAGAGGCAGTGAAACGCGTCAGTGTTTGTGTGGTGTAAGGGATAATTAAGCTTGTGGTATTTATGTGTGTTTTATTGGCAGTAGGGGAGGGGGGTTGCATGAAAAACATATTTATTTCACACAGGCTTGGTTATCTTGCACGTGAGTCAAGTTAGCATAAGGTAAATATTTTTTGTTAATTGAAATGGACCTCCGCAAAGTAACGCCTGATTCAATAAAAATTTTTTTAGCAGTTATGATTCCTTACCTATGTGTCAAATTTCAAGACTCTAGTAATTATAGTTACGGAGATAGGGCGCCTTTGCAGCAGACTTATAAGCTCCATTTGTTCCCTATCCCGAGGAAATTTCTAGAAATCGCAAGACCTTTCTAAAGTTTAGAAACTTTTAAAATGCGGTATTAATATTACGGTGATTTTCGAGACATTCCAACTTTAAAGAGTATTTGCCTTGTACCAGGCTTATAAAAGCCTTATAAGTGAGTTCAACCTTTTTCAAATAAAATGGGATTGAATTTTCAAACATGACTGTGTCAAAATGAAATGTAATTTTAATCAAAAGCACTAAGGAGTATTGTTGATAGTATAAACATTGAAGCAAATCTCCCCCAGAACAACTTTCTATCCCTTTTAAACCCCGTTAGGGGATGATTTTCAAGAAAATACGGAACATGTGTTCTATCAATTCTGTTAATGAATGTAAGTAAGTAAGTAAATGCTTTATTGTACAAATATAAAGAAACAGATAGAATTCACAAAAAATAAAAATAACATTAATACATGCACAAAGGCGAACTTATCCCTATAAGGGATCTCTACCAGTTAACCTTTGAGTAGATGAGAGGAGCATTAAACGAGGGGCCGACAAATGTTTATGCAAAATTTAAAGTATATCGGACCAAGGAATCATGTCGTCCCATTCAAACTGTGCCCCCTTCACCCCCTTAGAGGTAGAATTTCGGAAAATCCTTTCTTATAGTGTGCCTTCGTCATATATAAATAACGTAACTTCCAAGTTTCAGGTCTCTACGATCAGCGGTTTAGGCTGTGCGTTGATCCGTCAGTCAGTCAGTCAGTCATTCAGAACAAAGCATTTTATATGTATCGAGATAGATATATCCCTTCGTGTCGCGTCTATGACTCTAGGTCGTTCCTATTATCCTGTACACAGCACGTTATACGAGTAGGAACGGCGAACGGTGAGCGAAAATGTAACTGATAAGTCTCACGTCCTCTACGACGTTCCGCCGCGTCGGTTACGAAACCGGAGCCCCCTCCTCCCCGCGTCCGGCGTCACGTGTTACGTCCGTCAGGCCGGCGTCAGTGCCCGGCGCGCCTCCGTGCTCCACGGACGAGTCTCGAACGCGGTACGGACAGAAACTGACGGCCGCTGACATCCGGCGACAGTTTCGGTTGTCAAAAATCTTACAATATTTCACTGTCGTATGTTGTGTGTTTTCAGAGGCGTATCTGATACTCTCTCCAAGTTTAGAGCCTGTTTTTAGTGTAAGTTTTGATTGAACAAAACGTCTCGAACGCGTTCGTGTAAACGTCTCATTTACTATGGGCAAGGCGGCGCTCTTAGCGGCAACAAAACGTCACTTCAACAGAGTTTAAGACGTTTTTTTCGACAAAAAAAAATACAGTTAGCGCACACTTACAGATGCGACAGCACTGACGTCCGATGCGTCACTTTAAAATCGAATAATAAAGTGCAGCAACGAAACCAGCGAAACCTTTAAGAGACGACATTTGGTTGGTAGAAGCTCCTCAAACCTGCTATAAACGGCCACACTTCTCGTCAACAGACTACAAAACCTTCTGTAGCGCGATGTCGTGTCGCGAGTCGCGCCGCTGCGGGAGCGTGGCGGTGTTCGCGGCGTTGCGCCTGCGCGCGGACATGGACGGCCAGCTGATCGCCGCGGTGCGCGCGCGCCGCCTGCTCTACGACAACGCGCACCCCAAGTACACCGACAACAGCGCGAAGATCGCCGCCTGGAAGAGGATCGGGGACGAGCTCAGAGCTAGTTGTACGTTATCCACTACTTTTAAGCAACTGTGCTACTGTCACAAGATTGTTATGCTTGCTGATAAAGTTACGAGTAGATTCCGAACCAACAGCTATCATTTCGATACTCAACTTAACCTAAATTTATGAAGTTCTGCTATTCTGTAGAAATGACAGCCGTCAGATCTGAACTTCAGTTTCAATTAGTCCTCTACACAACATCCACAAATATCACATTAGTTAGGTAGTTTATCTGTCTCGTAGTACTTAGTTCATGTGAGCGCATAGTAACGTATCGCGTCCACAGATGACTAACGCTGTTGGTAAACACGCCGCAGCCATAACAGCCGTCCGAGGACGCAGCGCGGGCGTCTCTGTTTACAAACACACACCACTCTGCTGGAAACATAAAAAGAAACACTACCGACTAACTAAAGGGCTAGACGGCGAGTCAAAGATTGAGCGCTGGAATACCAGTTTGGCTCGCTGTCTCGCTTTCAATTAGACTGTTGGCAATATGAGAGACGCTGAGCCAACGACTCAAAATACAACACTGCCGTTTGTAACACCCTTTATTTATTTTATTTATTTAATGTTGCAGCGGCGGCGTGCAAGGCTCGGTGGAACAACATTCGCGACAACTACCGCAAGTCGCTGATGCGCCGCGCCGCCGGCCGCCCCGCGCATGCGCACAGCTACAAATACACGCCCATGCTCCGCTTCATGGACAAGTTCTTCAAGGGCAAGGACGCCAACGAGCTCACCGCGGAGGCCGAAGAAGAAACTGTCGAATATATCGAAGAAGACTTCGGCGCTGATAAAACCAGTGATCATGATCAAGACAAATTAACCGAAAAAATTGATGACACGCTTGAACCAATAGGCTATGCTCCTATTAAAGTGGAAAACGGCGACGTGGAACAGCAAGAAACTTTGGTGGGTTACGAATACCTTGAGAAGGGGGAGTCGGTGTGTTCAGCGCCGTCGTTCCCCGTGCAGCGCGCGGCGGCGCACGCGGTGGACGCGTTCCTGGCGGGCCTGGCGCCGACCCTGAAGGCGCTGGCTCCGCTGCCCTTGAGCCTGGCGAAGGCGGAGATCTTCGCAGTCGTGCATAAGTACGAGATGAAGGGTCTGGTGGACGGAAGCGGGTGGCCAAAGGAAGCCGACCCCTTGCCGTAATGCTGCTGGACAATTTGATAGAAAAACTCTTGAAAGAGTAATTGTAATGACTTTCCTGGGAAAATGTTGTGGTAGTTTGCTATCTTCCCACAATCTTAACCGCACGTCGCAGTGCTGGGTTCCGAAGTGGAGATGGCAACAGAGAGCGCTGCCCGCTCTCGCAACGGTTCGCGTTTAACTGTACCAACGTTAAGAGATGGGTCTTCCGATATTTAAACGGAATTACGATAATTTATGTAAGTAAAAATGGAATGCAATGCCGAATTACATTTGGATACGTGTTACTATTTTAGCATTGTTAATTGTACATTATAGCCGATAATATTAAAAATAACTAAACGTATCTACGCTTTATTTATTGAATGTTTGTTTGCGGAATGTTAGTGATGCGAAGCCAGCTAAACCAAATCGAAAAGTGACAGATAATAATAAATGAATACAAATTGTCACAAGTTTATCAGTCGTTTAAGATAGAGAGTAAAAAAACATGCCATATTTAAGTATACGGAGATTGATACGGAGGAATCATCGCATCATTATTTCCATTGGTTAAGTAAATACAAAGTTTCTTAAAATTGTTCCAGGATATTTCACCAGGTTGATTTAAAAGTAAGTCACTCCTTTGCCGCCGTTTACGTTGAACATCAACTGCGTAGGTTTTGTCAATCACAATTTATAAGTTCTGAAAAACTTTTACAGATTGCTGATTTTTAAGACAGCGTATAAGTTATTTCTCAACTTTACTAAACTATACACCGACCGCTTAGATGAGTCCTCGCCCGCGCGGTGCAGGGGCGTGGGGTGTTATGACCACCCGCACCGAGAGCTCCCCGCGGTCATCCTACCCCGCGCCCCGCAGCCGCGCGGGCGAGGACTCATTTTAAGCGGTCGGTCTATAGCAATGTTATGGGGTTGAAAAGAACTATGAATGGAAAAGCGGGTCGATTCGCAAGCAACACTAAGCTCTCAGAGAATGAGCTAGTAACGCAAGTAGTTAGTAAGTCTACCCGCTGCTTGTTAAAGCGGGACGGAGTGCGGGGGGGGGGGGGTGAAAACCAGACGCAAGCTCATGCTTGCATACTTTGGTTTCTTTTTCTTCTTTCTTTCTAAATTACTTATTTTTTACAACCACGTTATATTTAACTACAGAATGAAACTTCCTCTTGTCATTCCTAGTATTTCGTTCAGCGACCTTTTTTATTAGCCAGGCTTACGTGCTCTCATTAAGCCACACTCAGAGCCGCGTCATTAACCTTTTGGATTATAATGAAGCGCTTTGTCTATCGAGCCGCCGTTAATTTTGGCAAGATGGCCGCGCGCGTCACCCGCGCGGCGCGCCTGTCGGCCACGCAGCTTGTTTTGATCATTCTTAGGCTGATTTATGTTGACGACATGACATGTCTGTAATTAATTTGAAACGAAGAACATAGCTTGCTGTCCAGTTACGCAATTATCAGGTTGCTATTTATTTAGCAGTCTATGATACTTCCCGAAACTATGAGACTAATTGTCTGTGTTTGTGCTACCTTTTTCAATTATCTTATTTTCTGATATAGTTCAGAGCGGCCAACGCAAAGCCTGGCTTATAGTGTGACTTCGTACCGTAACGACACTATTTTGAACAAATCACTACAACGCTGCGGCTGTGTATTACGATTGCCTTTGTTTCCAGTCGTTTCACGTAGAATTAAAGAATTACGTAGCTAGTTTTTTTTAATGCCAATTTTTAATCACATTATGCTCGAGGTCTTACAACCCGCAAAAAAAGGCAAATAGGAAAGAAAAGTAAAAGAAGATGAAAAAGGAAGGAGGGAAAAGAAAGGAAGGGAAAGGCAGCCAAATCACAAAGATGGCCGATAAATATTCGTAAAATTTAACTACAAACTATGTATTTAGAGATTAAACTATTTGACACTAAACTGAGCAAGATGCTTGGGAATGGGGTAAACGGAGTCCCGGCGGCGGCGCTTAGCGTTTTATTTAGTACTCATCTACTTATTAGAGTTTCGGTTTAATCTGCGGTGGGGAAGTTATTTACGAGGTTGTTTCGTTTTCATTCGGCGTGCGCTCGTCGCTCGCTCGCCGGCGCGTTGCAGCGGGCGAGCGCTCTCGACTCTCCCGAGCCCGAAATGTGAAGTTCGTTTCGTATCGACCTTCTCACCCTAACATTGAACAATATGAGTGGGAGCAGGACGGCATGATTCGAATTTGAGACTACGATCTGATATTTAGATAAAATAGTGGTAATAGTTACCTACTGAAGATTGAGAGCACGTACAAACACGGACAATCAGTAGCCACTAGCACGTTTCCGTGTCCTTTCAATGTAATTTAATTATGCTAACATAATAGGTACTAATATAAACAATAACATTCAACAAATCAGTCAAAACGACGAACCAGCTCGGCGAACAACTTGTCCTTTGTTGATTGTTCTTCGATGGCTTTGTACAGAAAGTTCTCATTTCGATTTGGAATAAAAACTCACCCACGTCGGTAAATTTTAGCATATTATATTTGAAGTTTCCAATACCTACCACTCCTACCAGTGAAGCAGCCACTGTCTCACCAGAGCCGCCAGCTGCCGCGCACCAGCACGTCTAGCACGAAAACGTACAAAAGTCGCGTCGCTCGCGAGTCAGATTGCCTGTCTTTTTCTTACTATTCGTTTTAGAAAGAGATGGGTAATCTATCTCGCGCGCGACGCGACTTTCGTATGCTTTCGTGCTAGGCATACAGCAGCGCTTGGTCCAGCGACTCGCCCGGGCGCGGCCGGCGGGGGGAGCGGGCGAGCCGCGCGGATGCGCCCGCGCCGCGCCACATTTGTCAGGCGGTTATTAAATTTGCCTGTCATTAATATCGCCGCTCTCCGCAGCCGCGTAATTCCACTGGATACAATGCTTTATTAAATTTAAAACTTTCCGAGCCGAAAGACGAATGATGTTTACTTGTGTTTGTAGAGAATTTAATAATGTTGTGATTCATGCAGAATAGCGTCGATTTAAGAATAATTGCGCTTTCTATCCGGAAATCTGTGAAATAGTGAAAATTAGAGTAATTCTGTTCCTCATTTTATAAGTTTACTTAGTTATACCGCTCCACCTTATTTTCCGAGATAAAAAATAGACATAGGTTATTCGAGCCATAATCTACATCTTTACCAAATTTCATCCCGGTCTGTTCAGCCGTCTTGGTATGAAAGAGTGACAAACATCCACATATTCATACATCGATATCTGCATATTCACAAACTTTCGAATGTGCAATAGTAATTGATAGGATTACTGCCGTAATTTATGTGAATGAATACACTTTTGTTTAATCACGACCAACGCCAAGACACCTGGCGCCGTACAATTTCTATTAGCGAAGCGATCGAGTTACGATTGTCAACCGAGCGCAGCGAGTGCTTCACGTACCATTCGTTTAGAGAACACAACGTCCGCTTTTTAACTGTAAACTTATAGAGCCCATAAACTGGCAAAATGTCCCCGAACCAATTACCCGCCCCGTTTTCCTAACTTCATTACAGCACGCTGTTACCCGATCGAGTTACTCCACAGCCCCTATGCCGACGGCAGAAGGCGCATAATGAGTCAGCAGGGGGTCGATGCATACATAAATAGAGATGCTTGTAATATGCATACGGAGTGACGTGTTGTGAAGTAAATTGAGTGAGAGATGTTTGGATGCGGGGGACATTTGTTGCCGGGCAGGGGGGGGGGGGGGGGCTCTGAGCAAATATTAGTAACTAGCTGTTGCCCGCAACCTCGCCTGCATAGAATTCGTTTAGCGCTATCCCGAAGGAATTACGCAATTTTCCGGGATAAAAAGTAGCCTATGTGTTATTCCACACTATAATCTATCTATGTACCTACTAAATTTCATCCAGATCTGTCTAGCCGTTCTGGCGGGAAAGAGTAACAAACGTCCATCCTTCCATACTCACAGACTTTCACATTTATAATATTAGTAGGATTACTAGGATTTCTAATAATTATGAGCTACATATTCCATGCTGGTCTGGGAACAAAGAAAAACGTAGAATGTATCAGTTGCTTCTCTCGCGCAGATGGTAAAAGCCCATCGAGGGAATGGGCGAAAATCTTAGCAATCATTTTTGATTCCACCTTTACTCTATCATGCTAAACGGGACCTTTAGGTCTTGTTACCTTATGCTCTGTCTACCCCTTGATTTTTGTATGTATGCTCAAAAACTTTAATTGCTGAACGTACATGGAACGTTGTCATAGTGGTATGATTGCTTGTTAGTGTTTAAAACACGTTGCTAAAGTTAATATGACAGCGTTCCATAGTGGCTTAACATACATAAATCATGTCTTTGTCCCTCATGGGGCAGGCTAACCTGGGTAGCAAGACCTAAAAGCCACGCTTAGCGTGATTGTGGACGTAATCAAAATAATGATGGGTTGCTAGCCTCATCGTTTATATCCTACTAATATTATAAATCCTACTAATATTAAAAATGTGAAAGTTTGTGAGTATGGATGTTTGGATGTTTGTTACTCTTTCACGCCAGAACGGCTAGATGGATCTGGATGAAATTTGGAACATAGATAGATTATAGTCTGGAATAACACATAGGCTACTTTTTATCCCGGAAAATTACTTCATTCCCGCGGAATAGCAATAAACGAGTTCTATGCAGACGAAGTTGCGGGCAACAGCTAGTATATGTATGTATGTATGTAAACTCTTTATTGTGCAAAATAAACAAGAGAAATACAATTGACAAACACTGAGATACATGCACAAAATTGGACTTATCCCTTTAAGGGATCTCTTCCAGTCAACCTTTGAGTGGATGATGATGATGATGTAGGTATATAACATGATTCCTAAGATTTTCGCCCTCGATGGGCTTTTGAAGAGAAGTAGTACGAGTACCTACATTCTGTGTTGAGAATCTCCTTCATCTTAATCAGTTAAAAACGTATATCCGTATATATGCGGGGTACAACAGTGGGGCGCAGAAAGTATGCAATTACCCGAAAATCTTGCTAATACATACTTACCATAGTACCCACACTTATTGCTGTTAAAGTAGTACTTCATCATCACTACATAGTATAAAATAAAGTCGCTTTCTCTGTCCCTATGTCCCTATGTATGCGTATATCTTCAAAACTGCACAACGGATTTTGATGCGGTTTATTTTAATAGATAGAGCGATTCAAGAGGAAGGTTTATATATATAATTCTACGCAGACAAAGTTGCTGGCAGAAGCTAGTATTGTATATTGAGGTGCCCGGAGGTTCGCCGGCAGCGGGCGCGCCGGCCAGCACAATAGCCTTTGTAGTCGCAATGACACCGCTCTCTAGTTCCGAAGCTAAATACATCTCATTCAACGTTAAACCCGCTTATTTACTCTTTTGTTGGAAACTGCATTGCCGTGCCTTTGAGTACCGAGCACCTGATTCCATGAGCTGTATGAAAAACAACGGCGGTAATGAAATCGAGCGAAATTACCAGCGAAACCATTACCCCCCGTTAGGTGCAGTCGGTTGAGGCTTATCTGGAGCTGAGGTTAATGCTCGCGATATCCCGCCGGCGTAACTGCACGCTGCAGCCGATAACACAACAAATACCAAAACCAATGACTCTAGAAACACGATACCACCGAGGGACCATGAAACCAGAGCCTCGCTTACACTGGCTTGATTTGAAGGAACCATTATAAGCTGAGCTGTAATGAGTATCAGGTTGAGTGGTGCTATAGGCTCAGACGGCATTGGTTAATGTACGCGCCGATTTAAGTCTGCTTGACGGGGCCGTTATGGGCATTTTGCTTAACCAATTTTTATAATCTATAGCTTGTTGTGCTGCGCGATAACCCGACTTAAGGCGTCGAGTTAAAGTTAGGAATGTCGTGCACTTTATTATCCGAGTGCTTTTGGAAAATGTGACGCGTATTATAAATTATGTCCTTTACGGTGCGGCAATGTGGCGGTATTTTTGGTGCGCCGAGATTACGCTCGGAGCGGAATGACTGACGAAAGGGAAAAGGAAACAGGGAGAGAGTTAGTAAATTGAAAAGATAAGCTAAGCATCAGCGCCATATTGTTTCTTGAACATTGAGTAGACCCACTTATTAGATCCAGCAGAACGCGGTGAAGGAGGCCACAAGGGAGCGACTTGATTACAGAACCAAACAAAGCGCTCCCTCTGGAAAGTACTGTGAATAAAAAAGCGACGATGTTCATGATTTTTTTGGTACTTATACTACATAATACACACACACACAAATCACGTCTATATCCCTTACGGCGTAGACAGAGCCTAAGGTGGCAAGACCTACAGGCCACGTTTAGCAAGATTACTACAATTTTCGCCCATTCTATGTTTCTTTGCTTCCAGACCAGCATGGACTTGTACTAGTTATGGTTAAGAATTTGCGTCCGTCCAAATCAGTCCCACCATCTTACTTGCCAATCCTGTAGAGAAGTAGACTCGCTGCTGTGTGCTGACGTGAAGAGTAAGATTGCCGGAGAAATTACTGGCACTTTCTATCCGTGGCTAGACGGCTAAGATAAAATGCCTCATGTGCCAAAGACTTCCAGTATATCCGGTGACCCACTGGGTCGTTTGTAAAATATATGATGACATTTACTATAATTTTCACATTGCTGAAGCTTACGGTCTAAACGTGTTTTATTAAGGAGCTTGGCCATAACGTTGGTGCATCTAAAAATACAGCACAATTCTATTTCTGAGCATTCTGAGTACTACAATAACGATTACAATATAAAACTACTTCGTCCTCCACAAGGCAGTGCGTAAAGTGTACGCCCCCGCCAGCCCCGGCCGGGTCAGGGCCTCGCCGGGTCATAACTCTCCCCCCTCCCTCCCTTGGATAATTAATATTTCCTCGTTATCCTTCCAAGAGAATTTGAAATTATCGCCGATTCAACGCCTTCTCCCAATCGGAACTGCGCGCGGAATTGTTTTTGTTTCGTTCATTACCGATGGTAATGAGGAAGGGACTGCTTTATTGTTTTTCTGGAGTAGCGCCGGGATCCGCCGGGGGATCTAGTTCAATGAATGTTATCCTTTGAACCGTATTTAATGAATTTAAAAACAGAACCTGCCTTGAGCGCGTTTATTGGGAGAAAGACTTTTATTTGAAAGATATTCGTAACAAATGAAGCGGAAATAAAAAGGGCCGCGTTGTATTTGATTTAAACTGATAACTAGCAAGTATACAATTAACTATTCGATACAGCTTAAGCTTAGAGTGAACAAAGTTCTTAATAATTATTTTTATGGCCTTGAGGTCGCGTTTGGTTTGAAGTTATTTCTAAAACTGGTTCCCATGTAGCTGAAACCGGGTCGCTCCCGAAACAAACTTCGAGCAACGCTACAATTTACTGACGAATTATCAACCTTCAGATTCTATAAATGTACTCCACTCAAACGGAATATTAACATTACGCAGCTGGAGAGCAGTTCCGAGGCAAAATAAACCTTCTACGGATAGTTTAAGGCACATTCACAGATTTCCATACCGAGAAGACGCTGTATTCGATCGTTCGTCGAATGAAAATGAAGCTTAAGACTGTTTCTTGAAGATAAAAAATGTGATCAGCTCATCTCTAAGATAGGCTAAGTAACTGGCATAACGACAAAGAGTTTTTTCCGTGAATTTTGAGTGGAAATGGAAGTTCAAAGGATATTGGGAGCCACCGGATGCCGGGTAATTGAAGCATTTTTGTCACAAATATTGAATTGTGACAGAAAAATCACAGTCGCTTTGTCCCGGTAAATGCTTATATTGCTTCGCTACGGGATCTAGGAAAGAGTACTAGACGATCTTATTGTCTGTGTAATAAAATATCTCCCATGCTGGTCTGGGAGCAAAGGAAAAACATAAAATGAACCAGTTGCTTCTCTTCCCGCGCAGATGGTGGAAGCTCATCGAGGGAATGGGCGAAAATCTTAGGAATCATGTTATAGGCGATGCAGCTAGGAATCCATTAACTACTATTATGACGAAAATAGACACTAAAATTATGTGCCTGTTTCATTTAGACAGGCTTGTAATGACTCAATTTTTATGTGCTCAGTGGATTTGATGCAACAGAGCTGTTTGGAAGCAATTTGGTGAAGTACCTATTGTTTCCCCTTTCCACCTATACGCCTACAATCATGCTAAACGTGGCCTTTAGGTCGTGTTACTTTAGGCTCTTCTCTACCCCGGATAAAAACGTGATATGTGTATGTAAATGACACAACGCTTGTGTCAATATGAGTAATGAACAACTGTAACCATGGAAGTCCTCGAGAGGCGACGGAGACGTCACTGAGGCTCCCCGCCATTCCCGCGCCGCAGCTGTGTCACACAAATTATGTGAGGGGGTTCTTAAGCAGGCACTTGAATTTAGAAACGTGAAAATGTGCGAGGGATGCTGTGCATCAGGTAACCTTGGGTTTTTGAATTATTGGGTGAAACTACAATCATTATTTTTTATTAAAGTAAGTATGTTTATTATTAGTGGGTATGCATTTTATCGGAAGTCACTCCCTGCAATGTGAACTGTCAATTCGGAGATTTGCGACGGAGATTCGGAGATTTGGAGACGTGGAGATTCTTGGGGCAACAATGTCCAGCAGCCAACGTCTTCCGTTTAGAATGTTGATGGAGACCAACGTGAATCACGTCTTTATCCCTTACGAGGTAGACCGAGCCCAAGGTAACAAGACCTAAAAGCCACGTTAAGCACGATTGTGGGCGTATAGGTGGAAAGGGGAATCGAAGAAGTGATGGGTTGCTAGCCGCATCGCCTATAGTATGATTCCTAAAATTATCGCCCATTCCCTCGATGGGCGTTTACCATCTGCGTGGGAAGCGAAGCAACTGGTACATTCAATTTTTTTACTAGCGTGGTCAAGTAAATATAAGTAGGGATTTTGGAATAATTTGTATGGCAGCCATCTTTCGGCGTGTTGTAACTCCTAGCCCGCAGTGGCGCCCCCTCGCCGTCACCTGCGAGTTGTTTTTGCTAATGGAGCAATTATGTCGTCGAGGTACAACACGCGGATGTTGATGCGTTCTGACGAGGTTAATTGAGAGATGTAATTAAGGCTTTTATGGGTTGATGTATCTTAATATAGGACGCGGCTGCCTAATTGGTTAAGTGTTTTGAAAACGGAACAAGAAGTTCTCCCTTGTGTTGAAACGGATATGTTATTTTTGGAGACGAGAACCGATGGCGGCGGCGGGAGTAACAGTTCTAAATGATTCGTGGATGTGTGTCATTATGTAAATTACTAGCTGTTGCCCGCGACTTCGTCCGTGCAGAATTGAACACAGCCCATAACACTCACAAGTAATGTGGCTTTCTATTGGTAAAATAGGTAATTTTCAAAATCGGTTCAGTAGATCCAGAGTCCCCCCTATGACTTAGAAAGTGACAAACTTTACCCGTTAAAACGTGAAAGAGTAACGAACATACATACTGATGTTACGGTATAAAACTTGTACGATCAGGAAGTAGGATGTATTTGTGGTGTTTGAATTGACCGCTATTGCTGCGATCGCTAGTAAATGTTGAACAGATCGTGCGCGGCGTGAGTGCGTCGACTCACGCGCATGCGCGGGCCGGCAGCGCCGGCGCCGTTACCACCGAGTGACACGGCCGCTGCTCCACTTTCTTAGAAACAACGTGCTTGTGTTTTGACACAAAAGAAACCGTATTGAGACCATAGTTTCAATCGACGGGCAATCCTGGATTCTGCAAGAAGCTGCACGAAATGCAAGGATTAGGGTGGACTGGAAGCCAGCACTGCACTGACACATGCAGGCTAACTTGTACAGTCGGCTCTTATATTAAACTGAAACATGAAAAATGTGGGTGTAAACCATCGCTACATATTAAAAAAAATATTAATAAATCGTAAAATTGGCATTTGATATGGCAACCCAAGTGGCAAAAGGCTAAATGGCTGAACATTTCGTAGGCTAACTGTACTCGCAGCAGGGGCTTCTCTGAATTTTGAAATTAAAAGTTTTTTCCATATCATCCCTGTCACTCTAATTATAAACAGTATTAGTGTAAGCGGAAGGGCTCTATACGAAGTTCGAATTTGTAACTTCCGAGTATAAGGCCAGGTGCTGGCCTGAGTTTTTTGCGTCTTTCTTATTTTATTGTGAGGCACATCTAAAAAAAAATTACCACAGTTTTGAAGAGAAATTTCTCAGCAGGCGGATGGAACAAGAAACTTTCTAGAGCATCTACATGATACTTCCCGTGGGATACCCTAAAAGAGGGGAAAAAAAACCAATTTCCTCGGCGACGTGCGATCGCAAACCGCAACGTCCTGAGCCGCCGCAAAAAGCCGAGCAGATGCGCCCGCGCACGCCGGCGCCAGCATCCTGTCCGATGACCTCTGCGCAAAAACTGACGAAAAGGCCATTAATTATGTAACAATTAATGCGTTACCACTGAACAGTAACCGGTATACAAAGTTCCGTAAGTGCGGTTGAAACATCGGCGGTTATTAAAAACTGGAACGTTTCAATCATGCTAAACGTGGTCTTTAGGTCTTGTCACCTTAGGATCTGTCTACCCCGTAAGGGATAGAGACGTAATTTATGTATGTATGTACTTATGTGGAACGTTTTGTATCGACGCTTCTTCTCAAAGAGTACATGTAGATCTATTTGAAGTCGGTGCCTCATGTCCTCTATCCCCCACCATAGCGATCCCACCATTGCATTGCAAATCGTGTCCAAATTGTGTCCATCTATTAAAAATAAAGAGCTGTTAATATGTGCCGTTCCTCTTAAGTACCTTTGTGACTGACCCACATCCTTGATGTCTGAACGACTATCTAACCAAACCTTTAAACGATAGAAAGAAATCAATAGACCCGGGTTAACTGTGCGCCACTAACTTTTTCCGCGGAATCAGCCGTCATTTGTTTAATGACCATTTACGAGTACGCCCGCTCATTACTGGGAATGACACTGATTGGGACCCCGATCCCAACAGCGCATTACAACTATAATAACTATTATCATCGTGGTGATGTAATCGCGCACAGCAGGCTATAGTGATACTCCCACCTCAGAAGCTGACGTGCATGCAAGAGGCACCACGCCGGCCATTTAGTCGTGTAATGCTCATGAGATGGCGGCATAAAATTTTAGTGCATCGCCGAACAAGGAGTCATGCCTGTTTTTATGCTAACAGCCGAAATGAAGCCATGATGCGTGATGACCCGCGACCAATCTCCCTCATCATCATTATGGTTATGCCAATGTAAAGGTACCTACAAGCTGTAATGATATGGTGTGTTTTTATGTACCTACAGAATGCTGCGTGACTTCAAATGGACGCGGATTGAAAAAGCCGCTTAAATTTGAAAAGGATACAATAATGCTGGAGCATGAATTTTCTGACGAAATTGACTGGCAAATCATACGTAGCTAGGAAAAGATACAGGAATTATGATCGACCTTATAAAAGCCAACTTAGCGGTAGTTTAAAGGTATACTGTCTGCCTGAAACACAGGATTTCCTAGTTCAGACACTATGAGTTGTTAACTTAGATTTATAAGGAAACTTTGTTCTTAGTTATAATTTTGTAAAACATTTATGAATAAATTATCTTTATCTTATCTTTATCTTTACTGCACAACGTCCGTTCAGATCGCTACCTCCATCTTACTCACTATACAAAGGTTAACTGGTAGAGATCCCTTGTAGGGATAAGTTCGCCTTTGTGCAAATATATTTAAGGTCTTTTTTGTGATTTGTCTCTGCTTCTTTATATTTGTACAATAAAGCATTTACTTACTGACTAATTACGCCGCCAGCAGTTTGCGCTGCTGTGTTCCGGCGTGGAGGGTAAGATAGATGAAATTGCAGACACATAAGGTATTTTATCTTAGTCCTCTAGGCTGGCAACGCCTTCAACCACTAGTACTCCGGGTGGCATTGGGTCGTGGGTCACTTACCAACTGTGACCAACTCGTTTGTCTTCTTTATCGCATAAAAAAAAGATTCCGTGGCCTGACAGGTCTGCCAGCGAGTTCCGTGTCCTGCGGGCGCGGGGCCGCGTCATGTCGCGTATCGCTCATCGCGGGTCGCCGGTTCGACGCCGAACAAAGGCTAGCGGACAACTTTCTCCACACACTGCGATTACTACCGGCTAAGCCATATTCCACCGTAGCGTTGAAACAGTAGGCGCCGTTATGCAGTGGTGCACTCTCCACTTACAAATAAAAGAGAATAGCTCCATTGTGCGTCCAATCGAGGCGGGCTAAGGTCGGTATTGAGATGCACCTGGGACACAAAGGGAAAGAAGTCAAGTCAATTTCACTGTGCAAAGGTTTAAAAATATAACTGGCTCGCGCATGCGCCTGTCCGCTTGACGCACGACTGGCGTTTGTTGCGCCGCTAAAACCTTTACGGCTACAATTTTATTTTGCGAGTTTTAAGGAAACGCTTTTTTTGCCGTAATTATAACCCGAGCGTCGTGGAAGTCTGCATCTTGTTAGGGCATTAAGAGGCCGTGTGTGCTGTCCGCAATCCGTCTTTATATCCGTATTTAAGTTATAATCGTGCATGAGTTCATTACATTTCATCATCATCATCATCATGTCAGCCGAAAGACGTCCACTGCTGAACATAGGCCTCCCCCGCGGCTCGCCAAACATCGAACTGCGCCACCCGCATCCAATGCGTTCCCGCTGCCCTCACCAGGTCGCCGCTCCATCTTGTTGGAGGCCTACCTACACCGCGTCTTCCGGTACAGACATCCGGTATTACATTTCACAAACTTGTATTTAAAATTACATAAAATGCGTAACGCGCAAGACTACCATGTCGGCATAAATATTGAAACTGTGGATGATCAGTGGATCATCAGTACCTAGCTAATGGTTTTAAAGCAACTGACACGGGACAAGTTGGTGCGACAATATTATATCCTTATTTGAGCATGATTGATTTAATTGGCGTTCCTCTGCCATCAACCTACGTTTCCTCCCGAGCCGACTATTCAACCCTTCTGTCATCCCTCCTCGTAATTGCTCGCTCGCGACAATAGCTGTTTACCAAACACAGCGGCGGCTGTCAGCCCAGCCTGCACAATACGCGTCCAGTTGCTCACAAAGGCAACAATGGGCTAGCTAAACATGGAAACTTACCGCCGCCTAGCAATAACATTCATGCGCCGTGTTTACAACGTTTATGGCATGTTATTACCCTTCTAAATCAGTGGCCACATACGCACAAATCTATGTAACGTTGACTTTACGCAGTATAAAACTTTTATGCCATTTGTACTCACCTGGGGTTTATATAGCCAGCAAGAGAAGGGGAAACACCCTTCAGTACTTTAAATAATACGTAATATTGTAATAGTTGAAAGTATAATTTATTCTTGGTACTAAACATTGCTCAAAGCGCTAAACCCGTCGGGTTCCAATAAGGCAAAGGCAGGCTTCAAGCTCGTTCCTCTCTTCCAAGCGTTTTCCGGGAAAAATATCAGATTTCTACAGTTAGAAACTTTTTCTTGCTCGAGATGACGGCACCATTAATAATGTTGAAACAAAAAGTAAATATCAGAACTCATTAATAATGCCTTTGCGAGACTGGAGCAAATAAGCACGGAAAAAGTCAACCGTCACAAATTTATTAAAATTATTCGCATGAACAAGGTAAAAGGTTTTTTGACGTAATTACCTACAATATTCACGCACGAATTTCTTCCGAAGTCGCATATCAATGAGGAAAAGCGAGCCGATAAAATGGGAGAAATATAACCAAAACAAAATCACTAGGCACCTCGCGCTCGTAACTCGCGGAGATTATTCTTTAGCAGCATGCAAATGGAAGTCGGCGGCGTCACTCGCTGGTGTTTACGGCGGGCGGCGGGTTCAGCTGATGCTTCGATGGAAATGGACTCCTCGCGTGCCCGGCCTCCGTGCGCCTGCTTATTAATTTTCATCGAAGAAACACCACGGGCAAGACAAGGGCTGTCGAGCGCGACGCGACGGCCGTACCCCTCGCTAAGTAAACTCCCAAATTACCTTCCGCTCCATAAACAACGTAACGTGGAAGTACTTCAAGTGGTTATCCGCCGAATGCCTGCAGCTGGGCTTTTGTGGCATAATTAATGTGTTCCCGGTATCATGTCAAAAGTTTGAGCAAGATAGAAACGATGACTTAGTTGAGGAACTTTAGCTCGGGCTGCATTTATCTTACTTCTGCGACAAACATTCCGTCACCGTACCACAGATATGGCTTTAGCTAGTGTTTAATAACCATGCTCTTTATTTATACAGTAATCTTAGCCGAATTAAACGTATCGTGCATTCAGTATGAAGTGATTAACTAAGCGTATAAAAGTCTCAAACGCATTCGCGTCGAAGTAAAAATAAAATGCGCTCTGAACACGAACTTATCTACATTCCCAATTTTGTTTTATACTAGCTTCTGCCCGCGACTTTGTCCGCGTAGAATTAGACTAAAAAACTGATGTTGTTAGTATATTCTGCAATAAGTATTTACGTTGCGACTCTAGGCAGCTACGACCTTTGACATGTTAATCGCTATCCCGCAGGAACTATGCATTTTATCAGAATAAAAAGTAGTCTATGTTTTAAACTAGGGTACCAGCTATCTCCGTTCCAAATTTGATCCAAATCCGTTGAGTCGTTTCAGCGTGAAGAAGGAAGAAACATACACACTTAGTAGGAAGTAGGATCAAGTAGGTACCTACCCATTTACCTACCTTGATTCCATTAGAGAAACCAACCATCTCTAATTGTGCGAGCAGGGCTGAGATGTTTGTAGGACATTAGATCTTCATTCGTATGCAAACGCTGCCGAAGAAATAAACATCGAACTATACCTTGAATATATATTCTTGGATAAGCCTCATACATATTAATACGCGAGATAAATTAACTTTCCGAGGTTCACTGAGTACGAACGAACATTTACTCTCGATGGAATGAAATGAGATATGAAATGTTTATTTATTTACATTGAACATGGTTACTAAGGTCTTATAGAAGTATTGCTGCCCACAACATGTTCAGACAAGTTAGGCATGTAGAAATCTGAGGTCAGCGCTTTAGTCGCTCAGTCGATAAGAATTATCTTCGATACATACATACATGCACACACATATCACGTCTTTATCCCTTACAGGGTAGACAGAGCCTAAGGTAACAAAACTTTAAGGCCACGCTTAGCATGATTAAGGGCGTATAGGTGGAAAGGGCAATCAAAATAGTGATGGGTTGCTAGACGAATCGCCTATATAACACGATTCCTAAGACTCGCCCATTCCCTCGATTCTTCCATGCCGGTCTGGGAGTAAAGAAAAAACATAGAATTTACCAGTTGCTTCTCTTCCCGCGTAGATGGTTATCTTTGATAAACATAAAATATTTGATAGGTAGTAGAATGTCAGTGTGTGCGTATTGTTAAGGGAATCCGCATTCTCACCTGATCAGGCCTTATACTTCTAAATTTGATTTTCGAAGTCCGTTTTGTGCCATTCCGGTCGCGCTAATGGTCATTAATTTGGGAGGAAGAGGGATGGAATACGAACTTCGAAAATCCAATTTCGGAGTAGCCCCCAAGGACACTGTTAGCCATTAAACGTTGCGATTCTGTTTGTACCTAATTGGATAAAATGAAAAAGTATAACATAAAATGAGAAATGAAATGGGAAATAGTTCAACAGAAAGGGAACCATGGCCGGTAGACACGTACGCATAGTAACTGATAGTTCGAAAGCGCCGCGGTAGATGGCGTTAGTGGTATTGAAATTTCGTATTCTTCTGTAGAATAGTGGCACAGAGCGCGGCAGTTTTGCCCGTTTCGTTACGAAGTAGCATGTGCTTTAAATAGAAGACACTATTGCAATACACACACTCACAATAGTGAGGAACTTTTAGGTATAAAAATTCAAATATTTTTGAAGGACAAAAAAATACCTGTGGACATTGGCAGTCGCCAAACCATACCCTTCTCTATTATTGTCTTCTGCATTTTCCAAACCGCTAAGCGTAGCCAAACCTAATAGCATGGCTTGTAGAAGAAAATAGAGAAGGCTATGGCCAAACTCATCAGCTATCTCCCTCTCCCTCATACACTCACACACACAAATAAACTTCAAGAAAAGTATGTAAAAGTAGGCATAAAACAATAATCGAAAATAAATTTTATAGTTACAAAACATACTACTAATAAGCCCTAAAAATTATTTATATATACATACATACGTAAAACACGTCTTTATCCCCTACGGGATAAACAGAGCCTTAAGGTAACAAGATCTAAAGGCCACGTTTTGCGTGATTGTGGGCATATAGTCGGAAAAGGGAATAAAAATAATGATGGGTTGCTAGCCGCATCGCGTGTAACATGATTCCTACGAGTTTCGCCTCGACGTGCCTCGATTTTTAACATCTGCGCGGGAAGAGAAGCAACTGGTTCATTCAATCTTTTTTCTGAACTCTCAGACCAGCATGGAGGAAATAATATGAATTTCAAAATGTTTCCGGCCACGAATAACAAACAGCCCATTTCTGCGCATTCTTCAACATCCAATCCTTCCTGTCCAGCCTTGGGGTGCCATTAACTTGGGCAACGGGGCCTGTCCGACACGACGGGGTCCCGCCGCCGCGGGCGCCCGGAGCCACCGAACTTGTCGTTTCTTTGACGAAACCAAATTAACTACGAACTGCGGCCAACTCGCGACTAGTGATGTCCGAGGGTAGGATGTCCATGCTGTTGTCGATATACAATACATACAATACAATAACTCTTTATTGAACACCACATATAACAACCAAAACAGAAAAAGGTATACAGAATATTACAAGGTAACTATAGGCGGCCTTATCGCTACAGAGCGATCTCTACCAGGCAACCATAATGGCCTGGAGAACAGAACAAATCTGAGCAGGTGGTGCAATTTAGAATATATACTAATATACTACGTAGTAAAAATACATAATACATGAAACACACATTTATGATGAATGGAGATATAAATAGACACATAAAAGCCACCTACAAGATTCATGCACAAGATGACAGATAGTGCTCCTTCAACATAGTTTTAAATATGGGTAAGGATTTAGCGCGCCTGCACTGCCTGAATTTCATTTATCTCGTCTTGTTCGCCATATTGTTTTTCTTTTTCATCGACGTTGGCCTGGTCGGCCGCTCCTACCCGCAAACACAAATTTCATCAGAAAAGGTAACAAAGGGCGAGTTGCAAAGTTCGGCGTATCGATGGTTCCGGGCGCGGACAGGCCGCGGCCGCGGGCGCGCGTTGAACAAACAACGCAACGTTCTATCCTCCGCGGGCTTTTTCATTAAATGCATGTTTCCCAGATTTGTAACTTTTTCATTTAATATTTACTTAGCTGTCTCCGCAGACGTTCTATCAAAAGCCACTATACGTTTTCTTCTGAAACCAAATCTCTATACCAATTTCTAACTAAATCGTTTTAGCGGCTGTCGAAGCGTGAAGAGGTAAGACTTCTGTCATAGGTGCAAAAATTCTAAGTAGGAACCAGAAACGAAATCCGCAATTAATCTAACTATAGACAATTTCAACATGAAACTACCGTGAGACTCAATCATAATTACACATAAACGGATAACTCACGTATAAAAAGTCGAGTGATGCTCGACATGTTTCGGACTATTTCGAAGTCCTTTTTCCAAGAGAGACTTTTTATACGTGAGTTATCCGTGTATGTGTAATTATAGACAATTTGTTGTAATTATGAGACAAGTAAGTCCGAGACGGTGTATCAACAGCGAATAACTTGTTGAGAGATCCAGAAGTTTCGGCTGGAACTCGACGTCGCGAACGAATTAAACTGAAACAAGTACAACAAAGAAAATTAATTAGCGCCCAGCGCCTGCGCCGCGGGACAGCCGTAGATACCCCTAGCAGTAGATAGGGCATAAAAAGAAGCGTAAACTGGGGGCCGATTTTTGGAAGCACATCACTCGAAAGTACCACTCGAAAGTGGTATAAATTTGTTTATATCTTCAAATACTACAGCTCTAATCAAATGTTTGACTAGTTCACCAGATTAATGAGAGCCGTATCTTCTAAGCTACTCGTTTTCACCACGTCCGAGTTTTATTTTCACACATGTGCTTTCAAAAATTGGGGCCCTGATGTCATAAGAATCATACACACCATCTTCATCTCTCTCCTTCCATTTTAAATTCATTATTTTAAGTAACTGTTAATTAAATAACACAATTGCCACGCTTAGTTTTAAGTTTGATTTACTTTATATAAATGTTTGTATACTCTATTTGTGGTAATAATATTCTATTCTATTCTATTCTGTTCATTTATGTGTGTTCATTTGTTTGTTCCATGGGTTGTGGCAGAATACCAGCGTTTTGCTCCTACGAGCAATGTTGACCACTGAGCCATGGCCCTCTTGTGCTACTGTAGCGCGCACAAACAAAGATAATGTTCTAGTTTTACTTGCTACAAGGCCGCCAAGGGTTCTTTTACACGTCTTTTTTAAACAACCAGCGCAATTCGGGAAAACCATAGTCAAGAAGAAAGTTGGCAGAAAGTAATTTTGCATTTGCAAGGCATTTATAATAAGTATCCACGTCTTCCATGCTGGTCTGGGAGTAAAGAAAAAACATAGAATGTACCAGTTGCTTCTCTTCCCGCGCAGATGGTAAAAGCCCATCGAGGGATTGGGCGAAAATCTTAGGGATCATGTTATATGTATGTATAGGCGATGTGGCTAGCAACCCATCACTATTTTGATTCCCCTTTCCATCCATACGCCCACAATCATGCTAAACGTGGTCTTTAGGTCTTGTCACCTTAGGCTCTGTCTACCCCGTAAGGGATAAAGACGTGATTTATGTATGTATGTATGTATGTATGTATGTATCCACGTCTTTAAGGTTTGGCGGTTATCATCCCCCCTGATATCGCCGCGCATGCAAAATATTGACACATCAGCCCCGCGGTACGCCACTCAGAACTTATCCGTTTATGTACCACGGAAAGCGTCGTATCGCTCAATTAATTCATAATCAATTGCATTAATGTAACTTCGTGTCTAACCTTTGTGTCGCGGAACAATCGGCCCCTCGCGGGTTTTAATTAAGTTCCGTCACAACTCCCCCGGGGCGAACAAGTCCACTGTCTGCTTAGCTTTTTAATATACTCCGCCTGGCTGCCCCATCTGCGACTGCTTTTAGTGTCTGTTTATGTTCAGATTTTTGCGATTTGATAACAACTTTTAGCGATGTGACTGACTAAGAAAGATAATTAGTAAGTGTATTTGGCGTATCATGAAATTCTTATTCAGCCTAAAATGTTATGTCTTTTGTAGAGCTTAAACTTATTTACCACTTCTCAAAAAAATTGCCACTCCCTCAATTTTTTACTATCTACGAATTGCATGCTGTTTTCACTCAGAAACAGCAAGTAACTCTGAATCTCGAGCTCATTCCACCCCTGTAGGCGAGAAAAAATGTCCAGAAATTGTCATACATCTTTAATGTTCTCCCTTTTCGTTAACTGACATTTTTTTGTCCCATTGAGATTAAAAGAGCTCGTGATTTTGAGTGGGAACAACATAAAATTGTTAGGGAATATAATTATATACTCACGAGCAAAGGTAACGGTCGCTTTTCACAGAACTTTGTATGGAAAGTGACCCGATATTTTTGCTAGTAAGTGTATATTTTTAAAGTGGCATTTTTTGAGAAATGCTTTGCTACTAACCTTTTTGGGAGCAAAATAACAGGCACTGGTTTTCGGTGGAAACAACAGTATAATCAAAGTCACCTAAAAACCTTAAACAATTTAAAAAACGTAAAAACTCAAAAAGGCGCGGTCTTGCACATAACCAATGTGGCATTCAGCCTTTTGTTTTTATTTAGTAACTCTTAATTAATGTACTACTTTAGTATGTATGTGTGGCTCAGATCTCATCAAATTCCACCCACTTTTACTTCGGATTGACTTGAATTTTATTTTAAAGTAATGCACCAGCAGTCCCTAATTACAAGTAACTATTTAGGATGCTTGATAAAGCAAGTAAAGTCAGTAAAATAACCTCGTACTAAAAAAACATTTTGGAACTATTAAAACGCGCTCTCTATCCTATTAATAAGTTTGTGAGTATGGATGTATGGATGTTTGTTACTCTTTCACGCCAAAACGGCTGGACAGATCTGTATGAAATTTGGAACATAGATAGATTATAGACTGGAATAACACATAGGCTACTTTTTATCCCGGAAAATTGCGTAATTCCTGCGGGATGGCGATAAACGAATTCTATGCAGACGAAGTTGCGGGCAACAGCTAGTAAATCATATATGCGGTGAATGACGCCTTGGCTTAACTCAATACGGTTAGAATTCGGCTTACCACTTGGCACTCACTGTTCCTTTGTGTTCTCGTAGTTTGAACTCATAATCTGTGAGTGGCTGTTCAAATATGCACGTATCTTGATACCCCATAGATTATTCTGCAGGGTTGGGTGAACGCTTGCCTCTACCCCCTCATAAGTGCGTATGCATAAATTACACAAACGCTGACTTATTAGTATGAGCTGCCTTGCTTTGTCTAGGGGTGACGTTTAACGCGGTCGTAAAGTGTCGAATATGCTGACTTGTTCTATTAAGTTGATGACATCGACACAAATTCACCTTTAAGTGAAACAGTTTCGAATCTCTCGTCAAGAAATACCGACACGACAACTCTGCAAATAGCTGTGTCACACACACACACACACACACACACTCAAATCACGTCTTCATCCCTTACGGGGTAGACAGAGCCTAAGGTAACATGTACATAGCTGTGTCGACTGGGAAAAATGAAGCTTCACGATGTAATGGTCATTAAATTAAGTCGCGACAGTGTCGAATATCTGCAGAGATGTCACTGACAAATTATTGCCCATGCACCCAGGCTAAAGGTTATAATGCCGGTTTCACATTTCTAATATACGTAGGTATGTATTTTTTAATATGTGCTTAGTTAGCACTTGATGGTCCCATCGGAAGACCAGCGCTGGCTGCAAGGCCAGCATTATGCTGAGATGGAACCATTTCGTGATGTATGTACTGTTTTTTTTTGTTTTTTTTTTTCACTCTTTTTGTTTTTGTAACCCAGTCACTATACATATATCACGAATAAATGTTTTCTTTCTTTCTTTCTTTCTTTCTAAATGTAGGCTTGGTGAAATAGGGATCTGGAAGGGAAAGTAGGAATAAAAGGCTACGAATGTGGTAGCTGTGGCTGTAATAGCTTTAGAGCAGACAGCCAAGATAGACGGGATACTCAGAAATACTCGGGCATTACCTTGCGCTTGTAAATATAAAAAGTGAGAACTTCCTTTCAAGTCAGCATACCTACCAGTAGTAGGTACGTTAGTTACATGAAAAGTCTAACCCAAAACAGGATTGGCTATGAGAATACTGCAGAATTACGTTTGGTTTTGTTATAACTGGAGACAGAAAGACCTAAGCAATATTTGACTAAGGAAAAATTAAGGAACGTAATGTATTTATATTCATAGTCTACATTGCTTTTTGCGATCTTATTTATATTCAGAACGAAAGAACTGCCTTTTAATAAAAATATAAAGTTTCATCACCATGAATATTCCCACCCGAAGCCAAACCCAAACGACCATTCTAAATGTTAATGAACAGTTTGATCCCAGCAAGGGTTCATTTACACAGTCACAGGCAAGACGACATTGACAACATGAAATTCAATATGGCGGACGCTAAATATAGTACACCGAACATGGGACAGAGGTCAGCTCTGGCAACTGACCATGACTAACGTCACATTCGATCAAAGTAAAACATTGCATCCCCGTTTACAAACACGTCTTCCTTGTCAGTTCCGTGACATAGGTCTGTGTCTGTGTTGTCCTGCAACTATCCCGCTCCCCCCTCCGCCCCCCGCTATTTGCGGGGTAATGGCGCGCGAGTAACGGCCTCTCGCGGAGCATTTACGAAACAATTACAGTTAATGCCCAGAAGCCATTATTTTATTCGCATTTTTTGGAGTTCCGCTCTTCTGGCGGACTGGGGGTATGTTTATGTTTTAATCCTGCAGTTTGCGGGGAATCGCTAGTATTAGTACCACAAGCAAGGGGTTGACGGTAAGTGATTACCATTTCTCGAGGACGTCCGTATCATCGGAACTTTGCAGGTGCGAGACTAGCCTGGAGGGATAAGATAAAATGATGTAGGTACCAGTAATTTCATACAGCTGGTTTTCTCTCCATGCTGGAGCACAGCAGCGCAATTACTGCTGCTTGATGGCAGGATAGCGAACCAAGATAACCTCTCACAATGTCCCACCCGCTAAATCTGAAGAATGACTATAAAATTTCAAGATATCGTCTAGAAAACCAAATTCTGCATTTCGAACACAGCAACGTGCTTGCCACTAATATGTAGTAGTTTATAAATCTTACAATGCAATGGGGCATTGCGAAGTCGTGATCTATGTGAGGTGATCCAATGCCAATTCACTGTCGATCCATCATACCTCTAGACAAATCGCACAAGATTTTCATATTAAGTACATCCTTGTCTTATGCTTTATCTATGACTTCACAGTTACAGGGTAGTGCTAAGCACGCTAGTGGTAAGCGCTTGCGTGTTAGCAGTATCTACTCCTTTACTTTTTTATTTCCAAACTAAACTGAGTTGAGAGCCTGGGAACCTCTACTTCAACAACATCTTGGGAATCGGCTCCAATTAAATCCAAACAACCTTCATCGAATTCGTAAATTAGGGGCTCCAACATCACTAACACAAGGCCGACGCAGGGAACCCTCGCCGCGATAAAACTCGTAACACTTATATTCCATTTTTTCCATAGCTCAAGCCGGATGGTGTGATTTGAATTCCTCTGAAAGCGACTCGAGGACAGAGGGCTGCGGGCAGAGGAGGCGGGGGGGGGGGGGGAGGGTGGTTTTAGGGCTATTAAGCGTCTAAATACACGTAACAATCGCAAATAACGCCCTGCTTTAAATAAAGACGTCGTTATGGTCACGGGCGGGGCATAACTCGCGCCGCGGTTGCCGCGACAGATATGGGGGTATTAATCGTGGCGGTGAAAGGGACATTAAACCTTACAAGAATAGATTAGATGGCTGGGCTTTTTAATGTTGCATTTTTAAGCCGAGAACTCTAAGATTTACTGTCAGTGGTAACAGGGCAAATATGAAAGAGCCATGGCTAATCCCTAAGCCAGGGATGGCGGACCAATGGTACGCTTCAAAATAATTCGGGCATGCCAATAACGGCAATATGGTCATATGATACAACACACTCTTAAGACAACAAGGTCTGGTGATAGATCAGAGCCAAATATAACATTATCTGTGAAAAAATGGCACGTCCACCGAAAAAGGTTCGCCACCCCTGCCCTAAGCCGTTCACTCCTAGTTTACTTCTCCTTTTTGGTCTTGACTAAATCACTACGTTACTCAAACTACAGGCAAATAAGTAAACCCATATTTTCTTTTATACTCGACGCATAAGTTATACTTAAAACCAGAATTTTCAGAGCCCTCGCAAAGCGTACCCTTATTCTGTTTACATCCCGGGACCAATGGGCCGAACGCGTTTCACGAAACAAGCGTTTGTTCTCTCCAAAAATAGCAGCAGGAAACAGTGTCCAAAGATGGCAATAAAGGCGCCATTACTCGTTATCATTAACGCGAGATTTCCGCGGACCTTGCAGATACGCACCTCCGGGGTCCGATGAGTTACGCCGGCGCCATTCGTTACGCCGCCCATTTCCGCCCGGCGTAATTTATCTCGATGACACACGGACACGGGGCGCTCGCCTCTCTCTGTCCGACATTAACGGACGAACGTCCATCATAAAAGTTGACGCTCCGAAGCGATCGGGGATTATTGCGAACATATATCTTGTTTTGGACGATTTGGATTGCTTGTTGTCGATTTATGATTTGGAAGCGTAGGGTATTGTGAAACAGGTTATCGCTTGGAGTGGTACGTCACTGTCAAATGGTTCGGAAACGAGCTCCAGTATTTCAAAATGATATTGTGGAGATTTTAACCGACAAAACGAAACGACGCTGCTTTTTTATGCGACAAAGACATCTGATGGTAAGGGAGGATCAACAGTATCAACACCCGTAGACACCTGCAACTCTAGGGGATTGCAGATGCTTTGCCGGTCTAGAGTACTAAGATGGAATACATCATGTGCCAGTAATTTCTCTGGCTGTCTTACTCTCCACACCGCAACACAGCGAGGAAGACTAGTAGCGATGCGGACGGACCTTGCACCAGGTCCAACCGTCCGCAAAGCTTGAAGAAATAGGTACTTAAATAGATGAGACACGTGTACATGTGTAAACATAAGAGCCCTGAACCCCACCACCTTTAGCACAATAACACCGGCCGCTGTCACGCAGCCGCTATTTGCCATGAGCAAGCCAGAGCCCTGCGTGTAAACAGCTCAAATGATTTTTCCATCAAAAATACATTCATACGTCCGTGGTATTGACGGTTTTCAATCAAATATGCCAGAAACGCGTTAGCAGTCATTACTAGCACGCTAGCCGCCACTTAGCTGCCCACACCTGATATCTGGAACGGTGTATGTGCACTGCGTGGACATGGCTCATACGCCGTTTCAGCAACTCTGACAGCAGCCGCTATTTGTGGCGCTACGATCATGACAGGTGGGTTACTCTTGCTGGTGATCCGCGAAAGGACAAAGGTCGATGAACAGTTGCGTACAGTTAGTTAGGCAAAACTTTATTTTGCAGATAAAGACCGCCAAGGGCTCTTTTGCATGTAGTTTTTTGAAACTACCAGCGCATTCGGAGACCATCATTGCCAAGAAGAATGCGCTGGAAGAAACTCGTTAAATCGAACGATGACCCAGTCTAGAAAGTTTCTAAAAATAAATATTACGGGTACGGGTTTGACATTGGCCTAACGCTAAGGCGCGGAATAATTAGCATCCGCTAGCTGTTGATGGACATGATACGCGAAATACTAGTCCCATTTATCTAGCAGCGTTTTTGCAAGCAGGCGAGGCTGCCAACTGCTGACGCAAATGCTTCGAACAATAAAATTATGACAGCGACAAAGCTTGCACACTGCTGCAGAGTTCTGATCAGAAATTATTCGAGACGTTTTATTTGTTTGGCTGGATAGAATCCTTAAATAATATTCTGTGTGTATCTGTATATCAGTCAATAAAGTTTTCTTATTCTTATTCTTATTCAATCCGAAAAATCCGATAGTAAATCAGCCGGGCTCGAACCCGGTGTTTTAACCTCTACACCACTCAAACTGGCCCCTATTTCACCGATTGCACAGTTGTCGGTAACAGGTGACAATTCGAATTGCAATGCGTGGCCAATATGAAGCCAAGCGGCGTAGAATCTCGTCGAGTTTGTTATGTAAACAGAATTGTCACTTGTCACCCACAGTTTGCGCGTTGGTGAAATAGGGCAGGTGACTGCTGCGGGTTCGATTCCCGGCCGTATTGTTTACAAATATAATTTCTAAGGGAAGAACCGTAGAAATAAATACAAAATTGAAAAGTAAAATTCTTGATTTTTTTTATAGTGACGTAACCAATTCCATGCGTTTGTCGATGCTTGAAGTGCATGACGTCTGAATTCAAAATCATGCATTACGACGAATACACCTTTACAGATGCGTTCAATTTTTTTTTTATATGAATAGGAAGGCAAACGAGCAAGTGGGTCACCTGATGGTAAGTGATCACCACTGCCCATAGACACCCGCAACCCCGGAGGGATTGCAAATGCGTTGCCAACCTAGAGGACTAAGATGAAATGCCTCTTGTGCCCGTAATTTCCCCGGCTGTCTTACTCTCCACACCGGAACACAGCAGTGCAAGCACTGCTACTTAGCGGCAGGATTAGCGAGTAAGATGGTGGTAGCGAACCGGACGGACCTTGCACAAGGCCCTACCACCCGCAAATGAACCCAATCAGCATCTGAAATTTTCCGATATAATTGTCAGGATATACAAACAAAACCGACGACCGGATAGCCTAGTGGTTAGTGACCCTGACTATGAAGCTAGAGGTCCTGGGTTCGAATCCCGGTAGGGACAGACAGTTGTAGATGAATACAAATGTTTGTGCCCGAGTCATGGATGTTGTATGTATTTATCTACATTATATATAAGTATGTTTATCCGTGATTTGTGTGTGTGTATGTATGTATGTTTATCCGTTACCTGGTACCCATAGCACAAGCTTTGCTTAGTTTAGGGCTGGGTCAATTGGTGTAATTTGTCCCAAGATATTTATTTATTTAAAGAACGAACACCTTGCCATATTTCCATAATTCTCGGAAAAATCAATTTTTTTTTAGACAAAATGAATTTCGGGTGAAGACTGGCCCGCTGACATTTCTTTTGTTTCAAACTTCTAAAACTGTTTCTCAAACAGATGTGTTCGTTAGTGCGGAGTGACAGCACCTGATGTAATGCGCGGGAGTGCGTCGCGCGTCGCCATGACTTTGATCTCCACTAATTGGACGCGGCAGCCCGGCCGTCTCTTCCAGAGAACACGCGGGGCCCCAAACAATTCTAAGAAACATCGTCAGGTTATTCACGATATTTTAACAGTTTTATCTTGTTTCAAACAAGTTTTATTTCAAGGCCACCAGTTACCCGGTTACGGTTTTAATTTAGCTTCTGCTAACTGATTACGTTTCGAAAAGCTATAGGTATAAAATCCTACTAATATTATAAACGCCAAAGTTTGTAAGTATGGATCGATGGATGGATGGATGTTACTCTTTCACGGTAGAACGGCTGAACAGATCTGGACGAAATTTGAACATAGATAGATTATAGTCTGGAATAACACATAGGTTACTTTTTATACCGGCAAATTGCGTAATGCCTGCGGGATAGCGATAAACGAATTATATGCAGACGAAGTTGCGGGCAACAGCTAGTTAGTTTTAGCTTGGTGCCTTCTATTATGTATTATGAATGTATATGCATCGATTGGCCAAGTAGTTCAGAGTTTTTTAAATCCCAGCCGGTTCAAAAACTATTTGGTACAATGAAAGCACCGATTTCAATGTTGTGTCGAAACTATCTTAGACCAGCCAGTTCTACTTCAACCAATAGCGACTACCAGCGTAAATAGATGCGCTTGCACCTATGTAGAGTCAAAAACCGCTTGACAGTTTTTTTCTTCTCAGCTCTGTATATTTTGACACGACTTAACCCTGGATTAACAGCTAACTCGAAGTCCAATTTATCTTTAGCCCGCGCATGCGCAAGCCCAGTTTACAGTACTATCTCCTGATTGCGCTGATTACGGTGGCTAATTGCAGCGATGCGCGCGCGCCGGAGACAGGGCGGCGCGGCGGCGTGGCGCGCCGCCAGCGCCGCCGCAGACCCGCCGACATACTGCACTCGCTCTACTAGCGAACAATTATAAACACATAAATCATGTCTTTATCCCTCACGGGGTAGACAGAGCCTAAGGTACCTAAATGACACATTTAGTTAGCATAAAGTGGGGTTATGTTGGAAAGGGGAATCAAAATAGTGATGGGTGGCTAGCAGCAACGCCTATAACATGATTGGTAAGATTTTCGCCCATTCCCTGCTGACTAAAAGCAAATAGTGTCTTCTTCAACCTCGACATCGGGAATAAGAGTACTGCTATCGATGGAAATAAATATATCCTTAAAATTGTATTATGTTCTCGCTCTGACAGTAGCCCCTCGCAAATTATTCGGTTTCCCATGAACCGTCAGCGTCATTAATATTTGCTCGCTTTAGGGACTTAGCGGTTACAGCATTGTGTAAAACCGCTAATGTAGTCCCTAAGGTGAGCAGCATGGTAACTACCTATGGCTAAAAAGTGTATTTGCTGAAATGAGTTTAGTGAAACATGCATTCCTACGAGTAGGACTTGAAATTAGACTTAGAATTAGGAAAAACATTAAAAAAAAACCCCGGTAGTTGCTGTGGAATCCCAGTTTACCTTTGCGTTGAGCCTAGGGTTGCCAACCGTACTATAATATACGGTATTGTACTATATTTTAGGTCTGTGTACTATTATACTTTTGAAGAAATATATAGTACGCAAAAATACTATATTTTCAACACCAACAAATCTGAAAAACAAATACGTTGTTATAAAAATAAATAAGAAACAAAAAAAGCAATTGACTATTTTTAATTTTTTCCATAAAATACTATATTTTTTAGAAGTGTACCTACTATATTTTTACAGCAAATTTTGAAAAATACTGTATTTCGCTGAAAAAATGTTGGCAACCCTAGTTGAGCCGTATAAAACTACCTCTGTGACTTTGTGTATTTTTCTAGTTAATAAACTTAGATGATGGTTACCACTAGTGTGCGTGGGCGATGCGTATCGTCTCATGCGTCCGCGCCGCTAATGATCCAGAGCGGGAGAGGGGGGGGGGGGGCTCGCCCAGTGACGACTCATGAGGTACTCAATACCCAGGGCAATCACTAGGTCCTGCACGTCTAGCACGGGAGCACACAAAAGTCGCGTCGCGCGCGAGATAGGTTGCCCGTCTTTCTCTTACTGTTCGTTCTAGAAAGAGACGGATAGTCCATCTCGCGCGCGACGCGACTCTCGCGCGCTCCCGTGCTAGCCAGGCTGAGCATCTTCCGCGGTTGCCGCGATGACAACTTTGTTGGCTGGCGCGCCTCTTGAAGTCCGAAGGTTATCGACATGGGACTGAAGTCGCGTAGCTCTTGACACAGTCTCCTAATGCTTTTTTAATGATGGTGATAATTAAGGCCTCGATCCTGGTGCCAAGTTTGTCACTGAAACTATGCTCCGCTCTATAATACACCATAGAAATAAACAATTAGAGAGGTTAAGGGCTTCCAAATTGTGGATATCTGTCTCTTTTGTCTCTAACGCAAATTTTTTGCGATTGTTTTTCCTTTATCTTCTACATGGTCATTTATGTCATTAGGATTTTGACTATATATGCATTTACTTTTGGTTTTTATTAAAGTTCTTCTACACTGGTCTGGGAGTTAAGAAAAAACATAGAATGTACCAGTTGCTTCTCTTCCTGCGCAGATTGTAATAGCCCATCGAGGGAATGTCATAGGCGATGCGGCTAACAACCCATCACTATTTTGATTCTTTTTTTTACCTATACGCCCACCCACAATCATGCTAAACGTGGCCTTTAGGTTTTGTTACCTTAGACTCTGTCTAGCCCGTAAGGGATAATTACGTGAGTAATGTGTGTATGTTTACTAAAATTAATCGACTTTGATTCATTATGCCGCACAACGACTAAACATTAACTATCCACATCGATCGTGATAGCTGCTTGCTCATCTTTATTTACCCTGAGCTTCGGCTTGGCCAATCAGAGTGAGAGAGAGTGAGTTATTTCACATGAATTGTGTGAAATTTCCACTCTATTAAGCTGTTTTGCTCTATGATACACCTTTAACTCCTTGCTCGCACGCTAAATCATTCCGAACGTTGCGACTCAAAACAACGTTAAATCATAATTATTTATCAAAATGAAAAGCTATTGTTAATTCGCACCGTTTAACAAGAACGGGGCAAATTGAATCACCCGTTTGCAATATTGGCCGCGCGGGGGGGGGGGGGGGGGGCATTGGCTGTATATCACGACACGACCCTACGATAATTCAATTTATGAAATGCACTGATTAAATGACGGCGAAGGGAGGCTGCCTAATGTTTCGGAATATTTGCGCTTAATCTGTTTTCGGGAGCGCCGGAAAGGCTGACGACCAGAGTTACATACACTAAAAAGTGTCAAAAAACGAAAACCAAAAATTAGAAGCTTACGAGTAAATTGTCACAAAATGGTCCCAGTTCCCAACTCGGCATGCCTTACAGCCAGCGCTGGTCTGCCGTTGCGGCCAGCGGATGGGGTGGCGTTTAGATGGATACCCAATCTTGGCATCTTTATCATCTCTTTCTCTCATCTCAACTACTTCTTTACTCGTTTTGTACGCGTGCTGTTATTTTTATTCTTCTCTGTATGACTTGTAGCATTTAACATTGTATCTGTATGGAAGGGTCCTGTAACACAGGGTATCCTAGCAGAGGACCCTTAGTTGTACTGACCTTCTGTAAAATTTGTTTGGAATAAACACTTTTTCATTTCATTTTCATTTTTTTCATCCGCTCATAACTTTACATTCTCTAACGTTTCAGATATCTCATTCTAGTGACCTTCCTCTCTGACTTAGTTGGAGAGTTGAGACCATAAAGCGAGAGTTTCGCTGGCAGAACTTCCTAATATAGATTAGAACTCCTCCATTCCTCCAACTTCATCGCTCAAGTCTATTCTGAAGCTAAAAGTTCGCAGTTCGTATCGTGGCTTCCTACTTACACTAATAGTCTTTATTATGAGAGTGCAAGGGACGGCGTGTTAAGAATTTCGAATCGAGTAGCCCCCCCGGGTGCGCGTGACGCAAATATCTTATACCAGTAATTTGTATGTAGGATCAGCGACGAAAGTCGGACTAACTAAGTGTATGAGATCTGCGGGCGGCGCCCGTCCGTGACCCATTTGTCTATCCAAACAACCTTGTATTATGGACCAATTTGCATCTGTACCAGGTCAAGCAGCAACACATTATATTAGTTGCAACCAGCAATTTTATATGTGAACTTGGCAACACTGTATCTAATACAAGTCTTATTTTATTTGGCACTTAGATCGCGATTTCTACTTGTAACAAGTTTCCAATATTTCGATGCACTGGTCCACGTGATCTTGATGCAAGAATACGAGAATCGTATTGGAAGCTCTGTAAAGGTAATCGTGGTTTTCATCCTACAGGTAATAGTAGATAACCGGGAATCAATTACAGCTAACATGTAATATAATGTAGATTCAAAGTCGCACGTTAAGTCGAGATTTGTTTCGTGATTTACGCAATCCGAACTAAGAATGTTCTTCGCGTCATACCGGTGTCGGGGAAATGAAAACAAATGTTAACACGCACAAGGAAGCGCTCTGATTAATCCGGAGATACTAATTTGACAAGTCCATTTGGCACAGGATTAATAAAAATTTGGGAATTGACTGTGACCACTTTATAAAGGTCTTCCCTGCTCTTTGTGACGCCCTGAGGATGCTAACTAGGTGGGTTTTGGGGAGGCTGAAGAAAGTTCTTGTTTGTTTGGTGATGAGGTGTCAGAAAGAGAGTTGTGAGGTGCTGAGGTGATGGGTATTGCGCGTGCGACTGTTGGCTCGACGCCCAGCCGGTGGATCAGTATAAATCTATGGCAAAGAGATTTATAGGTGGCGCTGAAAGGCTGCGTTTGAAGTTAATTCATAATAAAGTTTTTTATTAGTTCCGTATCTTCGAACGATTGCCAAGCGTGTCGTATTTCATTGTCAGTGGTTTTCGGTTTTATGTCGCTATCCCTTCGGATATAAATGATGCCGTACGTGTGACTTTCTGCCCCTCCGCTGTTTTAAACTGGCGTGTTTAGCGCTACATGTGGTTAAATTTTTAAATTGGTGTCGCCCCTCATCTCTGCAAACGGCAGGGGTTGGGCTGTCGGACTCACACACAGTCCTACATGTTTAAAAATACTGCGCTTAAGCTCATTGCTACCTATTTGGGTTTGGCAAAAACGTCATGTGACTAATGGTTAAGTTTAACTAAAGCTGTTTAAACAGCGGTAATTTTTAACAAGTTTTTATTAACTCACTTGTAACTACACATCCAACTAATTACTTGACTAGCAAATGAGTAAGTACTAATTTTTTGTACTTATCTGGAGTTTTATGCACTTCCAATGTCTTCACATGCAACTGACTTCACATTTAGTTCTGTGCATCTCTGGCCGCAATGCAGTAAATGCAACAATTAAATACCGTAGATAGGGATTGCTTTGAACTGTCGGGGTATGATGTCACACGCTTCCATCCTCATCTGCATCCCAATCGAATGTCTTCGTCCATCTTCGTATCACCGACAATTCAAAATACCACTTCGTGTTGGCCATATGAATTTTATAGCAATTTGATATATACCTACCATAAAGTAGCCCATCTTTTTCCTATTGCCCCGATATACCTGTCGTCAACCAAAACAAATGTCACAGATGTTAAAAACAAAATTCTCAAAAAATATTATCGCCGACAATTTCTATAAATAACCAATGATTAATAAAGGGAGTTGTCCTTGACTTTGACTTTGATCAGCACCCCGGCCGCCGCGTGCGCAGTTTCCCCGGCTTGCGTGTTTCTGTGTTGGCAGCCGGCGCCCGCGCCGCGCGCACTTGACCGCGCAGATCAAGATCAAGGTGGCCGTTCATCACCGTGCCTGAATTATGTCACTGATAGGGATTGAAAAAACATCGCTTTTACGCGAAGTTTGTTGGCATTGGTAGTTTTATCGATAACGACAGTCGAAGTTCGATGCGACATCGTGTTTAATTCGAAAACATCCGTCAGCGTTTTTTACGTAATAATCAATCGTTCAAATCGACAGGTTATAGATCATAGATTGCAGACTTCACTATTATTTTTAGGGTTCCGTACCTCAAAAGGAAAAAACGGAACCCTTATAGGATCACTTTGTTGTCCGTCCGTCCGTCCGTCTGTCAAGACCCTTTTTCTCAGGAACGCGTGGAGGTATGAAGCTGAAATTTATATCAATTACTCAGGTCTACTGTCCCTTGAAGCTGTGAAAAAATCAAACTTCTAAGCCAACGCAATCAAAAGATACAGCCGTTTATGCCGCAAATTTCCGCAAATTTTCAACTCTCAAGGGAATCAAAACCTACAAGGTAGTTCCCGTGAACGCAGAATCTTGAAATTTGGTATGAAGGTAGGTCTTATAGCACAGATTAAAGAATAATTGCGAAAACCGTAAATGTGTATGTATGTCTGTATATAGCAGTGACCAATATAAAGTAACCCCACACTGCGTACATTTTGCTTTGGAACAGGGCTCTGCTTACACTGGTTTTAGATACTTATAGATAATGATACGGAACCCTCGGTGCGCGAGTCCGACTCGCACTTGACCGGTTTTTTATTCATTTCAAGACGTCAGTGACATGTCGAAATACAAAAAAAGATGCTAATATGAAATCGTTGCTCTAATGGATGTCAAACTAGTGTTCGAATGCCTATCATCGATATTAAAACCTCGATGTTTGCTAACATCTGTAAGCACCGATCATCAGTCATCACTAGCCACTGAAATAGCATATATATTCCGAAGCTTTTAAGAAACATATTGATTAATGAGAGTACGGGTGATGTACGAGAGCGACGAACAAACAAGTCGTTAGATAAATCATAATCCCCCTTCCGTGTACATACGGCGTGTGTGCGTCAGTGCTGGGCTAATGAAGATTGCTGGTGTGATGAGAGGACGTTGATTGTTGCTTGTTCCTAAGGTGACACGGTATACATACATTTTTGCACAGAGTTTCTCAGATAACAAGCAAATAGTGTATGTAGATGACTTTGCGGGAGCAGCATAAGGATACCTTCCTTCAGGCATTTGGTGATAAATGTGAAATCGTATTGTCTTTACACCTGAAGTTGACGCTGGCTTCCATTCGATTTTGATCATTTTGAATATAGGTACAGTCGACACCAATGATATCTTTACACGTTAGTACCTTGTCGTTGTAACTTTCATATGGAGTTGTCAATATGCTTGGAGTGACAAGGCACTCAAGTGTAAAGATATCTGAGATGTCGACTGTGCCTACTTGACAAGGTGATGTTAACTAAGCTACAACTACACCGCTGGTTGCCTTGTTAGTGTGCACGGTCATGCAAGGATGCGCGATAATAGCGATCTAATACGCGATTTTTCTGGCGTATAATTGGAAAGAAATCCTATCCAATACAGGTATAGGTAAAAGTAATACGCAAGTAACACGTAGTCGTAGGTATACTCTGAAACAAAATTTTGATTAGATGAACTTGGGGCTATTTCACTCTTCTCGAATCAATCAGAGAAAAATATACAAACAGAATTGTACAAAATCCTTAGGAGGGAATTGCCCTGGACGGCGTGGCTTAGGGCGGTCCGTGCCGGGTCCGGCCCACAGCCGGCAATCTCGCCGGCTCACGCCTAAGCCCGGATCACTTGAGTAAACTTAGGCTTACCTAACCTTTTGGATGTATTAGCTGTAATATTCTTGGATATAGTATATAGTAATACTGCGAGTGTAGTGACTGGCATTCTGTTTTATGAAAAGTAAAGACCGCGGAAAAAATAGATATTAAATAATGATTTCTTACCGATTATTAAACGAAATACTATTTTTTCTCCTTTCCGTCCAAATTTTGGAGGTAACAGGGAATCTGTAATAAAATGCTACAAAACCATATAATAAGAAACCTTTTATAATAAAATCGCAATAAAATAAACTGGATCGTCAATAAAGTACTTCGAACCATTGAATTCTGCGGCTCGGTAGAGCGAAACGAGGCAGGCAGGCGAAGGATAGTAGATCCAGGAAGCTACCGTCAGCGGAGCGGTGAGCGGAAGCGCGGTATCTCAAGGCAGAAGAAAGCCAAATAACGCAGAATATTCCGCTTCGGTAGGTTGGTTAATAAGTAACGGGCAATAATTTGTGTTCGCTGGCCACGATGCGTGCGGATGCTGAAATTGAAGGCCGTCGACGGATCAGGGCTGAGTTTCTTCAATTGTTGTCCATGGACTTCTAGGGGTCCGTAAGTAAGCCAGGGGTCCGCAACAACACAGTTAAGATGGCCAGGTTGACCTGTCTAGAGTAAGCAACTATTTTTTTCACACACAGATGTTTCAAGTTCTATCTGTGTATTGTTGCGTGAGTCACAGACAGCTCTGGCTGAAAATCAGTGCTGCAGGCGTCTAGTCTAACACCTCAGCGTAATGCTGAGCCAGCAACCGTTTCACTTTTGCGAAGATACACACAACGCTCATGATCTATTTTTCATATTTGTGTTTTTTTGTTGTTTCTTTTCTATAAAATTGGTTGTATGCTCTTATATTATTGCGTGTCTTGAATAAATGTCTGCTTTCTTTCTTTCAAGGCCTACATTCTAGAAAAGCCAAATATAACACAAGAATTGGTGAATTTACTGTATTACTTCTTGAGTGAACATTATCATTGTATTGTTATTGTTAAAATAAAATTGTTGTATACCTGCTATGGGTGCTGTAGCAGTATAGCACACAGATTCTCGGATATAGCTTTACTTGTCCGATTTATCTGTGGAATTCCAATTTGGAGTGTCGTTTAGAAATTTCATTGTATTGTAGTTAGGACACACAGTTAACATGAAGGGGAAATATTTGATTGTTCGCATTGAATAGGCCCCAAAACTACTGGACCGATTTGAAAAATTCTTTCACTGTTAGAATCCTACATTATCCCTGATGAACATAGGCTATATTTAGTTTTGGGCTAACGAAGTCGCGGGCAAAAACTAGTAAGAAATAAAAGACGCAATCATTGTCATAACCAAACGAATCAATGTTATATTTATCCCGTGAGAACTATGAAATTTTTCGAGATAAAAACTATTCTATGTCCTTCCCTGGGACTCAAACTATCACGGTGCCAAATTTGATTAAAATCAGTTCAGTGGTGGTTCAGGCGTGAAAGCGTTAGCAGACAGACAGAGTTACTTTCGCATTTGCATTTGTGATATTATTGTAGGTTATTAAATATTAGATTCTGTTTTGCGCCGTAATTTAGTAAAGTGGGTCAGCGTGTGTTATCGCGCCGATACCGCGGGTCGACGACCTCTCATGCCGACTCGATTCCGTTCCTTTAAACAACTGCTTGATTTAATTACATCAAACGAGATATCGAGGAACTGGAATTGTTTCGATACTCTCGCTTAATTATAATTAAGAACGCACAGTGCCGACTAGCATAAGCCACTTATTTGAATTGAAGTTCATAATAACTACTCAGTAGATGCATGCTTATTATGAACTAAATAGCTTCTGCCCGCGACTTTGTCTGCGTAGAATCCTTATCCTTACTTCCTTACTAATCCTTACTAATCCTTACTAATATTATAAATGCGAAAGTAACTCTGTCTGTCTGTCTGTCTGTTACCTTTTCACGCTTAAACCGCTGGGCCGATTTAGTTGAAATTTGGTATACAGATAGTTTGAGTCCCGGGAAAGGACATAGGATAGTTTTTATCCCGGAAAATTGTATAGTTCCCGCGGGATAGCACATCCCAAACCACTGGAATTTTTCATATTTAAGGCGGAACAAAGTTCGCCGGGTCAGCTAGTTATTCATAAAAGCTACTTCTTAAATCACTCTGTCGGTCGAACACTACCCAGCGGCCAAGCGGGAACGTCCTGGATTCCCAACCTCGGCCTGTCCCCGGGGAAACAGCCCCGTGCCCCCGTGTCTCGGAGCCAGCCGTCAGTGTCGGTGACAACGCTTTCAGACAAATTGCCAGCGCTCTAATGTTGGCGTATTGAATTTCTGTGCCATCCTTAAATTGCTGCTTGCGTCATCCGTTATTTACGGGGCGGACGCACCTTTCAACAACCGACTTTAGTCCAACTCCCTTGGGTTATGTATCGGTTGGAGTTTATGAGATAGAGCGGGGGTTGAACGCGGTCCAAAAGCCGTGTCTCGCAGACACCTCGGCACGGCTGACGCAAAAGGCACGCGTCCAATTGCTAAGTGAACTGGCCACATGGACGCCGGGTATTTAGGTATTGGCTTTAGCTGCTCAGTTGCTATGCAATGTTGTGTTAATGGCAATTTCCTGCAACGAGTGTCACTAAATATTGCATAAAGTCAACAAGTTAGTTTGAATATCCCGGCATAATTTCGGGCCATGGATGTTGGTAATCGATTTTCTAACCGACGAATAATCAACATTTCTTCTCTAACGTATATACTCCCACTGCTGGGCACAGGTCTTCTCTCACTATGAAAGGGCTAGGCGTTCCCAAGCGGGTCCAGGATCCATTGGGAACATCACATTCAATTACTTCGCAGGTGTGTCCACGTTGTTCGTTCGAATCGAACCCACAAACATCTGCTTGAGAGGCCATAAATCAAACCAGTGGGCTACCACGCCTTTTTTACGGAATGTTTGCATGTTATACTACAAATTATGCAGACGAGTATGTGAAGTATCGTACGATTTTGTGACACCCGGTCGTTCTGGCAGGGTATTTTATTCCCTTGGATACACGAGCCACGACAAAGCTCTTGGTTTAATAAATACATTGTGCTACGTTCCAGAAAAGAGGCTGCGAGACTGGTTTTAAAACAAATGCGGCAACAAAATTGCTGTCTCAGACAACCCGGGAATTGGTATGATAACTTCGCCGCATTGTTGCATCGCACCGGCCGCTTGGTCGCCGGCCAGGGCGGGACAACAGACATGATATAATAGCAGGCCCTGGCACGCAGCCCGCGCCTCAACAAATATCGGCGTCGCGTTTAACGTTTTCAATTTAATCAAAAAGACAGCCTGCGATCCAATCCCGATGAAACAATTTGTCCAAATCACGCGCCCTCCAGTAAAACGCGACGGCATCAAATATCGCCCCCGTAATAAACCCTCCAGTCTATTCTTTAACAAGTTTTTCGCGGAATTGGCTCGAGTGGGTAATGGAAAACCGGCCTTCGGTGTTAATGAAGGGCCAAATTTAGTTCTCACTTCTAATGGGTTTGTGGAAGTTACTTAAGGCCGGGTGCGGAGGCATTATTATGCAAATTTCAGCCTTAATTTCAGGAGCGCACGCGGGATATACTACGCTCTAAATTAGGATGAGGAGATTAGATAGCGTTATCCGCAATAAAGCGGAATTAAGTTCGACACTAACTCACGGTTTATTTGGGGCTCGTTAGCCGCCTGCAGGGCGCGGGCCGAGCTGCTGACAGGCGGCAGGGCGTAAGGAAAAGGGGTCTCGTTCCAAAACATGGCGGCGGGCTGAAGACATCCCCGAAACTTTGAATGTCCTTTTTTTAATAGCTTATTTGGTGCTCCACTGCTGTAAATGCCTCCCCTTTCTGTCTTTTGCGAGGCTGGCTTTTGATTAATGTCTTCAAACAAAGAAATGTCCATCGTACTTAATACCAAACTTGGAATTGGTCAATAGATCCTACTGACGAAATATTGTGAACATATTTCGGATAAATATCCAAAAAGGAGTAAATAACTGCTGTCATGTTAATATTGGCAGTGTATCGATCTGTGTAAGACAGAGACAGATGCGCAGACGCAGGCAGCGCGCGCGCCGTCCTGTCTGCGGTCGACGGCTAAGGGCTTTACACACCTAAGGCAATGGTAAAAGTATAGACATACTTGGGGTAGAGGTGACATTAGCTAGAAAAACTACAATCAGAAAGTCTTTATGCACTTTGGCAAATGAAACACAGGGCCAAGTGAAGAATTTTCCTCTAAAAAGAGAATAGGTATAAATACTTAAAATATACTTTGATGAAGACGAAATGTACGTACTGACTACAGCTGTTCTTTACTTTACTTAACTTTACGAAGAGTATTGAGCAGCTCTGACTTTAGAATTAGGAAATTACTTTTCCTACTCCTATAAAAGCCGTGAATTATAAAAATACAGACACAATCACAAGGCTTGGCAATCTTGCTTAATCAGGTCGTAAAGTTTTGTAATTCCAGCAGTTTCATTATTTTTAAAATTACTTACTGTTCTTCAAGCTTGTAGGTGCTGGTGAAACTACTTGCCAATTCCATAATGCCGTAGCGTTGCTGAACAAAGTTCATTGAGAGTTGGGGATTGTACCCAAACTTTTAGGAAACAAAAGAATATCAAGACAAGATCGAGAAGACATGATCAAAAAGCTCCAAACGGCAACCTGTAACACATAAACAATTCTACAACTCTTCCTGCGTCTGCACTCGCTATTACCAGCGCGCTGTCGAAAATTTAACCCTATCCCATTGTGTACATGGACGACTTTATCTTGCAACAAATCAGTGATGCAACCGACGGTAATACACCCTGAACGGAGCCAACTGGCAAGTTCACCGGCGCAGTTTCACAAAGTCCTATCAATCGATTTTAGGATATTCAAGATGAGATCCTACTGTTACCAGACAGAGCACATTTCGGTGAGAAGTCACTTATCAACACACGTGTGGAAATGCAGAGCATACGTCTTGATTCCATCTGTCAAACATCTATACCTATAAAACAGTTTTGTGACTGACTGACTGACTGACAACGCACAGCCTAAACAACTGGACCTAGGAACTTTAAATTTAGCAGACGTATATCTTGAGTATCCCAGAGAAGCACTAAGAAGGGATTTGTTGAAATTTCTACGGGATAGGGAATAAATTAGATTTATAATATTTTTCAGTAACTGTAGTAATTAGACACTTCAGATTTGGCACATACTTAGATGAGTGTACGAATTTCAGGATTTTTCGATGGGATAAGGCATAAGGAAAAATTGGGATTTATATGTTCGATTCAGAGTGACTGACAGGTATTACTTGAGTCATTGTCTACGCGTACGAAGTCGCGGGCAAAAGCTTGTACATACATAAATCACGTTTTTATCCCTTACGGGGTAGAAAGAGCTGAAGGCCACGTTTAGCGTGATTGTGGGCGTATAGGTGGAAAGGGGAATCAAAATAGTGACGGGTTGCTAGCCGCATCGCCTACGACATGATTCCTAAAATTTTCGTCCGTTCCCTCGATGGGTTTTTACCTAGCTGGTACATTTTATGTTTTTTCTTTGCTCCCAGACCAGCGTGGAAGTACAAACGTGCATTACCTAAATCGTTTACAACAGTAACAATAATGTATTGCGCTGCTAATATCGGTGCGTCCTTTCACAATACCTTCGCACGTTATTTATACTCACAAACATTGGTCCTTCGAGCTCATGCTGGTCCTTCGAACCGCACACGTATCCGCCATTATTCAAATGAGTGGCAAATACTCGTTAAAAAGGAATTAGGAGTGCAATCTGCGGCGGTTGCGGCGTTTGTCGTGCGAGTTGTCGGGTTTACGACGGGCCCAGGCAGCGCCTCGGCAAACTTTGAGTAGAATTATTTTATTTTTAAAATTATACAACTGGTGTAACGTTCCACTCTTAGACAAAAGCATTCTCAATACGTGGCGATCGACTACAGGTACCTAGCTATAGTCTATCCATTGGCAGACCCCGTTTCTCGAACTATTAACCTTTATAGGTTGTTCGCAGGTTTTTTATTTTAGTACAAGGCCTTACCATTCAATTTTACGTTTTAGCTATCAATTTTGACACTTCTAGTATGGATCTGACAGCGAGCGATCCAACATTGGTTCAGAATTGAATCGCATTAAGACATCATGGTAGGGCCCCTGGTTGTATGTAGAAGTTATTCTTGCAAGAAGTTGTTAAATATCTATTGTTATATAGTGTTCAGACAGTTAGGGATTGAAATTCTTTGCTTACGTCTGTGTTTCCTGAACGTTACAATACTTACAATCTAGCTGTCTCCAAAACCTGGGAAATCCTCATTTGCTTGCTTCATCTTAGACCACAATCTTCGCTTGTATAGGCTTGGTTCAAACCCTGTTAAGAGTATAATAATCAATTCAACGTGCCAAGTAATATCGATTGCTTCTATGCGGCAGACTAGGGGAGTGTCGCAAGTCAACGCAGTTGTTTACATAACACTTTGTACGTAGAATGAAGCGACAGATTAAGATATTTACAGCGATATCAGGATAAATACGTGACTCGGATTTAGTTGTAACGTCGGGACATCAACATGCCAGCTCGGCACGCTAACGTGCGCGCGCGCAGACGAATGGCCCCGACGCCCTTTAATCCACGGATTCTTTAATAAATTACACATAAAAATAAATTGTTTTTCACGTTAGTGGTGTTTTTAAGCTGCAGTTTTAAATGTGTTTACATTTTATTTTAATGCCGTCGTTATTTGAGGTAAAGACCGAAATAAGATAAGGTGATTTTAAATTGTCGTCGCTACACGTGACGGTGTTGTTTTGCCAATGTGATATTGCGAGATTCTTGATAATGATACGCTTCATTAGTGAAATGGTAAAGTCAAATTGAGGCTGGTCAAGAAATTAAAGAGCATGATATCATGATAGAAAGGTACGGAAAAGATGACACTGAAAGGCAGAATAAGGAATAGTGTAAAAAGGAACGTGCTGGTGTGAAAGACATAGTAACTAGGATAGAAAAAGTATGCTCAGTTGGTTGGTGGTTGGTTGGGAGTAGGAAGGGGAAGGCCTAGACGAACGTTCCGGGACCAAATAGGAGACATTTTGGAAAAAGGTCAGGTCAGGAGTACCCGAAACCGGAAAGCATGTATGAAGAGATTGATGAATGTGGATGTAGCGAAAGAGGTATGTCAGGATCGTAGTAAGTGGAACAAAGTAGTCTCTGCCTACCCCTATGTATATATTACATGAATATCCCAAGTTGGTGGAAATTTCGGTATTTTTTAGGAAACATATCGACCTATCCGAAGAAAAAAGTCCGATGTGATTTTAGCCCAAAATTTAGATAAATATGTAGCTTTAGTATACAAAACAAGCTCTATCTATACATATTTTCAAAATTTTGATATCTTATTTGGTTACGGAGATATAAAATCGAACAACGTCCTTTCTGATCAAGACTCCAAAAAATAATGTTCGATGTTCAGTTGATAACCCCGCGGGGTGCGCGCGCGGCGTCCGATCGTCAGTTCTGCCGTTGTTGGTTGGAGACTGGTCGTGTGTTTACGCTTCACGCTATAATACTCGTGTTTAATGGATGGAACGTTAAATATTAATACTAACATAAGATTTAACATAACTGTAAAATGTCGAGATCACGTCGAATTCTTAACATGCCTCAGAATTATGTAAACTTGCCTGAATCCACAGCCCCGGCTACAATAATACCTTTAGTTACTACGAAGGAAAGTGTAAATGCTGATAGGTATCTGTTTTTTACTTAAAATATTTAATGTTAACATTATGGCTATAAAAAACAAAATCTTTAAGTTTTTATTTTAGTGCTGTTGCGAAAAACAATAAAACTGTGACCGATGTTTACATAGTACTTTTTTTGGTGGAACATTAAAAATAACTGTATTCTGTCAAAATACAAAGTAAACTCTTTTTTTTGTTTTTCATATATTATTTTACCCAACAAAAAAACTAAACATTGAAGTTATTTTTTTTCAGTACTGTGGTAAAATGTGACGTTTTTCTATGACGCATACGTAAATTTTCACCGTTGCATATCTATATCGGACGTTGTTCTGTGGATATTATACTTAAATTTTTATGTCCTATATAGACTTGGAACGTTTTATCGGGACAAAATGATAGTTAAGACGATATTCGTCTCAAAATATCGGGAATTTATGAACAAAACATTGCTTTTATAACCTGAAACTGTACACAACAGGCTAGTAATAAGAACTGTTTAAAAATATTGTATAATTTGTGGTAATATTTTTTTTTCTAAACCTTTTCAGTAGGTATAGAACAGCTTCGCCGTTGCCTCCTGGTGTTCAAGAAATAAGTAAACAATTAAATGAAAAATGGGAAAACATTTTACATGACGATATTGAACGTAACGAAAGCTTAAGATCTATCCATGAAGTTGATAATAGCGAACTTACGCCGTTTTCCTTGGAGATACCCGCAAGTTTCGAGTGTTCACCCATGATGGCAATTAATATAATAGATAAATAAATAAATATCTTGGCACAAATTACATCATTTGACCCAGCCCCAAACTAAGCAAAGCTTGTACTATGGGTAAAGATACTTATAATATAATGTAGATAAATACATACTTAAATTCATACAAAATCCATGACTCGGGCACAAACATTCGTATTCATCATACAACTCGACCTATCCAAAGAACAAAGTCATATGTACAAGACTGTTGATTTTCAGTACAGCCGGTAGAAGATGTAAACGTGTATAAGTCCGATAGTAAAAAACTTTCGATTTTCAGCTTAGAGTATTTTATTATTTGAATTGACCCAGTTCTATACTGTCCAACGTATTGTTCACTGCTGTATTATTTTGGGAAATAGTGGGTCCGATTTTACCATCTTACATTTTACGACGGAACGACTGTTGTCTTTTTTTAACATGAAACCTTATTTTATGGAATTGCCTGTTATATTACACGCTCTATGTCTATTTAATACGATATACTACGTAATTATGGAGTTCTGTTTAGTCCTATGTGATCAATTTGGTGTGAATATGTAGTCAATTTAAATGAATTAAACCCAGTTTTTTTTATTTAAATCGTTAATTAAAATAATCAAAAACAACGAACAAAGTTCTACAAAATCTATTATTAATGGCGTCTTGTATCACAGCACAAAATTATTTATATTTTTAAGAACAATATACCGCTCGTAAGTTGAAACACAATAAAAAAATATAACAATATAGTAACTTAAGTACCAAACAAAAACTTTTTTTAAAAATAATAATGTATCAGTTTTATCGTTTATAACTGAGATAAAAAAAAACTAAATTGTCGCTAACGGCTTAAATTTTAATAAGCCAACAACAATCAGAATGTCATACTCATTTTGAATCAGATCATTTATAGAACAACTAGCGACCCGCCCCGGCTTCGCACGGTATATTATGCATGTATTATACATATAAACCTTCCTCTTGAATCACTCTATCTATTAAAAAACCGCATCAAAATCCGTTGACTGGTTTTGAAGATATAAGCATACATACGGACACGGGGACATAAAAAGCGACTTTATTTTATACTATGTAGTAATAATAGTGATAATTTATATGGGTCACTACCATCCGCATGAACCTCTTTTATATTATTCCATTTTGTTACCTTTTATGTTTTTAAGCCAAACTTTATTATTGACGTGACATTTAAAGTCAAAAACATCATTATTTGTCACATTTCGAACTACATAAGGTTCTTCTTCATTTTTTGCCCATCTGGCTAACAAACACCATTCGTCTGAGTATAAAAATTGCTTTGGTTTGAGAAGCACGCTCTATTACAGAATGGACACTATCGCCCTGATTTTGCGTGTGACCTTTTTGTAAAAATCGATGTACTGTCGAAACATTAATTATTAATCTTTATTCATCATCATCATCAGCCTATATTAGTCCACTGGACATAGGCCTCCCCTAATGAGCGCCATAGCACCCTGTCTTCAGCTTGACGCATCCAGCATCTGCCTGCAGCCTTTCGCAGATCGTCATCCCACCTGGCCGGAGGGCGTCAATGTCTTCGTTCGGAATCTTTATTAAGACATCTTTTCTTTTTCCTTTTGTCGGAGTATTTAATGATGAAATTCCACTGTTTTGGTCTATCTCCAAGTTGCCAAAATTTTGAGAAGCAATCTACTCTCTGCTGATGAGACATCTTATCTGCGCACTTGTAGCGGCATTTACATGTTGGTCCTAATACTTTCTCGTCCATAACTTTGGCATTTTTAGCTACATATTATTGCCTTAAAATTTTATGGCATTTACGTTTGACATCCGACCACTCTTTCCGATTTCTCTGACGTTTTTTGGTAGTTTTAGGTGTAATATTGCGTGCAGTTGATGAGCTAGGGCTATTCGCTAAGGAAGGCAAAATAGAAGAAACAATGCCGTTGTGATCAGGACAAAATTCGTCGTTACAAGGTGTGTGAACATTTACTGGGGATGGTATTGGTGTTGGGATGGACAATTCTGCGTTACAGGGAGTAGATCGAGAATCAGAAACTAAGTCTTCAGGCAGACAGTTCGACCTATCCGAAGAAAAAAGTCCGATGTGATTTTAGCCCAAAATTTAGATAAATATGTAGCTTTAGTATACAAAACAAGCTCTATCTATACATATTTTCAAAAATTTGATATCTTATTTGGTTACGGAGATATAAAATCGAACAACGTCCTTTCTGATCAAGACTCCAAAAAATAATGTTCGATGTTCAGTTGATAACCCCGCGGGGTGCGCGGGCGGCGTCCGATCGTCAGTTCTGCCGTTGTTGCTTGGAGACTGGTCGTGTGTCTACGCTTCACGCTATAATACTCGTGTTTAATGGATGGAACGTTAAATATTAATACTAACATAAGATTTAACATAACTGTAAAATGTCGAGATCACGTTGAATTCTTAACATGCCTCAGAATTATGTAAACTTGCCTGAATCCACAGCCCCGGCTACAATAATACCTTTAGTTACTACGAAGGAAAGTGTAAATGCTGATAAGTATCTGTTTTTTACTTAAAATATTTAATGTTAACATTATGGCTATAAAAAACAAAATCTTTAAGTTTTTATTTTAGTGCTGTTGCGAAAAACAATAAAACCGTGACCGATGTTTACATAGTACTTTTTTTGGTGGAACATTAAAAATAACTGTATTCTGTCAAAATACAAAGTAAACTCTTTTTTTTGTTTTTCATATATTATTTTACGCAACAAAAAAACTAAACATTGAAGTTATTTTTTTGCAGTACTGTGGTAAAATGTGACGTTTTTCTATGACCCATACGTAAATTTTCACCGTTGCATATCTATATCGGACGTTGTTCTGTGGATTAATATACTTAAATTTTTATGTCCTATATAGACTTGGAACGTTTTATCGGGACAAAATGATAGTTAAGACGATATTCGTCTCAAAATATCGGGAATTTATGAACAAAACATTGCTTTTATAACCTGAAACTGTACACAACAGGCTAGTAATAAGAACTGTTTAAAAATATTGTATAATTTGTGGTAATATTTTTTTTTTCTAAACCTTTTCAGTAGGTATAGAACAGCTTCGCCGTTGCCTCCTGGTGTTCAAGAAATAAGTAAACAATTAAATGAAAAATGGGAAAACATTTTACATGACGATATTGAACGTAACGAAAGCTTAAGATCTATCCATGAAGTTGATAATAGCGAACTTACGCCGTTTTCCTTGGAGATACCCGCAAGTTTCGAGTGTTCACCCATGATGGCGATTAATATAATAGATAAATAAATAAATATCTTGGCACAAATTACATCATTTGACCCAGCCCCAAACTAAGCAAAGCTTGTACTATGGGTACCAGGCAACGGATAAAGATACTTATAATATAATGTAGAAGATAAATACATACTTAAATTCATACAACATCCATGACTCGGGCACAAACATTCGTCTTCATCATACAACTGTCTGCCTGAAGACTTAGTTTCTGATTCTCGATCTACTTACTCCCTGTAGGTAACGCAGAATTGTCCATCCCAACACCAATACCATCCCCAGTAAATGTTCACACACCTTGTAACGACGAATTTTGTCCTGATCACAACGGCATTGTTTCTTCTATTTTCCCTTCTTTAGCGAATAGCCCTAGCTCATCAACTGCACGCAATATTACACCTAGAACTACCAAAAAACGTCAGAGAAATCGGAAAGAGTGGTCGGATGTCAAACGTAAATGCCATAAAAATTTAGGGCAATAATATGTAGCTAAAAATGCCAAAGTTATGAACGAGAAAGTATTAGGACCAACATGTAAATGCCGCTACAAGTGCGCAGATAAGAAGTCTCATCAGCAGAGAGTAGATTGCTTCTCAAAATTTTGGCAACTTGGAGATAGACCAAAACAGTGGAATTTCATCATTAAATACTCCGACAAAAGGAAAAAGAAAAGATGTCTTAATAAAGATTCCGAACGAAGACATTGACGCCCTCCGGCCAGGTAGGAGACGATCTGCGAAAGGCTGCAGGCAGATGCTGGATGCGTCAAGCTGAAGACAGGGCGCTATGGCGCTCATTAGGGGAGGCCTATGTCCAGTGGACTAATATAGGCTGATGATGATGATGAATAAAGATTAATAATTAATGTTTCGACAGTACATCGATTTTTACAAAAAGGTCACACGCAAAATGAGGGCGATAGTGTCCATTCTGTAATAGAGCGTGCTTCTCAAACCAAAGCAATTTTTATACTCAGACGAATGGTGTTTGTTAGCCAGATGGGCAAAAAATGAAGAAGAACCTTATGTAGTTCGAAATGTGACAAATAATGATGTTTTTGACTTTAAATGTCACGTCAATAATAAAGTTTGGCTTAAAAACATAAAAGGTAACAAAATGGAATAATTTAAAAGAGGTTCACGCGGATGGTAGTGACCCATATAAATTATCACTATCACTATCACTACATAGTATAAAATAAAGTCGCTTTTTCTGTCCACGTGTCCGTATGTATGCTTATATCTTCAAAGCCATTCAACGGATTTTGATGCGGTTTTTTAATAGATAGAGTGATTCAAGAGGAAGGTTTATATGTATAATACATGCATAATATACCGTGCGAAGCCGGGGCGGGTCGCTAGTTGTTCTATAAATATGATCTGATTCTGAAAATGAGTATGACATTCTGATTGTTGTTGACTTATTAAAATTTAAGCCGTTAGCGGCAATTTAGTTTTTTTTTGATCTCAGTTATAAACGATAAAACTGATACATTATTATTTTTATAAAAAAGTCTTTGTTTGGTACTTAAGTTACTATATTGTTATATTTTTTTATTGTGTTTCAACTTACGAGCGGTATATTGTTCTTAAAAATATAAATAATTGTGCTGTGATACAAGACGCCATTAATATAGATTTTGTAGAACTTTGTTCGTTGTTTTTGATTATTTTAATTAACGATTTAAATAAAAAAAACTGGGTTTAATTCATTAAAATTGACTACATATTCACACCAAATTGATCACATAGGACTAAACAGAACTCCATAATTACGTAGTATATCGTATTAAATAGACATAGAGCGTGTAATATAACAGGCATGTTAAAAAAAGACAACAGTCGTTCCGTCGTAAAATGTAAGATGGTAAAATCGGACCCACTATTTCGCAAAATAATACAGCAGTGAACAATACGCTGGACAGTATAGAACTGGGTCAATTCAAACAGTAAAATACTCTAAGCTGAAAATCAAAAGTTTTTTACTATCGGACTTATACACGTTTACATCTTCTACCGGCTGTACTGAAAATCAACAGTCTTGTACATATGACTTTGTTCTTTGGATAGGTCGAAATATTTACTAAACTATCGTTTAAAGAGAGCCGTAATGAGATGGACGCCGGCCAGATCTCAGGCGTGACGTCCACAGTATTTTCATCAGGGCTGCTCGTGTCACACTATCTCTCTCACTCTAAAATTAATAACTGTTAGTGCGAGCGAGCACGACACGAACTTCGAAAATCGAATTTCAGTGTAAGGCCAGTTCGCGGTTTGCGTTCCGTTTGTCGTTTGTTACTGTCAATGCGATGCGCTTACCGCCTGTCGGTCATCGGTGGCCGCGATAACAACAGGAACCCATCCATCTGATCGAGGTTAGAAGTAATCCATTACAGTGTTTGTCGTGTCGCGAGGCAGCGCTGCGGGAACACTGTCAACATTTTCAACTCGATCATTTCAGAAAACCTTATGCCTTTTGTTTAGGGAACCTGGCTGTGAAGCTCGAAATCCCAACTATACGTGGTCTTTAGCTCTTGTTACCTCAGGCTCTGTCTACTCTCTTTCTCAACAACATCACACTCACTGAGGATTGCTCGAAAAACTACGCGCTGGAGCATTTCGTGTCATATTAAATTCAGTGGTATTAAGTCTCGACATAATTTATGCAGGGCTTACACGCGAGCCGCACGGCGCTCCGCCTGCGCGTAAATAGATGGTAACGTACAAGCCACCGACACCAAATTGCGTTCTAGGCTCCAGTTCGACTTTCAATTTAGTTAGTGTTGTTCCAGAAACATCGCCTTCCAACCAAGAACTGGGGCATACCACGACGTCTTAATCTTCTTTTTTTAATGAGTCCCCATCGATCGATGCGACAATTTCGCCAATGTCAAAGTAATGATCATACAGTATTCAAAAAGCTTGCGACAAAAATGTCGGCAACGACGACCCATTCGTGGAACGTTTTTACAAAAAAGATCCACGAATGAGTCGAAGTGTATCCGTAGAGGGACCCCTATACTAAGTACTATATTTTAATCTGTTATTTATATATTATCTTATTATGGTTGTATAATGTACCTACTTTAGTTGTTAATTTGTTAAATACTAAGACTACTTATTTGCGTATAAAAATGACTGCTTGCCTTTCTTTGTAAACTATTTCCTTTCTGTGTCAGGTTAACTGGAAGAAATCCCTTCTTAGGGATAAGTTCGCCTTTGTACTATTTTTCTGTGTATTTCTGTATTTTTTAAATTTTTATGTGCAATAAAGAGTTTACATTACATACATACCTACATACATACTAAGATAAGATACGGCCAAAAGACCCCTCCACCCCTGTCGGGATCTTAGCCAACGGATAATGATATCTCTCAGAATCTGCCAGGAAATCATTAACCGATGCCCAGGGTGCACCGGACCAAGCCCTGCTCTTCCCCTCGGACGGATGCAAAAACGAACTCCCAGACCAGCATGGAAGAAAGTCAAACATTAGTCAAACTAATACAATCTGCAGGAATATTCCAGAACAAACATGAGACCCCGTAGGGGGGGGGGTCTACAGGTGTTACTGGGGACTTACCTTGACGTCTTAATGCGTTTCAATTCCGACTCAGTTCAGGTTTTAGCTGTCATTTTTAGTATGGATCTGATAGAAAAGAAAAAACAAGAACATACATGTCACGCATAATACTGGCCTCACAGCCAGCGCTAAACAGCAGCCAACGACAGCAGTAGACAGCGAGCCAACCTAAACTGAATCGGAATTGAATCGCATTAAGACATCACGGTAACCCCTCTGTAGTTAATGTTCGGGTCGGGTCGGTCGCGGGTGGTAGGGCCTTGTGCACGGCCCGTCCGGATCGTTACCACCATCTTACTCGCTAATCCTGCCACTAAGTAGCAGTCCTTGCACTGCTGTGTTCCGGTGTGGAGAGTAAGACAGCCGGGGAAATTACGGGCACAAGAGGCATTGCATCTTAGTCCTCTAGGTTGGCAACGCATCTGCAATCCCTCCGGGGTTGCGGGTGTCTATGGGCAGTGGTGATTACTTACCATCAGGTGACCCACTTGCTCGTTTGCCTTCCTATTCATATAAAAAAAAATGTTCGTTGTTGAAGTAAGTGTACTCAGTTAAGATCGTTTGCTGCACGTACCCCCGGGCATTGCCAAATCGCTCTGACGGCGCGCCGCGCGTTGGCAGGGCTCCTCTCGCCGGGTTCAGGGCTGCGGTGATGTCACACCTTTTACACTTCTTTTGTTTAAGTGCTTCAAAGGTTAAGGTCAGCGATTATTGCAGCAACTTTTATTGACCTTTAATACCTAAAAATAGTATATTAAGACTTCCCTGCTTATTCCTAGGGCCTTACTACGACGTCTTAATGCGAATAACTTCCCATTCAGTTCAGGTTTTAGCTGGCATTTTTATGGATCTGACAGCGAGCGAACCTAAACTGAATCGCATTAAGATGTCACGGTAAGGCCCCTGCTCGTTATTGACGACACATACATACACAAATCACGTGTATATCCCTAACGGGGTAGACCAAGTTTAAGGCCACGTTTAGCATGATTGTAGGCGTACCGTCAAACACTCCAACTTTGCCCACTTTTTAGACAAAAACTGAATTTTTTCAAGTTTTTTGTATGAAACCCCGGACACATTTCTGTATCTGTGGCAACTCTGAGATCGTGTGCATGCACTGATTTATTAAAATCTAAAATTAGCAGAAGTTTTCTTTATCATATCACCAATCAAGAGGGCGGGCAAAATAATCTGGACTTTTAGCCAACATTGCCCACGTAGATTTTTAGCGAATTATGGACCTTATACAGATGACATCAACACCAATGAAAGTATTTTGGCAATGAAGGCGATCGACCTAAAAAATAATTCAATATCATTCATACTTTCCTAATAAAATGTGTGGGCAATGTTAGGCTGTAATTTTTCCTCTTCTCCATACAAACGGCATGTAACGATTTAAAAGTGTTAGGGTTGTCAAATTTGGATTTAAAAAATCAATAATTTAATTTGCACAAAGTCGGTAAGTAGGTAAGTATTAAAACAGTTTCTAAGACGCAAATTTGCTTATTACATTGCGGCGTGCGGTGGATCAGTTGACATCGTTAGCCTCGCGATGTAATGCTACTGGAATAATTTTACTGGAATAATGTGAACAAGGCATAAGGACCCTTTTGCTAGGAAACTTCACATTTTTCTCGGGATAAAATATTTTTTTCTACTTACCAATCTACCTACTTGAAACTTTAAAAAAAACATACAGACGAATTGAGAACCTCCTCCTTTTTTTGAAGTCGGTTAAAAAAAAAGAAAAGGTGCCAACCCTAAGCGTTTTTTGCTGGCGGGCAATGTTGACAAACATACAGCTAAACTTCACTGGGTAATTTTGCCCATCATGATAACTTTTGTTATATACGAGCTACAGTAACGAAACAATCATCAAAATACTCAGCACATCGTTTTGCATTACAAACAATCGATAAAATTGACTTGTGTGTTCGCCATGACGCACAATTGACTACTAAATTTCGTCAGTAATTGGCCCGCAAAAATATACTCCGTACTCGACAAGCGCCAACAGGTTACTGGATGAAGTCAGGAGCGCACGCGCTACTCTGTGTTGCCACAGGTATAGTTTATTATCTACCAATGTTATGAATGTTGTCATAATTCTGTAACTTTTTTTATTATTAGTAGATTTCCTTAGAAATTGTGTTTTGGGCAAAGTATACCCTGGTGGCAAAGTTGGAGTGTTTGACGGTATAGGTGGAAAAAGCCAGAGCTGGGCTGTATGGCCAGCAAATGATGAGTTGGGACCATTTTGTGTATAGCTTTTGATACCAAAAAAATATCCAAACTACACTAAAAATTAGAACACATAGAAAAATCCGAAAAATAAAGCTGTGGCCGGGAATCGAACCCGGATCCTCGTCATTCCGTGACGCGTGCTATAGGTACTCCTAACACCCATAGCAGGTGGGTACCTAAGCCAAATTTTTCTATCTGTTACTAGCTTTCACGTAACTTTGTTACTATGCGAATTTTTGTCGCCAAGCCTTATCTGTTTGAATGATGTGTCTGTACGACACAATTGCAAACTCCCGTGGAACATTTACAACTCACCGGGGACATGACAGGTACCTACTATCAATTGTATTAAGAATTTTTACTTCTTGATTTTCCATGTTTTGATAGTACATACGTACCTAGCTTTTAATATGTTTTTTGTTTTTTAACAACTTATGATTTTTTTTAATATTATAAACTGACCAGCTATGGAACTCTATCTCACCTGATCGTAAGTGCAGATAGGTCCGAAGATATAGCTCACTGGTTCAGTAACAGCCTATTGTGCATTTGAATAGTCCTAAATAAACTTTTTCTTTCTTTCTTTCACCATTATGCAGCGTTTCGCAACTTTCTTGATGTTTCCTATGAAATATTACGTGTTGGTTACAGAGTTGGCAAGCCAGCGATCTATTAGTGGCGCAGCAAGACCGGTGCGCAGTGTCACGGCACGCGACGCACGTGTCAGGGCCGCGGCCGCGGGGAGAGTCACTGTCAATATAACTTTAGGTCAATATATCAGAAGGCAAGCCGAAGGGCATTTAACTAGCCTATTCCTCTAATTATGCACAATAAAGTGCCCAACTGCTTTAAAACTTAACATAGGCAAGCCGGTGGGAATCGAGTTCTTAGCTATACCTACTACTACATAACACGTCTCACTCGAAATCCTTCATAGAAAATGGGGATGGATAGGCCACTGCCTAAGGAGTCTTGACGCGAACATCAGAAGAGTAGCCTTGGAGTGGAACCCCGTTGGCGGAAGAAGACAGGGTCGTCTCGTCCCACTGAGTCCTGGAAGTCAGGCTACCATGACGTGTTAATGCGATTCAATTCCGAACCACACTTGGATCGCTCGCTGTCAGATCCAATATTATCTACCTACAAGTGTTAAAAATGACAGCAAGCTCAAGCTCTTGACATTTTTTCTGTAACATTATTCTCTCTTATTCTTCCATCTCAGTCATTCATTGTCATTCCGCTCATTCCCACATGTTATATATGTAAACCTTCCCGGGAATCACTCTATCTGTTGGTGAAAACCGCATGAAAATCCGATGAGGAATTTTTGAGTTATCGCAAACCGACAGATGCGGCGGAGGACTTCGATTTCCCCTCGCTAACGAAGTTTCTCAATGCGGCTGCAAAAATACAACTTTCAACTCTCCTCTTTCAGACTTCGGTGCCCAAGCATAGCATTTGCCTGGAGAGAGATCTCTCTATCGCGGCCTCCCCATGCATACACGGTAAATGAAGTTCAGGTAACAAACACGATGAAAAAAAGTACATTTATCAAACATCAGATTTCTTTTGATCAGAATCCTGTCACGTAACGGAACTGAAGTTTGTGGAAAGTTTTCCCATTCCATTTCAGCTTTCTTGAATCACGAAACATCTGCTGCGGAAAGATTCCACAGTCGCTCTTCTGCCGTGCTATGACAAAACACTGTATCTTGGAAACAAGTTATTTCCAGACTCCAGACATCACAATAAACTGCGTTTTTTAGTGATTTGGTCCTAAATCCGTGGTTCATCTGATTTCAATTTCACGCCCACAATCATGCTAAACGTCGCCTTTAAGTCTTGTTACCTCAGGCTCAGTCTACCCCGTGAGGGATAAAGACGTGATTTATGTATGTATTAAGTAAGTCTTTGTAGTCCAAATTGCTATGATGGATTTCAATAGTTTTGGTACAAAATGTGAGAACTGTCAATATAGACATAGGTAGGTCTGTATAGATGGGGTCCGTAGAAACTCTATTATTGATGTTTCCACAAAACACTGTAACTCGAGATACAGTGTTTAGTTATAGCAAAGCTTCAGTTAAACAATAGGTAAATACATACATAAATAAAATAAAAATAAATAAATAAATATCTTGGGACAAATTACACCAATTGACCCAGCCCCAAACTAAGCCAAGCTTGTACTATGGGTACCAGGCAACGGACAAACATACTTATATAATGTAGATAAAAACATACTTAAATACATACAACATCCATGACTCGGGCACAAACATTCGTATTCATCATACAACTGTCTGTCCCTACCGGGATTCGAACCCAGGCCCTCTAGCTTCATAGTCAGGGTCACTAGCCACTAGGCTATCCGGTCGTAAATCACGTCTTTATCCCTTACGGGGTAGACAGAGCCTAAGGTAACAAGACCTAAAGGCCACGTTTAGCATAATTGTGGCGGTATAGGTGGAAAGGGGAAACAATAGGTACTTCACCAAATTGCTTCCAAACAGCTCTGTTGCATCAAATCCACTGAGCACATAAAAATTGAGTCATTAAGCCCGCCTAAATGAAACAGGCACATAATTTTAGTGTCTATTTTCGTTAGTACCCAAACCGAATCGATTTTGAATCTCCGCACCAATGTAACCCCTGTTGGTACTGCTTAAAGTTTACTATTCCTTTCATGTAATGGTGGCCATGCGCAGTGCGCGGATCGGTCGGGCGATCGATCGGGCGACCGGTCGCACGCCCTTGGCAACAGCTGATCGCTGCTGAATGGGCAGGAGGGTATTTTTAAGTATGTGGGGTGGTTATTCTTGAGCCTGTGTTGATAAGTGTCGAGTAGGGGTGGGATTGAAATATTCGTTGGAGTTTATTGTAAACACCTTTATTCACGGCCATCTGATACATCTGGGATATTTCCATTCGCTTTTAGAATAGGGAAGTGCTTTAAAACAATTATCATATTTCTTAATAAAATATGATATTATCGTAATACATACACACATTTATCACGTCTTTATCCCTTACTTAGACAGAGCCTAGGTAAAAAACCCTTAAGACCACATTTAGAATGATTGTAGGCGTATAGCCTATAACATGTTCCTAAGATTTTCGCCCATTCCCGATGGGCTTTTACCATCTGCGCGGGAAGAGAAGCAACTGGTACATTCTATGATATTTCTTTGCTCCCAGACCAGCATGGAAGTCAACAGAAGTTGTGAAACTATCATTACTTCCTAAGAGTAATGTACTAGTACTATGCTACTATAGCTCGCTTATGTATATGTAAGTAGGTACAGTCCGTGGAGCCTTTCGGGGTTGTCTTGCTCTCTCTCAATCGGCCGATGCAGGTAGCAAACCCATAAGAGTAAGCGAGACAGCAAGACACTCGAATGTCATTCTATGCGTCCATCTGAGGTCTTACCATGACGTCATAAGACGTTAGATGAGATTCAATTCCGACACAGTTCAGGTTTTAGCTGTCCTTTTTAGTATGGATCTGACAGCGAGCGAACCTAAACTGAATCGGAATTGAATCGCATTCAGACGCCATGGTAAGGGCCCGTACGGAATAACACCCCGACCTATTTCGCAAAAGGAATGTACCTATTAGAATTGCAAGGGCCGGGAGTGTAATACAGGGAATGACGTCAGCGAAAAGAAAAGATGGCGGAGTGCTGTTTTAATTGGCGTTCGTTGATTGGTGAAGGGTCTTTATTTATTTATTTATTTATTCATTGTCAAGTCATGTACATACATATATGAAGATGGCAACAGGGTGCCTGCTAAGTACAGCGTATCTCTATTTAGATTTTAGATACCGTAAAATGGGATGAAGTACCTAGAGACAAAGAAGTTCAAACCTCGATAAAAAATATTTTCATATGTGGCAGGTTGATTGTATGGTATGGTAGACAGAGCCTATGGTAACAAGACCTAAAGGCCACGTTAAGCGGGATGGTGGGCGTTAAGGTGGAAAGGGGAATCAAAATAGTGATGGGTGGCTAGCATCGCCTATAACACGATTCCTAAGATTTTCGCCCCTCAATGGGCTTTTACCATCTGCGCGGGAAGAGAAGTAACTGGTATATTCTATGTTTTTTCTTTACTTCCAGACTAAGCATGGAAGAAACGAATACTACTATTAAAGTTATGTCCGTCCGATCATGTCCTATTTTTGAATGTGCACATATGAAAATGTCATTCGAAGATGGTAACTGGTAAAGATAGAAAATTAGAAGAAAGCTCTAAAATATATCTAGTCTAATGGGGGAAGAATATGTCAACTGTGGATGCTGAGCTGATGGTGATGATGATGAAGAATTAATTCAGTCAACTAGTCGAAAATGTAATTTGAGCTGTAGTTTTCATAGCAACACACAGACACTCTTCTACGGCGTGCTTGGAATAATCAGGCTCCTGGATTAAATTTGGCCCAGAGATAGATTATAGTCTGGAACAGCACATATCCTACTTTTTATCCCGGCAAATCACGTAATCCTGTCAAACAAAGTCGCTCGTAACGGCTAGTATGTCTTTTCCATCACAACTCCACAAACCTAAAACAAATTCAACTCGATCCGATTTTCCGGGCACTAACAATTTACAACTAAATGTGCATAGACAAATATTCAGAAAAGGCGCCTCGCGACAGGCGAATCTATTTAAGCTCCCGCCCGACCCCCGTCATTGACAGTAGTGAGCCCCCCCCCCCCCCCACCCTCGCAGCCCCCCTGCCCACAACCCCCAAACCACGTTCATGTAGTTCCACATTTGCGATGATATGGAATTATTTGAAGTGATATGAATAAGTTCTTCCATGTTGGATGGTTACCATGACGTCTTAATGTGTTTACCATCTGCGCGGGAAGAGAAGCTACTGGTACGTTCTGTTTTTCTTCGCTTCCAGACCAGGATGGAAGGGTAAATAATATTATTAGGATTAAAATAATAGAAAGAAAGAAAGAAAAGAAAGAAAACAAATTCGTGATACATCATAACTAATTAAACTACAAAAACAAAAAGAAATAAAAAATATGAGGATATACATCACGAAAATGGTCCCATCTCAGCATAATGCTGGCCTTGCAGCCAGCGCTGGTCTTCCGATGGGACCATCAAGTGCTACTGTAAGCACATATAAAAAAAAATGTAAATTCAAAACAGTGAACCGGCATTTCAGAGAGAGAGAGAGAACAAAATAGTAGAGGTCTAAAACCCATGTGACCTTTATCCACGTAGGTATTCTTAATACTTAGGTACGGCACGGTCTCGGCATTTCTCAGTTATCAAAATGAGTGTGACCCTCATAGCTTTAGCTGGTTGATAAATGCTAATCTTCCATGCTGGTCTGGGAGCAAAGAAAAAAAATAGAATGTACCAGTTGCTTCTCTTCCCGCGCATGGTAAAATCCCATTGAGGGAATGGGCGAAAATCATAGGAATCATGTTATAAGCGATGCTAGCAACCCATCACTATTTTGATTCCATTTTCCATCTATACGCCCATAATCTTGCTTGGCCTGTAGGTCTTGTCACATTGTGCTCTGTCTGCCCCGTGAGGGATGGAGACGTCATTTGTGTGTGTGTGTAAATACTAAACTGAGTAGCGAAAAAGGGGAAAAAGATGCTGAGTAACAATGACTTTAAATCACTTAAGCTGATCATTTTGCAAACTGTAACCTTAACAGATGCACGTTACAGTAACCAATACCCTGGAGAGGACGTGATGTTTCTCTCGGCAGAGTTGAAATTCAAGTGGCTTCTATTCCATCTCCTTTTGAGCAGTAAATACAATAGATGACATAAATATGGATACAGCTTAGCCACCATGTTGACTAGTAAAGACTGTATACAGCTCTTCTATAGACTAAAGTAATTTAAGGCTCGGGGACCTTTAGTTTCTTGCGGTGCATTCTTCTTGGCAATGATGGTATTTTCGAATGCGCTGGTAGTTTCAAAAAGACGTGTAAAATAGCCCTTGGCGGGAAATTTGCAAATTTTTTTTTTTTTTAATTATTTGTTTTTAGGTCAAATATGTCTCACCGACCTGTTTGTGATATAAAGGTGTATAAATGTTTTTGACGTCTTGGTAACGTATATTCATACTGTAGGTACATTATGTAGTACTAATGCTGAGCCAGCGACCGTTACACTTTTGCGAAGACACTCATTATTCTCATTAAATACTCCTATGATCTATTTTCATGTTTGTGTGGTGTTTCTTCCATGCTGGTCTGGGAGCAAAGAAAAAAATAGAATGTACCAGTTGTTTCTCTTCCCGCGCAGATGGTAAAAGCCCATCGAGGGACTGGGTGAAAATCTTCAGGATCATGTTTTATATACCTAAGTAGGCGATGTGGCTAGCAACCCATTGCTGTTTTGATTCCCCTTTCCATCCATACGCCCACAATCATGCTAAACGTGGTCTTTAGGCCTTTGTCTACCCCGTAAGGGATAAAGACGTGGTTCATGTATTTACCTATGTAAGTATGCTCTGTTTAATTTTTTGTAAAACTGTGCGTAGGTACTTATGCTTTATTTGTGTGTCTTTCAGAAGAGAATTGTCTTTCTCTCCTTATACGACATTAACATTTACGTACAGTTTTATCATTGACAACGTGCCGAAAGCTTTCCACTTGTAATATTTTATCTAGTTCGTAACTTAAAACCTAACCATATAAACTACTCCAGAACCGCCTCCCAAAAATGGCCGCTGCGCGTGTAACCCCCCCTCCCCCGCGGGGTATAAATACGCGGCCCCGCTCACGGCCAAGGTCGTCGGATCGATGGCGCCCCCCGCGACCCGCGCCCCGCGGCTCAGCCCTTCTGGGGACGTGACTTCACTCGGCTTGGGACGACACTGATTTTTTTTCGTTGGAATTGTGATGTTCATTTATTGCCATGAAGAGTTTAAAGTCCATTTTAATATTTTAGTACCTAGAGCGTGGTGGTGTATAAATTTGGAAAAAAAACTGATTTAAGGGTAGGACAACAAAGGTGATTGATTTTTCGCTAGCATGAAAAAAATATTTAATTCAAAAAAGTAACCGTTAAAAAGTGAAAAACAACCACAGACATTTCTTGTACGCTAAAACTACTGATTTGTTTGAAGCCAATGCGTCAGATATAGGTATATAGACCGACAGCTCAAACGAGTCCTCGCCCGCGCGGCACAGGGGCGCGGGGCGCGGGGCAGCACGACCGCGGGGGCCTGAAAGAGTTGCGGGCGGCAGGCGCACTACCCGCCCGCACCTCTCTCGGTCCCCTTTGTCGTCCTACCCCGCTTCCCTGCGCCGCGGTAAAGGACTCATTTAAGCGGTCGGTCTATACTATAATAGTGCCAACCCAATAGGCACCGATTCAAACAAATCAGTAGGTAGGTAGCGCACACAAAATGTCTGTAGTTATATTTCACTTCTTTGCGGTTATTTTTTTTTAATAAAACTTGCACTGCAAGTGCCTAGTAAGTATGTTAAGAGTAGTAACATATACACCTATTGCAATGTGTTTACGTAATTTATGGGGATTTAACACGATACTTAAAATATTCTATTGTAATAGGGTTGAAACTAAAGTTGTACAATACAATAACTCTTTATTGAACACCATATATAACAACCAAAACAGAAAAAGGTATACAGAATATTACAAGGTTACAATAGGCGGCCTTATCGCTACAGAGCGATCTTTACCAGGCAACCATAATGGACTGGAGAACATAGCAAATCACAGGAGGTGCAATTTAGAAATTAATCTATTTACATTATTACTATGTTTCAATTTTTTGTTGGTATTTGGGTTCCCATCTGTAAACTATTGTTCTAATTTTTTTTTCTGTTTTTACCTTTTTTGTTATTCTGACCGCTTCATAATTGATGGTAACCGTTTTTTTATTTTGATATTTCTTGGCTGCCACGATACAGGCAGTGCCTAGTGTGGAGTCATTGAATTTTCTAATACTGTATTTCGTTTCTATTTTACTTTAGTTTACTTTAATGAACTTTATTTAATCTGAACATAACAATACTACAGAATTTTCTAGTTCATGCATGTTAGAATAAATAGAATTTAGTGTAGTAGAAACATCAAATGAATAGTTGCTGGCAAAATGACGGATTCTTTTACTAAATGTTTTAATAACGTACCGTACCTCATTTTAAGCAAAATAATAGTACATTACTGTCTAGGCCAGGAAGTAGGCAATTGCTGGCTGAGTATTGGTTTAATCGAATAATATGTAAATAAAGAAATGATTCAATGTCGTAGTACCAAAAAATGCCTTACATCATTTTGTAAAAGTGCTGCTACTCTTCAAACCGCTGCACCGATTTTTATCAAACATGGCTAAGAAACGCCGCAAGGAAACTGGCTTTCGAATGAAAAAAACCGCATCGAAATCGCTCCATCCGCTTGAAAGCTACGATCCCACAGACACACACACAGAGACATCGACGTGAAATCCATAACAGTCCTCTTTTTCGTGGGGGTTTAATAGTACCCTGTGCTTGTGTGGCCTGGATCGAAACAAACGCGAATGTATTCATTGCTAATAATTTTTTCACGACGTACGAAAACCCTAATTGAAAAAATAATTAAGTACACTTGATAATGTAATGTGGTAAGTTCTTAATTTTCTCGGAAATAGAAGCCGCAAAGACCGTGGGAGGCGGCTGCGCCTGCTAGAGGGAAATTCACTCGATAAATCAGCAGTTATGATGCTAAAGCCACTGATATTTGTTATCTGTAAGTATGTTTAGCGGGTGGTAGGGCCTTGTGCAAGGTCCGTCCGGATCGCTACCACCATCTTACTCGCTAATCCTGCCGCTAAGTAGCAGTGCTTGCACTGCTGTGTTCCGGTGTGGAGAGTAAGACAGCCGGGGAAATTACGGGCACAAGAGGCATTTCATCTTAATCCTCTAGGTTGGCAACGCATCTGCAATCCTTCCGGGGTTGCGGGTGTCTATGGGCAGTGGTGATCACTTACCATCAGGTGACCCACTTGCTCGTTTGCCTTCCTATTCATATAAAAAAAAAAAAAAAAAAAAAAAAAAAAATGTTTATTACCTATTTTACTAGACTATCAAATTTATCAAGAATTTTTACTTAATAAATAATATAAATAAATATCTTGGGACAAATTACACCAATTGACCCAGCCCCAAACTAAGCAAAGCTTGTACTATGGGTACCAGGCAACGGATAAACATACTTATATAATGTAGATAAATACATCCATGACTCGGGCACAAACACTCGTATTCATCATACAACTGTCTGCCCCTACCGGGGTTCGAACTCAGGACCTCTAGCTTCATAGTTAGGGTCACTAACCACTAGGCTGTTCGGTCTCGATTTATGCATTTATTTTTACGATAGAAATATATTTCTTAACGAGCATACGTCAGGTAACGTTAACCTTTGATAATGTTGGGGCTACTTTGATCGTTTTAAAATTGCTATAAAATCGATATTGACCATAGTTATGCGGTGAATGTTTGGCATGTAGACGCAAAGGCGATCGATGAAGACATCGAGTAAAAGTAGTATACGCAAATAAAAAATAATGATTTAGAAATAAATGACGTTCTTAAAGTCACCCGTAAAAGCCATCCCGGTTTACGGTACGTATCACGAAATGGTGGGGATCTGGGTTCGAGCCTGGCCGTAACTTTACTTCTCGGATTTTCTATGTGTTCTGGTTTTCATTAAGTGGGTATGTGTAAGTAAAACCCATTTCTTTCCAATCACCGCCGCCCATAGACACTCAAAACATAGGAAAGGCAAGAGTGTGTGGCCGGCCTTTAACAAAAGATAGGGCCGTTTTTTGTAGATCCCTAAGTCATACATGTTCGGTAAAACATATATTATACAATAAATAAATAAATAAGTACTACTTTTTTTAAATGTACTGTATTCAGTGTCAGTTTAGCCCCTGATAATGCTTTATCGAAGTCTTTTCATTTATTTGGACAGTCGTGTAAAAAGTTTAGTGGTTGGAAGCACTACCTGCTTTTTTTCACTAGTCCGTAATAGTTCCCACTGTTGGGCATCATCTTCCCTCCTCTAGAATTTCGACTCGACCCGAGCGTGTCTGCGCTCATAGAAGTCTGGTAAGTCTTGCCAGAAGGCGTCTAGGTTATCCCGGCATCTCCACCTATCCACTATTTATACTGGTCGACTTCAAATTGGTAGCTAATCAAATCAATGTTTTACCAACAGCATCCCTAGTGCAAAACCTTCCGTCTTATGCTTCTAAAATAATCAAAAGTACGTTCAATACACAGTTTTAATGCCTTATTACAATTTTTTATTACCAATTGTCACTTGTCAAAGAAAATTCAATTTTATGGTAAGTAAACAAGTAAGTAAATGCTTTATTGTACAAATATAAAGAAACAGAGACAAATCACAAAAAAATACATTAAATATATGCACAAAGGCGAAGTTATTCCTATAAGGTATCTCTACCAGTTAACCTTTGAGTAAATGAGAGGAGCATTAAGCGAGGGACCGACAAAGAGTGAGTTTAAAATATCCATATAGTGAAAGCCACAATAGAACGTGCATCTCAAAATACAACAAACAATTCAAAACTACTTAATATCATTACACAATCAATATGAGCACAAATACAATATTTAAGGAGATGGTGTGAGCCACATCGTCCTCAAGCCAAGTAGCTAAATCGCTCGAAAAGATACATAGGAGCAGAAGGATTGAAAAGAATGTTGAAGAGCAATGACAGAATATGGATGTTCCTACGACAGATTGCTATTGAATTTGGGGTAACCGCAACTTTCTTAGAAAATGAACGATAAGTAGATATAGTATGGCTTAACAACTGAATCAGCCTGCAAATAATTCCTCTATAAAATAATACTTACCTGTATTACCAATTTGAAGTCACCTTGTAATTATAATTCAGTAGATTTACGCGAACACCTCTTTAGCCTTTTGTTTCATAGCACTGGCAGCCGTTATGACGCAGTCACCTCGGAGAGCGACCAGCGCCTCCGGGAACAGACCAACAAAGCAGGACTTCGGCTTGGAGAGCATCAGCGAAGAACTACCCATAGCGGAGCCAGAAGACCCGCCGCTCTTCATGGACTCACAGTTCAGACTCATGGCGCGAAAACCCGCTCCAGTGAGAGCTGAGACTCCTCAAGCTCAAGCCAAAAAGAAATCAGCTGTGAAATATCCTATTCCACAGGCCTTTAAGGCACCTGAGCTGCCCAAAAAGGAAGTTAATAGAAAAGAGCCACAAATCCAAAAGGCAGTAAAGGCACCACCGAGACCAGGTTTGCTTCCAGTCTATTCTAGGCTTAGATTATATTATACTGAGCGGAAAAAAATGTGACTCGCATTTGTATGCTAGGTAGTTTTGCATGGAGACTCTCGCATTTGTATGCTAGGTAGTTTTGCATGGAGACTCTCGCATTTGTATGCTAGGTAGTTTTGCATGGAGACTGGGCCAAGTTGTGTGCCGCTGAGTACACATATTTATATTATGCACTATGATAAATGTGGTTCAGTTAATTTGGCTAATATTGTTTCCGTACCACAGTGGTCGGTGTTCTGAGCTGCGGTTCCGCGGGGGTTGTTGGAGACCAGGGGTGACACAGGACACAGATCCTGCTTAGATTTAGCACCAATCTCTCCCACTTAAGTCTGTAAACTGAACGCTTCATCACTAGGTACATAGTATAAAAATAAGGTCGCTATCTCTGTCCCTATGTCCCTATGTATGCTTATATCTTCAAAACAACACAACGGATTTTGATGCGGTTTTTTGTAATAGATAGAGTGATTCAAGAGGAAGGTTTATATGTATAATACATGCATAATATACCGTGCGAAGCCGGGGCGGGTTGCTAGTAATCCATATAAATAAATTACTTTCGTCCGTTCGAAAATGTCCTGTGAGTTGATACATTACAATTTGGTTTTTCTTCTTATCTTGTCCAGTTAAAACGAATCTACACAAAAGAACGCATTGGAAGAATGACACGAAATCCGCTCTCCGACAAGCAAACGTGACAGAGATGGTGCTAAAAAAATACGTCCTAAATCTGATGCAACAGAGCTTGTACCATACGCAGGTGATAGTTTTTTTTTTTACTACGAACTGACCAGTGATTGACCTCTATCTCACTTGGTGGAAGGTGCAGATGAGGCCAAAGGTGTAACTCACTGGTTCAGTGATAGCCTATTCACTCTAGCCTTGAAGAGCCCTAGGTTGTATCTGTCCGGAAATACGGATGATGGGAGCGACTTCCATTCCCTAGCAGTTCGCATTAGGAAGGATGAAGCAAACCGCCTCGTGCGGGCCAATGGTATGTTGACAACAAATGGGTAGTAGTGTAGTTTCAGTCGTTTCACAAATAAAGAGGTAATTCAATTCAATGTTTGATAATATAGCCGATACGAGTCTAGATTGAAGAAGGACTATTTGTTTACTCGGCCGTTGTTCGGTGGCATAGCCACAAAAAGTTGACGTACCAGTGACGAAATAACAAGGAGCAAAGGCGCCGCCGATGAGTTAGAGAAAGCCAGTAGAAGTGGAGAGGATGGGAATGAAAAACGGGCTGGTTTGGGAGCAAAGAAAAAATATAGAAAGTACCAGCTTCTTTTGTCCTCGCATAGGTGGAAAAAGCCCTTCGAGACTTATAGGCAATGCGGCTAGCATCCCATCACTATTTTGATTCCACTTGCCATTTTATATTTATACGCTCACAACCATGCTAAGCGTGGCCTTTGGACCTTGTTACTTTGGGCTTTGTCTACCCCGTAAGGACTTTCTCAGAGGGAGGGTGCCAGGGCGATCATATTTCGTTCCGTTCGCAGGATGGTAACATGAAGCAGGTGGAAGAGATGGCAGTCAAGTACGGGAAGGTCAAGCAGTATCGCATGGCGTTCATTGTGCTCCAAATGGAAGAGATTAAGAAAGAAATGTACATGATGTACTATTACTTTGTGAGACAGTAAGTTGCCCTTCATTTCAGCTCGAATGTGCAAGTTTTCCTTTCAAATCTATATCAAAATCAAAATTGAACTTTTATTTTACATGAAACCGGAAAATTTGTCTTTGACTCTTGACCCTTTTTCTCAGAGACGCGTAGAGGTATAAAATTGAAATTAATACCAAACACTGAGGTCTGCAATCACTTAGAGCTGTACAAAAACCAACCCTCTAAGTCAACGCAATTAAAAGATATGCCCGTTTATGTAGCATTTTCCATACATTCGCAAAGGAAACAAACCGGTGTAGTTAGTACTTCCGTTGTCCTAGAATTCGGAATTTGAAAGAAAGAAAACATTTATTCGTGACATATTAATAATACAAAAAGAAAAAAGAAGTAAATAAAAAACATAAGAACATACATCACGAAATGGTCCCATCCCAGCATAATGCTGGCCTTGCAGCCAGCGCTGGTCTTCCGATGGGACCATCATGGGAATGGGAATTTGGTATGAAGGTAGCTTATGTAGCGCAAGTAATTAAAGAAAGAAATCTAAAAATCTTCTTATTTCTGTCTGTTCTACACAATCCCACTAATGTATGTACGTATATATAACTCTTTATCATCACTACTCACTACATAGTATAAAATAAAGTAGCTATTCCCTATGTCCCTATGTCCCTATGTATGCTTATATCTTCATAACTACACAACGGATGCGGTTTTTTTTAATAGATAGAGTGATTCAAGAGGGGTTTATATGTATAATACATGCATAATATACCGTGCGAAGCCGGGGCGGGTCGCTAGTTGTACATAAAACGCACCTTATTATACCTTTTTCTTAGAATTTTAGATTCACTTGCCGAATTGGAACGGTGCCCTCGGCGAGGAGCCCGACTTGCGCTTGGCTGGTTTTATGGAATGGCTTGAGTCCCGTTTCTATTTTCTTTCCAGTTACGACGCGGGTTTCGCCAAGGACCAAAAGAACGTAACGGTCAACAAGTACTTATATTACTACTCGGCCGCCCTTCAGAAGAATATCGACGTGACTTACTCTGTCGAGTACCTGATAGAACACTTCTCGGAGATGTAAACATTTACGCGAATGCGCATTTTTGATTCGCCGCTATTCAGGGAATGTTTCACCACTGTCTGTCAAGTTCCAGTTATAATTCCGTCTCTATTTATTACTAAGAAACAGATAGAGAGGTCATCATATATAACTGACATTAAAAACTAGAAGTTAACAGAGAGTGGTGACACCGGCCCTTAGATACTTCCGAATAAGAAATAAAAAAGTATGTATTAAATCCGTGCATGGCGGGAAGAACTTGATAACTCCACTTACACGATTTTTTTTTTATCGTCGCAATGGCTTCCTACAGCATTGGTTTTGTAGGAAAAAAATTGACAACTCGATATCTACGATACTTTTAGAGATATTGCCTCGTGAGTATTTGAATATATCCATACGCTGCGTATTTTATTTAACGAAACGAGATATATACGCGATGAGTAACAAAAAAATATATAATATCGTAATATATCCTTACATCAACTTATGCTCAAAAACCAATCTAGCGTACGTAAATTGACAAAACAAGATATCAAAGCGACGACTAACACACTATTACGTTAACAAATAAATATATCGTTTTATCTACTTATATTCAACTACTGGTAACTTGATATGTCAATTTATACTTACACTATAAAGTTAACAATTAATATATTGACGTTATATTTCGACTTATCAAGTTACTCACGCTATGCACGGAATATGATATCTCGTGTTATCTTAGTAGTTTCTCATTTATAGACCGGGTCAAATCAAAAATATGTTCTTTATTGAATAACTTGTCACATTGTGTCATGTCTCATACTGATGTCGCATACTACTTTTCCCGAGATATATGAGAACAGGGGTGCGTTCAGTTTGATCACCCGACGACGCCCGACTACGCACTGGCCCGTTCAGTAAGTCAGTGCGATCATCGGACGATCACACCGGTCACCCCATAAAATAGATGGGTAAAAAAAGCCCAGACGTCACTTTGACAGTTGAAAAGCGGCAAAATTTATAATTCGAACGCTGGGGATATAAACTTATTATTACGAATACGAAATCGCATACCATCGACTTTTAAATTTAATGTGAATTTAATTTAAAATGGGAGATAATGAAGACGTTAATGATTCAAGATGAAAAGGGACAGAAATATAATAATATAATATCAAAAATATCAGAAATATAATATTGTAACGCTGGTACGGGTCGCGCAGGGAACAGTTGCGGGGAGGTCCGTCGGACGGAGTGTTGATACACGGTGGTGGTGTACAGAAGTTTTATTATTTTAAAGAAAATATAAAAGAACTTGCCCTTAACAGTGGGCTAACTTTAGAGCGCAAAAAAACAGGGGGTAATGGCCCGAGGAAGCGACCGCCACTACGATACGGCAACCCGTGCACACACCTGCAGAGTCGGATAGACCGGGCCCGTTAACGTCCTAACGTATTAGAAGCAGAAACGTGCACACTAGGCTAGTCAGACTCGCTTCCTGTGTCTGTTGTAAGATGATCATACAAAATCGTCTCGGGTATATATGGACGGTCGGTTAAACAAACGATAGCGCGATGTAACTTGCGCGCAGCGCCATCTGTTGGCGTATTTCGTAATCTCAGTTGCTGTTTGCCTTATTACTTGTTGTTTCTGTGTCGGCCATACGATACCGCGTTCTATTGCGCGCGGCGCCCTCTAGCGGGTTGTCTTATAAATAATGACGTCATGCTACAATATCAAAATAAATATAAAATGAATTTCTATTCAGGTCTCGGAGCAAATATTTATTTTATATTTATTTTGAATGGACACTTTTGACAGAAGAACGTCCCAACTCGTTCGGTAAGTGTGTTCATGATCGGACGATTTTCATCCGACTTTAGTTACTGAACGTAGCCCAGAAGTCGTTCTAATTTTTCTTTTTTTTTTCAAATTAGGTAGTGCAAAAAGTGCGCTTGCATTCCCAAATTATTGAAATTTTATTACGAACATTTTTATTACATTTTTTTTATTACAAACGATTAATGTGTATTATTGATACCCAATTCTATGGTGAATAAGTTGATAAGTCATCGGTGAACATGTTGATAAGTCAATTATTATGAATAATAAGATAGTAAGAAAGATAAACATAACCATATTTGAAAAACCATCTAAAATTACTCTTAAATCAATTTAGACATTTCAATTACACTGAAAAACTGATTTTTAGGAATTAAATTAAATAATGTTTTCACTGGTTTGAGCACTAATGTATGGGTAATAAGTTGATAAGTCTCTGGGTAGTATGTTGATAAGTCTAATATCTTACAAAATAAGCAGAATTTACGAGAACACGTAACATAATTTGAAAGATTACATAAAATTATCCATAAATCAAGCTATAGAGATGAGTTCGAGATAAAAACGGATTTTGGAGAAAATGACAAACTTTAAAATCGCTGCCCTGTAAAATTGCCATTTTGGAGTTATCAAGTTCTTCCCGCCATGCACGGAAATATTAGTGTAACTTTATTGGTTAGCGGTCTAGGTACCTATCAATTATGTTGAAATTGTGATTTTAATTGCAGACTAAGCCAAAAGAATAAAAGCATAGAAATGTTTAATGATGACTTTTAGACCAATCTTTGCAATTACTTTTTATATATAGAGCAGATTTCGTCCAATCATGTAACTATCGAGCAACACGGCCGCGGTCTTTGCAATATGACGTTTGTTTTGTTTCACTAAAACAAATAGTTTCCATAAAAAGTAGCTCTTAAGTAACATCAATTTCCGATCCGAGTACCTAAGCCTACAAAATATTTTTTCTTAAATATCTTAAACATATTTTTGAGACTAACACAACAAGCTTTCCTTTGACTGTCGCGTTATGTTTTACAAAACTATTTTTTTTACGAGCTATTTATTAACTTGCAATGTATGTACCTATGTATGTGTGTAGGTATGTTATTCGTAACTTAGCTAAAGGATCTCGTCAGCTTTATTTTTATATTTCATTATTTTTTCAATACTTAAACCATATTAGACGTCTATTTTTTGGTCACCGACTTTGGTAAGCGTCCCGAAGTTCAGCACGACCAGTAAGAAAGTAAATGCTTTATTGTACAAATGTAAAGAAACAGATACAATTCACAAAAAATACAAATAACATTAATATATGCACAAAGGCGAACTTATCCCTATAAAAGATCTCTACCAGTTAACCTTTGAGCAGATGAGGGGAGCATAAACGAGGGGCCGACAGTGTGAGTTTAAAATTACAGATAGTGAAAGCCGCAATAGAGCGTACATATCTAAATACAATAAACAAATCATAAAATAAACTACTACCAGTCTAGTAGTACCTATTTGTAGTCTCAAAGATCCTATAAAAATACGGTTTTTTTTAAGATACCGAGCCCTAAAGAGCAGAAATATAATCTATACGTATAATAATACATAACATAAGAACAAGAATTCAAAGTTCTAAAATGCAAAAGCTTTATTTTGCAAATAGGCCGCCAAGGACTCTTTTACATGTCTTTTTTTTTAAACTACCTACCCGCATTCGGAAAGACCATCATTGCCAAGAAGAATAGGTAATGCGCCGCAAGAAACTTGGCAGAAAGTCATTTTTTCAGAATAAAATAAATTTACATACATGTACACATACACAAATGACGTATTTACCCCTTACGTGGTAGACAGAGCCTAAGGTAACAAGACTTAAAGGCCACTTTTAGCAAGATTGTGGGCGTATAGGTGAAAAATGGAATCAATATAGTGATGGGTTGCTAGCCGCATCGCCACTCGCTAGCCTATAACATGATTCCTATGTTTCTCGCCCATTCCCTCGATGGGCTTTTACCATCTGCGCTGGAAGAGAAGCAACTGGTACATTCCATATTTTTTCTTTGCTCCCAAACCAGCGGTTAGCAACCCATCACTATATTGATTCCTATTTCCACCTATACGGCCACAATCATGCTAAACGTAGCTTAGGTCTTGTTACATTCGGCTCTGTCTACCCTATACGGCATAAAGACGTGACTCGCAAGATTACACCCGGACAAACAAACCATGCATTGCCAGTGAACAAAACGCTTGCAAAATATAGGTACTTACTCGCGTCGCCGTCCTCCGAGGCCGCAGCGGCGAGGCGACGTTGCGAGCGCGCCGCGCCGCGCGCGAGCCGCGAGGGAAGTGCGGCGTTGCCAGCTATGCCGCACCCGACGCTCGCCACACCGCACCGGCACGGCTCTCGGGCCGCTTGTCGCGTAATATTTAACATTGACTGTATCGCTAAGCGAATAGTGAAGTTTTCGCACGTTTTAAAAGTGTTTAGACAAGTTTTAACTAAAATGCCTAGTACTTGCGTCGTGCCGGGGTGCACGGCATCCTCTGAACATAATCCCAACAATAGGATATTCCACGTTCTGCCGAAAGAACCTCACATGTAAGTACCATCTCGCGTAGTAGCGCAATAATCCAATAGGTAGTACTAAGGTTGAGCTAAGCAGAATCTACTAATTCACGATTTCCAAGTCTGGCTCTCTTCACTACATTTCACTACTCTTTTTACTAACTTGCAATGTAGCTGTATATTTCTCCGGTTGGAATCTTGTAACTCAATTTTGAGGCAGATATCTTCAACCGATTGAGCTGAAATTTTACATACTTGTGGAAGTTAGATGACAATATAATAATCTGGTTGTAGAATTCTAGTGGCCTGGTTAGGACCGTCTCCGCAGGAGGGAACTCTTCAACGGTTGGTCCGATTGACTTGAAATTTGGTACACTTATGTAGAACCAGGGGCGTGCAGTGGGTTCTGACAGAGGGTAAGGCATATTGACAACAAAACCCATATTGGTACGAAGCGTGGCGGGCACATTTCCGTATGCTTACAAGCACTGCTTATATGCCTGTAAGGGATGAACGCGTCTGTGTAGAACCAATGACACTGCAAGTGCAATTAACAAAAAGTACAGGCAGCAAAAAAGCTTGTATCAAAAGTGAAATTTTTAATGAACAAAAAATATTTACCTTGCTACTCCGCTACTCACGTGCAAGATAACCAAGCCTGTGTGAAATATGTATGTTTTCGTGCAACCCCTTCCTCCACTATTGCCAATAAAAACATATAAATCCCACAAACTTAATTATCCCTTACATTACACCACATGTTGGCGACTGGCTGCAGTGTGGCCTTTTTTATAATCCTTTTGTCACGTTATTGCTCTATATCTTGTTTTTACTTCTCAATGTCTGTTGTCATAGTTGTACCGATCCTGTCGTATCGCTCTATTGTGTATTTGTTAATAAACCCGTGTTTCTACTTACATTTCGCCTTTCATTCATACAGTCCACTCAATAGCTATCACCACACAAATACTGACACGTTTCGATCCCTCTACGGCAGGGGTTCCCAAACTTATTCATTACGCGCCCCCTCTCTAAAAAGATAAAACTCTGTGCCCCCCCCTATTTCAGCCGTAGGCTATTAGGCATAAACACAAGGATTTTATTAATAAGGTTCTATAAGGTCCTGTATCGTAGCCCATGCCCCCCTTTGCAGGTCACTGCGCCCCCCTAGGGGGGCGCGCCCCCCACTTTGAAAATCACTGCTCTACGGGATCATTATCAAAGTTAACTGTTACACATGCAAACCAACGTCGTACTGATTCGAAAACGTATAAATAAACATAATGTACCTACATTCATATATTTTCCCAAACTACCTTCAAAAAACCTTCAAAAAAATTTCCGAGTACAACAAAAACAAAAAGGGTTATGGATTTAACACAAACAATTTTTCTATTCATCAAAATGGACACGCAATAAAGGCGATGAAACCAAGTTCACCTGATCGTTAATTATTGAACCACTATTATTGTACCTAATTATTTAAAGTAACGCCTGATTCAATAAAATATTTGAAACTTTTATGTTATTATTGATCCTTAAAATTGGTTTACGTAACTAGCATTCTTTTGTACAAATAACTGCCAGTACTGCCACATTTGTGTTAGATTTATATGAATTACCAGCTGTCCATGCAGAATTGAATACAGCCTATGATACTAAGAGAAATTCATCATTCTATTGGTGAAAGAATTTATAAATCGGTCTCTTTATAATTCTTTGTAATATTAGTATACCTAGTTATAGAAGTATAAACGACAAGAATGCCAGCTACTTGCATACAAGCTGCGTTTGCAAGCATGTGCACGCTTTTTACATACCGCTGGTGGCTCAATATAGTAACTTCTTGCTACGTTGCAGGTGTGCTCAGTGGCTGGAGGCGATAGGTCTACACAACTACGCAGACAACTTGAAGAGGAAGAAAGCATCGTACAGAGTGTGCTCGGACCATTTTGACGAATCGTCTTACGAGACAAAGCTTATGCTGCGCAAAACGGCTGTCCCCACCATTAAACCGCAACGCTCCAATAAACCAGTAATCGGTGGAAGCAATGCTCACCCTGTTGGGATGGACAGTGGCGAGGAGGCAATTCGGAAAGAGCATGTAGTCGAGCTAGACGAACACGCTCTCAGGGTCGAAATATGCAGACGCGCCGAACTAGAGGCAAGCATGTCGGCGCCCGAACCCAATAGCTCAGAAGAGTTTTTAAAGTATTCCCACAAATTTCTCGATTCCAAAACTCTAAAGCTCATTACATGCCAGATGCTTATGAAAAAGAGCGACAAACGGAAATTTCCAATAAAATACAGGTTGTTTTGTCTAGCCCTGTACTACCACAACCCTCGGGCATACGGCTTCTTGCAGCAGTTCATGAAGTTACTGCCGGTTGCAAAGTTACAAAACACGCATCTCAATGTAAACAGCGGCCACGTCAGCCCCCGCTGCCTGCAGATTTTGAAGTCTATGGTGTCGCAGATGAAAGCGACAGACAGGTGTTGCGTTGTGGGTATTGCTTCCATAGTGCTAAAGAAACATGTTTATTACGATATTAGAAATGATAAAATTCAAGGTTTGCATCAAGTAGCGTTCGAGCAATCTAGGAACCCAGCCAAAAAAGCCTATGCTGTTGTCGTGAGGGGATTGTTGTCCGAGTGGCAGATGCCGGTGGCGTTCGCGCTCTTCCACGACGGCCACGTGGGCGCACTCCAGCAATGGACTGACTCGGTTATCCGTATCCTGATGCTCAACGGATTAGATATTCGCGCGTTCGTGTCAGATCAAGCTGAAAGTCTGAGAAAGTCATCTGATAAGAACGCTTTCGTTTTAATGAACAAAACTATATACAACATATTCGATGTGAGATATCTCTTTCAAAGAATACGTCATTGTTTGATGAGGTTTGATATGCTAGTCCCTTGCGAAGGTGTGGCCTCGTGGGATCACATCTTGAAGTTCTACAAAGCTGAAAAGAAGTTGCAGACTAATTTAGCTCCTGGTTTGACCCGCGTCCATCTCCTCCCCGATGACGATGAGAATCAGGCAAAGAGTGCTGAACTGGCGATTCAGCTGTTCAGCAAGCCAGTAGCGTCGGCCATGAATGTGTTCATAGGACTGAAGCATCTCGATGCTAGCGCAGACGCGACTGTGAACCTAATCAACACAATAAGCGGCTTGTTAGACTTACTTAATTTGGATACGCTCGAGCATAATTCACCGGTAAGGAAGAATTCGCTAGAGGAATTATCAAAAGCATTTGAATATTTTGATACAGTCAGAAGAGTCACGAACAGTGTTAGTGTGCGATACGCCAAAATCGAACCTGTCGTGGCGTTGACGCTGACAATTAAATCCATCTTGGATCTCAGGCGGGATTTGAGTGATAACGGTAGTTCCCATTTGTTAACTAAATCACTAAACTTACAATTCGTTGAAGATTGCTTTCGAGAAATCTGTGCTCATGACAAAAAACGAAAGAAGAAAAGCTGTCGAGTCACCAGCATAGAATTTATTAGAGGTTTTAACAGCTCTTTTCTCAACAATTTCATCAAAAATGCACGGCGTAATTCTTCGAATAATTTGAAGTCAAGCTTGTCAAAGCTTCACAAATATCTTACGGTAAGAACAGAGAAAAACTATACACTGCTGGATCTGGAATCAAAACACAAATCTCTTCTGATTGATCACATAGAACACAAGATCGTCTTACCAAATCAAATGGTCTCAAGGTTCCTGGCGGGCTATCTGATGACAAAAGCCTTGCAAACGCACTGTTGCGATAAATTGGAGAAATATCTGAATCCATCTGACACAGTGACGTACTCCTTTATTGACTGTCATTATTTAGACATGAAACTACCAATTGAGTTCGTCTTATTCGTGGTGAAGTTGGAACATGAGTTTATTAATGTGTTTCGGCAAGAGTTCACGCCCCGGGATGTGGGAGCCACAGCAGTGAAAGCGATGAGCCACCTGGTCATCTTGCCCTGCCCTTGTTTCCCGTTGTTCCTGATCAAGAAGCTCTTCATTAGGATTCGCATTTACAATCTCGTGAAGGATATCAACAAGCAGCTTAAAATAGCGAACGTTTTTAACATAAATACATATGATCTATGAAATGTTCAGTCTTTTTTTCAAACCTGTAGTGTGTCTGTAGCAAGAAAGTTTATTTTTATTAGCCTATTATAGCGTCCCACTGCTGGGCAAAGGCCTACCCTTCTTTCCGCCACTCGTCCCTGCCAGGAGCATGCTTCTGCCGCCGTTTTCGATATGCGTCCAAAGTCGTCCCGCCATGTCCTCTTTGGTCAGCCTCTGCTTCGATATCCATCTCGTTCGTTACAAAAAGTTATTATGTAAACAAAAATTAAATTGCAGTTTGTAAGTTTATTATTATACCATATCTTGTACAGTCGTAATCAGAGCGTATATTATTTATCTGTATTTAATTTGATGGCAAAAGCTCATCGAGGGAATGGGCAACCTCAGGAATCATGTCATAGTCCGATATTCATTTTAATTTTTCCTTTTCTAACCTTGAAACCCGAAAGCAATAGCATAATCAAATAAACTTCAAAACATCGCATATCCCCTACACCTTTGTCAGCAATTATGTCCCCATGAACCCCTCAAACACGCGTTAAAGTGATCCCTCTCCTGAAACTGCCAATTACGAGGCCAGAACTATCCGGGAATCGAACCGGCCGTCATACCCACGTCTGCGCCGTCGGAGCCGGTCGCAACTCCTCACAAGTCAAGAACGCGTTAATTAGTCTGTTTGCCTTGCCGAGCTATCAAACAGCTATGAGGGCTATAAATAATTGATGGGGAGGGTATAGGGTTTGATTGAAGCGTTTTGTTTACGATGGGTGTACCTACTAAAGGTCTCGCGCAAACCTGAGTCCATTTCTCAGCCCCTTGCCTGACCCGTGTGCATTTTACTTGAAGCGCCTGTTCAATTAACACGTATTGACGACAAAGCAAGGCTGTCGCCCGGCTGAAGTAATGCGTCGTTTGCAGTGTTGTCTTCATCCTTTACGGGGTAGGTAGGTATATATGGTTACAAGACCTGAAGGAGATCCAATGTATACACGGCAATATAATCAGGTAAGCACCTACGCACGCTCGCGCCGTATCTATCCTGCTTACCGAATAGCTTTGCTGTGTGTACCTACACATGAAAGCGACGAATAAAAATGACTTATGACTTAAGGCCACGTTTAGCATGATTGTGGGCGTATAGGTGGAAAATGGAATCAAAATAGTGATGGGTTTCTAGTCTAATCGCCTATAACATGATTCCTATGATTTTCGCTTATTCCCTCGATGAGCTTTTACAATCGGCGCGGGTAGAGATAGAGAAGCAACTGGTACATTTTGTTTTTTCTTTGCTCCCAGACCAGCATGGAAGACATGCATGGATGTATTATGATCGTAGAATTTCGTATGAAACGATTTACTTTCCCCGCAAAAATGCCCTTGGCTTTGACCCTCGATCGAACTATAGTCGTACCAAATCTATAACACACTGTCACACATTAATCTAGGGTGACCATACAGCCCATAAAGGCTACGACGTGTTCCGGCAAGGCACGCGACTGCCCGGCTGCGAACAAACGCACCCTAGCGATGGAGGATGCGTTGACAAATGGCGCATAGTTCGCATTTTGTTCCGGAAGGGAAGTGCTTTTTGTTTTTACGTCTTGAATAAAGATTTCTCAAACATTGTTGTAAATGTGGTATGGGACCGAGCGCGACGACAGCGCCACGTACAGGCGGCCATTATGGACAATATTGTCACCGCTGTCAAACAAGAAGTAAGTAAATATTGTGAAAAATATTAATGAAATCTTGTGTTATTTTACTATATTACACAATTTTGGACAATGGTAGTCAGTAACATTATTGCCAATAATATTAAAATTGTTGTTTTCAGTGAAATTTTAGAGGTTAGGTAACTTACTTTTTTTTCTTACGGCTAATATCCACTTATTTCTTTGGTCTCTTTTCCACCATGGTCTTGGAAATTGGTAAAATTTACAGTCGCTATTCTTCTTGGTGTTATTACAATTCACAACAACATATCTTACCAGGACCATAATTTTATCTCAAAAACGATTAGAAAATGTTTACTGCAATATGGATTTGACAGCTCAAGTTAGCGACAAAATAGTCAATTTTAGCCGTAGCGAGCGCTGTGATCGTTTAGGCTACCCCCTCCACCCGCTTTGCACTCTGCCAATAGTAAAACTCACGGGATCACTCCAAACAGATATATTTCTCAAAAATACAAGACAAAAGAAACACGTCTCAACACCTCCGCTCCTCCGTTTTGACTCCCGTCACCGTCCAACTGTCAACTCACCGGCCGATACTTTTAAAACGTCAATTACGTTACTTTTAAATTTAATCCATACAATTCTAAATGTTTGTATTAAAATGAAATAAAAACAGACCAATCTTACAATTGTATTCTAAGTAACAGAACACGAAGGGCCTTGTTGACGGCCGAATTACTGCAGGCGCGATTCCTGACTATAAATCGGATTGCTGGACTGTTTATCATTTGTTTTTAACTTTTTTAAAGTCAAAGAGACTATGGAATAATGAACGTCATACAGCCAAGTCGATGGCCGAGAAGTGCGCCTTTTGATTCTAAAGTTTTTATCAATGTCTCAAATAGTTTACGGTGACAGATGACATTAAAAAAACTTAAGTAAAAAGGCGGGAACGTAAACCACCTACCGTCAAACACTCCAACTTTGCCCACTTTTTAGACAAAAACTGATTTTTTTCAAGTTTTTTGTATGAAACCCCGGACACATTTCTGTATCTGTGGCAACTCTGAGATCGTGTGCATGCACTGATTTATCAAAATCTAAAATTAGTAGAAGTTTTCTTTATCATATCACCAATCAAGAGGACGGGCAAAATAATCTGGACTTTTAGCCAACATTGCCCACGTAGATTTTTAGCGAATTATGGACCTTATACAGATGACATCAACACCAATGAAAGTATTTTGGCAATGAAGGCGATCGACCTAAAAAATAATTCAATATCATTCATACTTTCCTAATAAAATGTGTGGGCAATGTTAGGCTGTAATTTTTCCTCTTCTCCATACAAACGGCATGTAACGATTTAAAAGTGTTAGGGTTGTCAAATTTGGATTTAAAAAATCAATAATTTAATTTGCACAAAGTCGGTAAGTAGGTAAGTATTAAAACAGTTTCTAAGACGCAAATTTGCTTATTACATTGCGGCGTGCGGTGGATCAGTTGACATCGTTAGCCTCGCGATGTAATGCTACTGGAACAATTTTACTGGAATAATGTGAACAAGGCATAAGGACCCTTTTGCTAGGAAACTTCACATTTTTCTCGGGATAAAATATTTTTTTCTACTTACCAATCTACCTACTTGAAACTTAAAAAAAAAACGTACAGACGGATTGAGAACCTCCTCCTTTTTTTGAAGTCGGTTAAAAAAAAAGAAAAGGTGCCAACCCTAAGCGTTTTTTGCTGGCGGGCAATGTTGACAAACATACAGCTAAACTTCACTGGGTAATTTTGCCCATCATGATAACTTTTGTTATATACGAGTTACAGTAACGAAACAATCATCAAAATACTCAGCACATCGTTTTGCATTACAAACAATCGATAAAATTGACTTGTGTGTTCGCCATGACGCACAATTGACTACTAAATTTCGTCAGTAATTGGCCCGCAAAAATATACTCCGTACTCGACAAGCGCCAACAGGTTACTGGATGAAGTCAGGAGCGCACGCGCTACTCTGTGTTGCCACAGGTATAGTTTATTATCTACCAATGTTATGAATGTTGTCATAATTCTGTAACTTTTTTTATTATTAGTAGATTTCCTTAGAAATTGTGTTTTGGGCAAAGTATACCCTGGTGGCAAAGTTGGAGTGTTTGACGGTAAGTTGCGAGGAAGTTTAGAGCAGAAATGATCAGAAATGACGGCATAGCGCTCAGAGATATTTAATGATATAGTAACAGCCTTCTAAGCGTTATTCACGCTGGTTCATTTCACAGGTTATTTTTTCCATGGGCTTGTAGTCTATAAGTTGATGTCTATGAGCTGGTGGATTCCTCTGATGGCCGTGCCGCGGGCCCTCTCGATATTGCCGGGTATTTTCATTATCGGGATAATTGGGAACTCTGTAACGAGATGATAACGAGGTCGCTCTTAATTGAATGGCAGGTCGCCGGTGATTGGATAAAGCCGTCTATTGTCTATGTCCAATAAGCCTTGGGGCCTGTTTCACAACTCTCTGCTATGTTCCAGTCATTGCATATTTATTTATTTACTAGCTGTTGCCTGGAACTTCGTCTGCATAGAATTCGTTTACCGCTATACCGCAGGAATTACGCAATTTTCCGGGATAAAAAGTAGCCTATGTGTTATCCCAGACTATAGTCTATCTATGTTCCAAATTTTATCCAGATCTGTCCCGCCGTTCTGGCGTGAAAGAGTAACAAACATCCATACCAGTAGGCTACCACTACTGCTTACAGGGTTTACAAATTGCTAAAAGCGAAGTATTAAAAACCAAGTCATTATTTTTACTTATTTATTGTTACAAATTAAAATAAACATAACATACATAAAAACTATTTTCATCGAGTTACTGAGGACCTATACAGATCATCATATTCCATTTTGTAAAATATAAAATTTCTTACAACAGAACAAAACTTTGTGGAATAACAGAAGGCTTAATTACCTAACCCGCTCGCGATCGTCATAGTGTTCATTTTGACAGTTCACGTATAGGCTGTGTTAGTAACCTAAAAACTTTTTTGTTTTTTAGTGTAAATTGTTACTGGCCACTAAATTGCCGTTATATTCTTTTTATGAATAAAATAGTTCTTCTGCTGTTATAAGTAAAAGCATGTGTTTCATTTTAGAAAATTAAAATTATGAATGTTTTTAACATTAATTTGGTCCTTCGAACCGGACTGATAAATGATAATCTATTTTGTGAAACAGAAAATATAGTTGCTGGCGCACCAATCAAAAAATGTCCCGGAGTTAAACATGTGAAGTCTGTGTATCTCTTTCCAACGGCGTCAGTGGTCTTGAATTAAATAACCTACTGCTTCAACCTGAGATATCACGGTATTAAATTGTTCATAGGTCAACAGCAACATTGTCAGCACAATTGGCATCGTAATCAGCCAGCTGTCATTCATACATGAACTGTCAAAATGAACACGATGGCGATTGCGAGCGAGTTTGACAATAAGCCTACTGGTCAAAATGTACATAATAATAATATTCTTAATAGGTTTACATAACAATAAAAGTCCTGATTGACCCAAAACATTTGAAGTACCTAGTTAAATTTGGCATAAAGGTTCTCTATGCGCCGTTATGGAATAAATAGGGATTCTGTATCTCATGATATTAAATTACCATCCAGTCTTCGTAATTGAGACGAAACCAAATATTTCGTATTTTCTACATAAACCTCCTGCATTAAAAAAGGATTGCTTTCTAGTCTCATTTGTTTCAAATAAAATCAATTTCGCAGAATAAAATATAAATGGAAAAGATAGCCTTACCTAAGTATATTTGGCGTGGATTCGCGTCGCGGCATCTGAGAGGTTAATAAACTCTTGACAGACTTCGGTGACATTTTAGAAGTACTTATACATAATTACGTTTTAGGTTCTAGTGTAAGATTTGACACAAACAGTTTAATTTTTAACACATTTTCTGCTGACTGTACTTGCATTGTCATCCGTCTTACATGTGTACCAAATTTCAAGTCAATAGGACCAACCGTTGAAGAGTTCCCTCCTGCGGAGACGATTCTGGCTGCGTTAGAACTCCACTAACAGATTGTATTGTCATCTGACTTACTCGAGTCTGCAAAATTTCAGCTCAACCGGTTGAAGAAATGCTTCAAAATTGGGTCGCAAGATTCCACCCGGACAAACATACATACAAACAAGCAGGTTAAATAAAAGCTTGTAAATGTCTCGGACCTACTATGGAAAACTTGGCAGCGCCCCTTGCGGATCTAAACGGCAAAAAACTGTTCTCAAAGCATTTGTCATTTTTATCAAGATATATTTTATAGTTGCGGTGCGAGTCGGGTTACCTCCGCGTGTGGTCAAGAGCTGCGGTTCGTTTTTGGATCCGTCCGAGGGGACGAGCAGTACTTGGTCCGGTGCACCCTAGGCATTAATGATTTCCCGGCAGATTCTGAGGGATATCATTATACGTTGGATAAGAGCCCGACCGGGGGCAGGGGTCAACTGACCGTGTTCTAGCGTACAACGTTGCCGACATTTTTGTCACAAGATTTTTGAATACTGTATGTATTTATTATTGGCGAAATGGTCACATTGATCGATGGGGCCATATTAAAAAAGAAGAAGAAGAAGGTATATTTTGTGACTGAAATTTTACACTAAGCGCTTTGAAGAAATAAATTTCACGTATTCATCTTTTCATGAGCATTGCACCACAACCTAACTTATCATCATCAAAATGATAACATTAGAAGCTCCTGTACACTCCAGTCTTGGTTTCCTGGCTCTCCGCCTCCTCCTCAGCCCTCAGCAGCGCGTCTAGCACCTGCCTCTTGAGCTGGTTCTGGTAAGTCTTCGGCAGCCGCTTGGCGCTCTGGCAGACGCTCGCGAAGAAGAGCTCCAAGGAGTCCTGGTCGCCGCAGGCTTCCCATGGTTCGGACTCCTGGTCCGACTGAATCTCTTTGTCGGTCACGTCGATCTTCAGTTCTTTCGTCCGCCGTTGAGTTCTGAAATAGAAATGGAATATCAGGATAAAAGTACCTTCAGGTTACTTAGAATAAGGGCCACATTTATGAAACCATATAGCTCTGTCTCTTACGGTGAATAGAACTTGGCTCGCGTTAAGCGATTGTGGTAACCCCCCTAAGGACCTATTGACTATGAATTACCCATAATTCATGACTAACTGTAACTGCCACTTACGGGGTAGACAGAGCCTAAGGTAACAAGACCTAAAGACCACGTTTAGCATTATTGTGGGAATCAAAATAGTGATGGGTTGCTACATCGCCTATAACATGATTCCAAAGATTTTCGCCCATTCCCTCGATGAGTTTTTACCACCTGCACGGGAAGAGAAGCAACTGGTACATTCTGTTTTTTCTTTGCTCAGATCAGCATGGAAGACTATCACCACGACCTAATCTTGTAAAAATATAAAAATTACCTCGACGTTTCGACCTTACGTCCGACACTCATATTAAAACAAGCAAATCTAGATGATTTTGATTCCACTTTCCACCTATACGCCAACAATCTTGCTAAATGTGGCCTGTAGGTACCTGTTACCTTAGGCTCTGTCTACCCCGGCAGGAATAAAGACGTGATTTGTGTATTGTAAATCTAGGTGAACGTCCGCGAGGCACGCTGCACAGAGTCTTTTGCCGCAGCCCGCCGCTCCTCTAAGGTCTTACACTAAGGAATTACCAGGAAAGGTGCACAACGGCTGTTCAGCCTTCTAAATCACAAGCTAACTCGCATCAGTCTGGCTTCAAGTAATGCTAACTTTCCGCTGATCGAATCGCGCTCAACCCATGTCAACTCATTACTTTCTGTTCCTAGTTTCTACTAGTTATCTCTCCTATCACCTTTTTTTTATGTGGTGGAAAATGCGCCTTATGCATCCGCCCGGTACGGGTTTACCGGGTATGTGGGCCTCTCCCGCGACGGCAGGCGTACCCACTAAAAACCACACGGATTCCCTATTCAGTCGTATGTGAGGCGTTACAGCACTCGGTGTCACCGTGACGCCTCACGACCACCCCGGGATGGGGTTCCCTCTTTGCGGCACCTGTGATCTCTCCTATCACCTACCTCCTTATGGTCATGTAGGGCAGTACGAAGGACATCCGGTTCTGGAAGCGCCACTTCTTGCAGGGCGTGCCGGCCTTGGTGGTGACGCCCTGCTTGCACTTCTTCAGCGACTGCCGCAGCGAGTCCCGTAGGATCTTCCACTCCCGCTTCAGGATCTCACCTGGTACGGATGACAGTTATAAGCCAACACACACACAACTAGACAGTGGCGTAGCTAGGTAACCAAGGGCCCTGGTGCAAATAAAAATGGGGCCCCACTACTATGTAAATTGGTTACGTTTTAATAATAATAGTTCAATCGAGATTTTCTAAGGATTTTCAAATTTTTCGAGTAAGGATTCGAGGGCCCTCTGAGCTTGAGGGCACCACTGCAACTAGAGTTAGAGTGCGAATGATGAATTCCTAGTCTTCTTTCTCGGGGTGAGAAAGTGAAAGACTGAATTTGCGAAGTCTTAATGAACCTTCTGGGGGTTTACCACGTCTTAATGCGATTCAATTCCGATTCAGTTTAAGTTCGCTCGTTGTTAGATCCATATATACTATAAATGAAAGCTAAAACCTGAACTGAGTCGGAATTGAATCGCTTTAAGACGTTATGGTAAGGCCCCTGATCTGTGGTTATAGACTGAAAAAAATAGACTAGAGGCGCTGGTATGCAATTGTCAATATATTTATTTGGTATCGTATTAGTATTTCTTCCATGCTGGTCTGGGAGTAAAGAAAAAACATAGAATTAGCAGTTGCTACTCTTTCCGCGCATATGGTAAAAGCCCTTCGAGGGAATGGACGAAAGTCAGAATCATGGGGCGATGCGGCTAGCAACCCATCACTGTTTTGATTTCCCTTTCCAGCTATACGCCCTTAATCATGCTAAACGTGGCCTTAAGGTTTTGTTACCTTAGGCTCAGTCTACCCCGTAAGGGATGTATGTATGTATTATGTATAATTAGTATTCCGATGCGGTCTGCCATTGCACGAGTAGATCGGTAATAATATTATTATCTAGTAGATATTTATTATATCATAAATATCCAGTGCTCGCTATATAAATATCTAGTGTGTATAGTAGACCAAGTGCTTTTATCATTTTGTACTGAAATTGTACCAACCAGCTTTTAGTGAAAAAAAAAAAATCTACGAAGGAAAATTCGCATTCGCACGAAACTCCTACACATTTAGGCACCACCAACATAATCTGAGGGGGGGAGTACTCCGAATTTCGAAGTTCGAATCATACCATCCCTCTCACTCAAGTGTGAGTAGAACTGCAGCGCTGTTTGTTAAAGATCCATTGACAGTAGACAACGCCAAAGCGCCAGCGTACGTAAATCAACGCTTCCGAGCGTATCACTAGAGTCAACTCCAAAACTCGTCACATCCCTCTCACGCCAACGTTGCTCTCTATTAGCGTGAGCGGAACGGCACCAATTTCAGTAGTACTCACTGTTCTCGCCTAGCCGTTCGGATATTTCCGCCCAACATCGGTCCCTCACGTCGATGTCCCGATGGTTCTCGTGCCTGGTGTCGTACAGCACAGGGTACTTCTTCACTTCGTCGATCAGCTTCTCGCGGTAGACCTTCGACATGGCGCCGCGAGCGAGGCAGCGGCGATACTGAGCGATGCGGGGCGAGGCGAGCGCGAGGCGACGTTGCCAGCATAGCAAGCGGTGTGCGGCGTGGCTTAGAGCTGGAAGGAGTACGGCGTGGGTAGAGGCGGATGTAGGCAGAATAGGAGTTGAATTTTGGATTAGTAAATGAGTTGTTTTTGTATTATTTAGGTCTTATTTATTTTTAGATTTTAATGAGCTCGTGTTTTGAGTGTTTTGGTACGGAAATGTTTGGGTACGTGTCTCTTGATAAATATTGCAGAGGTCGCACTTTTATAGGGCAGTAAAAGGGAATTATGACTTATTTATTATATATTGGGACAATTGATACCAATTGACCTCGTTCTAAACTAAGCAGAGCTTGTAATGTGGGTACTAGACAACGGATAAACATACTTATTACAGTTTTGTATCAAAGAGTTTGTCAATTGTATTTGATTTGAGTTTATTTTGCACAATAAAGAGTTTACACACATACATACATTATATACTTAAATACATATTAAACATCCAAGACTCGAGAAGATTACATTCATATTTTTCATACAAATATCAGCCCTGACCGGGGATCGAACCCGGGACCTCAAGCTTCAAGCTCAAGGTTGAACTGTTCAGGTTCTCTAACCATTAGGAGATCCGGTCGTCATTATTTTATTTCCGATTAGTAGAAACGTTGAAAGTTAAACTCTGTTTAATAATTATTTCAATAATGATTGTGTTTATAGAAAGCTTACACCTAAGATATCATTCATGATTTCATAGCGCAGTTTGCAACTCAAATTTTTTTCATTGTGAATTGATCGACCTTTAATAGCTAAAACAACAACAAAAACGTTTTTATTCTTAATACGGCTAATAACAATACAAATTGTAATATTACAACATTCCTACTATTATAAACCTACCTATCTGCTTTATTTCAATCCATCCCGCCCTCTCAGAGACAATGTATCATAGGCAAAAACCAGCCGGCACGCTTGTCGCGTCCGCGCGCCGCTCTGTGGCCGTCGACGTTGCGAGCTCGCCGGGCGCTCGCCTCGCTGCGCTGGTAATATCGACAGTCACATGTTCTGCCGAGCTGGCAACAGCGCGCCAATAAGTAGGCCAATAAACATGGCGATGTGCGAGCAAAAAACAAGCAAAGAACTGGTTTAACAGTTTTGTAAACAACTCATTGGATATACATAATTTCAAACTAAAAACAGTAGGTAGGTACGCTGAGATTGCTATTGCTAGCGGCTTAGACTTATGTACACACAGCAAAGCTATTCGGTAAGCAGGTTAGATGCGGCGATGTGTGCAAGGGTGCATATCTCATTATTTTGCCGTGTGTACGTGTATGATTGTTTTTTATCGACATAAATAAGTACCTAGCTAGCTATGTATGTACTTCCCCGGGTTACTACCCCTACCTACCGGGCCTTGTGCAAGGTCCGTCCGGATCGCTACTGCCGCTAAGTAGCAGTGCTTGCACTGCTGTGTTCCAATGTGGAGAGTAAGACAGCCGGAGAAATTACGGGCACAAGAGGCGTTTCATCTTAGTCCTCTAGGTTGGCAACGCATCTGCAATCCGGGGTTGCGGGTGTCTACGGGCAGTGGTGATCACTTACCATCAGGTGACCCACTTGCTCGTTTGCCTTCCTATTCATATACATACATACACATACACAAATCACGTCTTTATCCCTTACGGGGTAGACAGAGCCTAAGATAACAAGACCTACAGGCCACGTTTAGCAAGATTGTGGGCGCATAGGTGGAAAAAGGAATCAAAATAGTGATGGGTTGCTAGCCGCATCGCCTATATAACATAATTCCTAAGAATTACGCCCATTCCCTCGATGGGCTTTTACCATCTGCGCGGGACGAGAAGCAACTGGTACATTCTATCCTATTCATATAAAAAAAATAAATAAAAAAAAAACCGATAATCGTAAGATATTTTATCGAGACGTCACATCGGCGTGCAAGCGTCTAGATACTCTACAATCTACGTAGATAGATAGACGTTGGTGCTTATCTTTGCCCGTCGCTAAGTACTTCGACATTTATTACTTCCTTTGCTTCGACTGTCATCTTGACAGTGCCATTTTTTCACTATGAAACAGGCTTAATTAAATGTTTAAACTAAATGTTTAAGAAATCTTTGCGCTATTTCTCCACTCGCATGTTACCCCGTTATTCATAAACGCTCTATAGGTCTCTGATAATTAGCAATCGTTTGATCTTATCTGTGAAAGGTAAATGTCAAAGTGACAGATAAGCTCAAAGGGTTGCTAAGTTAGCAGAAACCTACAGAACAGAGCGTTTATGAATAAGAGTTAAGTTACTTGAGCATTTCTAAAAAAAAAAATTATAGATATTTTCTAACAATTTTATGTCGTTCCTAGGTTTCTACTCAGAATCACGAGCTATTTCATTCTTAATAGGACAAAAAAATGTCCCAAACTTTTTTTTTCCAATTTTATTACTAATTTTTAAAAGCGTAAAAAATGTACGAAAATTTTGGTTCATTTTTTTCTCTTCTACAGGGATGGAAAGACCCCGTGTTTCAAATTGAGCGGGGGTGGCATTTTTGTTGAGAATTGCTTAGGTACCTGCTTCTTTTCTCGCGCAGATGGTAACATCTCATCGAAGGAATGGGCGAAAGTCTTAAGAATCATGTTATAGGCGATGCGGCTAGCAACCCATCACTATTTGATTCCTCTTTCCAGCTAAACGTACGCGTTAAGGTGCGCGATAACCGAATTTCATGCGGGCGGAGACGCGGGCGGAAGTCTAGCATGTTATCCGTTATCTCAAGTTTATCAGCGTTTAACATGACCTCTAGGTTTTGTTATCTTAAGCTCTGTCTACCCCGTAAGGGATAAAGACGTGATTTATGTATGTAATATCAGCGTACCTACGCCCCCCCCCCCATTGATATTTCACATTGTTCTATGTGGCCCCTTACCTACCAGAACTGTGTGACGACCACTGCACCACAAGAAATTCATTTTTTTTGGAGATATACATTATCACGTCTTTATCCCTTACGAGATAGACAGAGCCCAAGGTAACAAAACCTTAAGGCCACGTTTAGCACGATTAAGGACGTATAGGTGGTAAGGGAAATCAAAATAGTGATGAAAGCCGCATCGCCTATAACATGATTCCTAAGACTCGCCCATTCCCCCGATGGGCTTCTACCTTGAGCCCGGGAAGAGAAGCCACTGGTTAATTCTATGTTTTTTCTTTACTCCCAGACCAGCATGGAAGCATTTGAGATGTAGGTATTATAAAACAAGCTACGGGAGCTACAATGCCAAATTATTTAGGTATTCCCTGTTCGCAAAATATCAAATTATGCGCATATTTTGTTGTTTTATGCTATATTTTTACAAGGGACAGCGGAAGATTGAACAGTTGAAGGATAGCAAATTGTGTTACACCTGGCAGTACTATGACCAGCTGCAGTTCCTGGGCGAACATTGCGCTTCGGACTGCCTTGAGTCTAGGGGGTGACGACCGATTTAATTTGTAGCGGTAAAACCGTAAAAGTAAACATAAAAATCAAGAAATAAAAATTCTTGATTCATTTGATAGTACCTATCATTTGAAAAACAGCGCCTTCTGTCGTCCCTGGTGAGCAGTAGATGCTCCACGGGAGTTTGTAATTGTGTCGTACAGACACATCATTCAAACAGATGACGCTTAGAGTAACAAAGGTCACGTGACGTCTAGGAACAGGTAGAAAAAATCGAAGACTAACCACCTGCTATGGGTGGTGTAGGGGTATAGCACGCGTCACGGAATGACGAGGATCCGGGTTCGATTCCGGGCCATAGCTTTACTTTTCGGATTTTTCTGTGTGTTCTAATTTTCACTGACATTTAGAAATTTAAGGATCTACTATTGGAAATTGAAAAGAAAAGCCTAGATATACTTGAGAAGGCATGTCTGAGGGAGAAGTGTGATGATTTACTGTTCTTTGAGAGCCTGCTGCCGTACATGAGCGATGTTCCCGTGCGCAAGCTCAGATTAAGATCTCAAATACAGGACTTAATGTTGAATGAAATTGAAGCGGTTGAAATTAAGCAAGAAGAACCAGACACACCATAAAGCGTATTTTACTTGCTTAGTTCAAATATTCCCGGCCAGATGGTAAAAGCCCATCAAGGGAATGGGCTAAAATCGTAGGAATCATGTTATAAGCGACGCGGCTAGCAACCCAATACCATTTTGATTCCATTTTCTACCTATACCTATACCAACGATCTTGCTAAACGTGGCCTGTAGGTCTTGTCACCTTAGGCATTGTCTACCCCATAAGGTATAAAGTCGTGATTTGTGTATTGTGTTGTATTTCAAATATTAGGAGTAACGTAATTTGTGAAACAATTTTATAAAAGAGTTAAATGATTTTTTTAAATATAAAATACACTTTTTAACATTGTAATGAGTTTCATTGTAAAATAACAACTAGTCGTTATTCGGCTGATATCAGCTGATAAGTTCATCACCATTATTTAATTAGAGTTTAACGACAACAATAATTTAAGTACCTACTTATAATATAATATATAGGTAGATATGTAATTTTTGAGATTGCGGTCTTTTCGCGTACCTATTACTTAACTACATTGTATGACTACTGAGCGAATGAATACTTTGTGAATTTCTCGTCTTTTCCAACGACGAAGGAGATTGGTTCCGTTTGTTGTCACCCAATTATCTGAGTCTTTGTTTGAAATTCAAAACTCATATCACACCGCCTTTTCTTCTTCTTCTTATTTGTGGCGTATTAAGTCGTTATAGCGACGACAACTTCGCCAATGTCAAAGTAACAAAAATACAATTAAAAATCTTGTGACAAAATGCCGGCACCGTTGTACGGTATGGTCAAAGACCTCCCCCCCCCCCCCCCCCCCCCGTAGGGCTCTTAGCCAACGGTCAATGATATCCCTCAGAAACTGCCAGGAAATCATTAGCCGATACCCAGGCTGCACCGGATCAAGCACTTTCTTCCCCCCGGACGGATCCAAAAACGAACCGCAGCTCTTGACCACACGTAGGGTAACCCGACTCGCACCTCATCACACCGCCTCTCTTACTCCTCTATTTATAACAGTTAATTAGAGCGGGACAGCGCTATACGAAATTTTGAAGGCAGTATGAGATTGGATAGCGTCGCTTACATTTGAATTCAGTGCCGGCGTTAGGGGGGGGCGCGATGGGGCGACGGCCCGGGGCGCCAAATTTGGGGGGCGCTGAGGTCTGGGGCCTCGGCCTCCTGGCTCACCGGCTGTGTGCCCTCAATACTGTCCTTAAGTGGGCGCCTAAATATTACTGCCCGGGGTGTCAGTGGCCCTAACGCCGCTGCTGTTTGAATTTGTAACTTTGATAGGTCATTATTAAAAGTGGTTCTAACGGCCCGAGAGCCGACGTACAGCGGTTTCTAGCCAAACCTAGCTCCCATTGCGGTGTTTATAACGAAACAGACCCAAAAATAGCCTTTTATTGACTCCAGCGCGACCTGGCAAGGGCAGACGTTGGCCCAATACGTCAAACTTTTGGACAAACATTTGGAAGTTATATCGTAAAGCTGCAACTAGGTTAGCAGTTAATACTATGCTTGCTGAGCTGAGAAGAAACTAAAAAATTAAGGAGTTCCACTCTCGTAATAGTTACTGGCATAGAAGTTATCTCTGTCTATTCAAACTCGCAAAAAAACTTACCTGTAAAATGAATAGCCATAAAAATAATATTTGTACTAAAGTCAGCATCTGTTTTTATAGGTAAGTACTGCAAAGGGGTAGACAGAACCTAAGGTAACAAGACCTAAAGGCCCCGTTTAGCATGATTGTGGGCGTTTCAAAATAGTGATGGGTTGCTAGCCGCATCGCCAATAACATCATCCTTCAGATTTTCGCCTATTCCCTCGAAGGGCTATTACTATTTGCGCGGGAAGAGAAGCAACTGGTACATTCCATGTTTTTTATTACTCCCAGACCAGCCTAGATGGCCAATGTTTGTGCAAATGTGTGCGCAACTGCGCCCGCGCAGCCGACCGGGGCGTCCGGTCGAAAAACAGTGCCATCTGTTTTGTCGGCTTGGCACATTACGCGATAACACGTCAATTACATCAAAAACACATTCTAGAGTTCTCTATACGTTTCGTACCGAGAATAGATCTTTAGTTTACAAGAGTCGAATCTACTTGTTCGGAAGGGAGGGGGGGGGGGGGGGTTACAACAATCGCTTAGTGAGGGACAAAGCTATGACTGCATAACTGTATGTATGTATGTATGTATGTATAACTCTTACTCTTCGTATGTGTAACTGTCCCTTACGCAGAGAATTAAAAGATTGTTGTAACCCCCAATAGACTACAAGTACAAGCCCATGGACAAAAAAAACATGTGAAATGAACCAGCGTGAATGAAGCTTAGAAGGCTGTTACTTTATCATAAAATAACTCTGAGCGCTATGCCGTCATTTCTAAGCGGTACAGATGTTTTCTCATACATTGAAAAAAAAAATGCACTTTTTTCCGGCACCACCACTTTAAAGCGGCACTAGGTTTTTCGACTTTTATTTTTAATCATCTATATAAGCTATAAAAACGCCGTAAATTAATAATTAGTCGAAATTCATCACTTGTACCTGAGAAATTCCATAAATGTACCGCTCAGAAATGACGGCATAGCGCTCAGAGTTATTTTATGATATAGTAACAGCCTTCTAAGCTTCATTCACGCTGGTTCATCTCAAATGTTTTTTTTTCCATGGGCTTATAGTCTACAAGGATTGGAGGAGAGCTGAAAACCAGGCATTGTCATTCGTCCTACATTGTGGTGTAACGTATTTCAAGTGCAATCGGACCAACCGTTGAAGAGTTCCTTCCTGCGGAGACGGTCCTGGCTGGACCACCGGAACTACTGCCAAATTATGTATCGTCATCCGACAAGTAGGTATGCTAAATTTCAGCTCGATCGGTTGAAGATATCAGCTTCGAAATTGAGTCGCAAGATTCCACCCGGACAACATACTTACATACATACGATACATACATTGTAACATACATACATACATAAATCACGTCTTTATCCCTTACGGGGTAGACAGAGCAGTAGCAAGTGGAACAAAGTAGTCTCTAAATTTCTAAATGTCACTGAAAATTAGAACACAGAAAGATCCGAAAAGTAAAGCTATGGCCGGGAATCGAACCCGGATCCTCGTCATTCCGTGACGCGTGTTGTATAACACGGGGTATCCCTACACCACCCGTAGCAGGTGGGTAGTCTTCGAATTTTTCTACCTGTTACTAGCTGTCACGTGACCTTGTTAGTTGTTGTTGTTATGCGATTTTTTGTCGCTAAGCGCCGTCATCTGTTTGTATGATGTGTTATGTACGACACAATTACGAGTAGTCTCTGCCTGCCCCTGTGGGAAAGAGGCATGTATGTGTGTATGTATGTATGTAGTTACCGATCTACTAAAGCTAGTATTGTTTACTGTTCACCATAGCACAACTATTTATCTACACATGGTACATAATATAGTATAATTATACAATTACACGTGCAATGGTGGTTCCAAGGACACGGTGACCTAATCCGCAGCCGTCCCTCTCTGGCACGCCGGGAGCGAAAGAGATAAGACGCATCTATAGCGAGCTGCGTTTGGATACACGGGTGGTATGCAATTAATTTATATTAGATCTTCGTAGATCTAAGTACAAAGAATGTTTAGGGTCTGCAAAAGTAAAGTGTTAACCCTTCCTACATACACATATACAAATCACGTCTTTATCCCTTACGGGGTAGACAGAGCCTAAGGTAACAGGTACCTACAGGCCACATTTAGGTAGACTGCCAAATCCATGCTGGTCTGGGAGCAGAGAAAAACATAGAATGTACCAGTTGCTTCTCTACCGGCGCAGATGATAAAAGTCCATAGAGGGAATGGGCGGAAATCATAGGAATCATGTTATAGGCGATGAGGCTAGCAACCCATCACTATTTTGATTCCATTTTCCACCTATACCCATCGTAGATTATGGTTAAACAGTAAATTACCATTGTGGACGCGGCGCATCTGGTACCACACAGTGCCGGATTAAGCCAGCGCGGGGCCTGTAGCAAATTCTGTCAAGGGGGCCTTGGTTTGCTTTAGGTTCTCAAGTTTAGGGTATTAAATAAAACAAAACTGTTACAAAGATATTTTACGCTCCTATCTAAATTAATATTTTTTTATTACGGTCAGACAGGCGTTGGAGCGCTGGCCCCCAAATTAGTGGGGCCCGTAGCATTTGCTACTCTTGCTACGTGGCTAATCCGGCTCTGGTACCACAAGGCGATCCTCTAGAAGTGGCCTGCTATGGGTGGTGTAGCGGTATACCACGCATCACGGAATGATGGATCTCGGTTCGATTCCCGGCCATAGCTTTACTTTTCAGATTCTGTGTTCTAGTTTTCAGTGTCGTTTCCCTTTCCACCTATAGAATCATGTTAAACGTGGCCTTTGGGTCTTGTTGCCTTAGGCTCTGTCTACCCCTTAAGGGATAAAAACGTGATTTATGTATGTATGTATTAGAAATGTAAGTGGTGTGGTGTTCATTAAAATCGATTCTTATTTTGTGTAGCCTGTTTGGTACCCCACTGCTGGGCAAAGGCCTGCCCTTACTATTTCAAGGCCATGAAAATCTGGAAATCAAATTTCGGAGTATAAAGCTTGAGCTTCATGGCCACATTTGTCTACTTTCGTTGTCCCATTATACACAGACTGGAGAAGTTAAAAAAGTTGTAGAACGAAAGATGCCTTGGGCGAGAGCGCGCAACATGCTCAAGTTTAGTCAAATTTACTCAACATGCCCAAGTTTAGTCAAATTTACTCAACATGCTGTAGATTAGACAAACTTACTCAACATGCTCAAGTTTAGTCAAACTAACTCAACGTGCTGAAGTTTAGTCAAACTAACTCAACATGCTGAAGTTTAGTCAAACTTAATCAACATGCTCAAGATTAGTCAAATTTACTCAATATCCTGAAGTTTTCCGGATTCATTTTAAGATTTCAATATTCATTTTGTTTATGTAAGACTACTTAATTGTTCATTATTACAAGTTTGAGACAGGAAATGCATTCACGATATTATTGATCCTTTCAAATAGCATGCATTTTAACAACATGCTAGCATATTCAGTCTAATATTGTACAACATTTTCAATGCCTTTGGGAGTGTCTCCGAACGCCACCGTATCATTCCGTCCTTGTCTCTCCTGTGACCGGCGCGCAGTGCGTCCCGCTCGCACGGCGGCGGCAGACAGCGCGTCGCCTGCGCAGCACAACCGTGACGCCATTAAAGTTAAATAGAACGATTCGAACTGAACCCAACCAATTATTTAGAAAAAATATCCTACTAATATTTGTAAATGCGAAAGCTTGTGACGATGTGAGTGTGTATGTCTGTTCCTTCTTTACGCTAAAACGGCTAGACGGATTTGGATAACATTTGGAACGGAGAAAGCTGGTACCTTAGATTGAGACATATGCTACTTTTTATCCCGAAACATTGTACAGTTCCCGCGTGATAGCGATACACATGTCAAAGGTCGCAGATGCCTAGAGTCGCAACGTGAATAATTATTGCAGAATATACTCTCAACGTCAGTTCTGAAACTTCTGAAGTCTAAGTCTACGCGGACGAAGTCGCGAGCAGAAGCTAGTGGTCATATTTTTGCTTGCATTTATTTCTCTGAGCAGGATTCATTAGGTACCTACCTACTACAAGGATTAGGCCCATCGAGGGAATGGGCAAAATCTTAGGAATCATTTATCATGTTATACACGCCCGCAATCATGCTAAACGTGTGGTCTTGTTACCTTAGGCTCTGTCTACCAGGGATAAAGACATGATTTATGTATGTGTGTATTTCTTACTATTCTATGATGACCGGATAGCCTCATAGATCAACACCGCCGCTTTTTACTTCGGGTATTAAAAAACGATAGTCATAAATCGTAAACCGACTTATCGGAGACAATGCCGCACGCCGCGGGCAACAGCTAGTACAGAATGTAAAACAATTAAAACCTCTTCACAACACATCAAACAAGGCAGCTCAGTTTCCTATTGCAAATTTCCAACACAAATGACAGCTTCACTCATACTCCGACAGTTCAATCATGAACAAGCAATGACGGCGTGTTTGTTTTGTACACTTATTTTCTGCATTATCTTCACCGCCGTCAGCTCCACTCAGTTCCCATACATAGACGCGCATTTGGAATACCTAGCGGACAACCCAAAGGGACCGACAGAGGGTCCTCAGGACTACTATGATGTCCAGGAGCGGAAGGATCAAGTAGACCAGGTCGTGGACCGTGATGATGATTTCGGAGTGAAGGGATCGTCGTTCTCGAGGCTCCTGTCGCCTTTCAGATACAACGTCTTTAACAGGCGGAAAGACGAGCGGTTGGAAGCGCCTGAGGAGCGAGACGATTCTTGGATGCTGCCGTCGTGGTTGAAGCGATCTTGAAGTTTCTGTGCGTAGATTTGTGGTATTGCTTGCCGAGGATTTTAAGCTCGTTATCCAAGTTGTAGCTACCAAATGATTTAATAAACTCTCCTATAGAGTATCAACAGTTTAAAAGGGTCTACCGGTCCCTGGATAATGGCAATTGTTGGCAATGGTTTATGATGATAAGAATTGTCAAAGGAACTGAGAATGGCTGACTTCATATACGGTGTGATCTATCGTTACGATCCCTCGTTCAAGCGTATACTCCGAATACGGTTTTCGAAGTTCAGTTCGTGCCATTCCACTCGCACTAATCGTCATTTTTTAAGCATGAGAGAGATGGTATGATGCGGGTACCCCAGGTTCAGACAGGTGGAAAACACTAATGATGAATCAATTTGTCTCAGTAAAACTTACATCAGTCTTGATAGATTTCGCATTTATTGTTCGTTTTTTAAGCTTTTAACCTATTACATATTGCAAATTGGTCACAGCTCCATCTATCGAACGCTATTCAAACTAGATTTTTCAAAGAACATTTTCTTCTCCTGTTTTGTCATATGGTTGACCTGTTTGATAAGTTTTTTTATTGTATGTTTTTATACTCTTATATCGAGTACCGTTTTGAGGGCAGTTCTCCGAGACAAGCTGTTTTAGGTGACTTCGGTGGCAAATTTTTCTACTAACTTTTTTATTGTATCACCTCAAAATCTAAATACAGGCTTAAATTTAAAAAATATTAGTACTAAAGGCCTTCTAGTAAACCTGTTAGTTAGTGAGATATTTAAATTTAAACAATCACCGAAATCAAACATACTCACCGAAATCAAAATTCAAAAGACAGTGCCACTTAAATCAAAAAGGTACCAGTGAAATCAACTTGATAATAATAAAACGCATTTTAATTATACCAAACACGCATTAATTACAAAAAAATATATTTAAAAAATCATACAGTAATTCTTACATAATTGCGAAAAGCGGGATGGTTTCAAAAAACACATTCTTGCTTAAATACCTCCAGCTTCAAATGTGCCAGAGCAACTAAATAAGTAAGATATAAGTAAAGAATAATGATTTTTGAAGTCTCTCATTGCACCATAGTTAGTTTCAAACAATAAAAAGACATTCAAAGAAATTTAAGAATTAGGATAGCAAAATTCCTCAATAATCAGTTTTAAAATGCTGGAATAATTAAAATCTCAACTTTTCTTCAAAATAAAATAATTCGTCTATCCTATTTAGGCACTTGGATCCTCATAATAGTAATCAGTCTTCGGTTAAAGGGAATATTTAAAAATAATCGTAAAATTTCTTTCATCTCTTCTGGGATATCTTTTCCTATTTTTCGCTTTGTATGACTCGTAGAGTTCTGGATCACTTGATGAAACGTATATTTTAATCTTTCTGGAGCACATACTATATTAATTTTCATATAAATCGATTCAACCGTTTAAAAAGCGTAAACAAGCGACAACTTGACTGAGAGATGGACAGACATACTTCTTTAATTTTATTATGTGCGTGCAATGAGTATTCGTGCAAAAATAAAGAATACTTAACGTTTTTCTAAAATAAATATTGATAGCTGTGGCGGCTTTATTGATTTCGGTAGCAGTTTTATTGATTTCAGTGGCAGTTTTCTTGATTTCAGTGGCCCAAAACCCCACCGAATCCACTGAGATCATTGCCACCGAATTCAAAATTAAACGTTTTTTCCAAATAACAGAAAATATAGGAATAGTACTTACAAGAGTCACTTAATAATGAAATCACATACCCCTAGAGATGACTTACTTACTATCAAACTACCAATAGAACTAACACTGAAAAAATTAATTGCCTCACCGAATTCAACAAAACACGAAACCAAACCCACCGAACGACGAACATTACCTCGAAAAATTTGGCGCTGAGTTGTGAATCGACTTCCGCTCTCGCCAGCAAACACGGCACATCTGAGGCTACCTACACGCGCGTCGCGAGATTCCTGGTATGTTTCTTTGTTAGGATGCCGGCGCGTTTCGTAAACTCCACCGAGTTCAAACGTTACCCTCGGACATGGGGAAAAATTGTTTTAATTGAATGAATTTAAATGATATTTTTTATTTGTGTGTATTATATGATTTATAAACAAGTTTTGTATATAGGAACCCATTTGAGACCTGGAAATAAAATTCGTATCTTAAGATATAATTTTTTTTCTCCGCTCATCTGCGTAGGGGACACTACCACCGAATGTCAATTTTTAAATGTAATATTTTTTTCTTTAGAGGTGTAAATAACTATGGAGTATTTTAATAGTTCTCTAAGCGGGACTGAGCCTAAAGTATATGTCTGATTTTTTTCAGTATTATCTAGCGACGAAATCTATTATTTTTTGCCCCGGACACGTAAAAATGCCACTCCGGAGAACTGCCCTTGAATTGTTTTTTAACGTTTCATAATGGTTTTACACTTTTTTTAGTTTATTTTGTCGATATTTATGTTGATACTGTGGTTATTTCAATTTTAAATAGTAGTGCTTTATACAATTTTTAATTTTTATTATAAAATTGTTTTTCAATTTTGTTTAATTTCAATTACTATCCTTTTTAAAAATTGCGCCAACGGTACTTTGATTTTACCAACATACTATTTTTACTTGAAACAGGGCAAATTTGATTGTTAGAATTATGGATTATACAGGGTGTCCCAGAAAGTAGGGTCAAGCGAAAGTCCTGACGTAGAGCAAGTCAAGGGGCATCCGAATCATTCCCATATATGTTCCGCGATTTTTCGTAGTTTAGGAGTTATGGCCTTTTTTCACATTTTTTATTAATCTACGACCACGGAGACAGTTTTGCTCACTCTGACTGCAATAATTGAGATAATTGGCTGTTTGTTTTTTTAACGAGTAGCTGAATAGTACGAGCATGTATTTCATTTAAAAACACAACAACATCGTTGACCGTTTGGGCAAAAAAAAATATCGAATCACAAAAAATGACTAAATTTTGGCTGTAGTTCAGACTTTGAAGGCCGATTACAAAAAAAACTAGCTTAACTTTTTTTTTTCAAACCATGTTTAAAAACTGCCTTATTTTATTGACTTTTTACCCTATTAATTTTATTGATCTATCATCAAAAAAAATTATCAAAACGTACTTCATCCGTAATTTTCACTTTTTCTAGTAAGGCCAAGTACAAATCTGAAATTAGGTTTGTGCTCCGGATTTAGCATGAAAAACTTCTTGGTGCATAACAATAATACTGGCCACTGATTTTCTGAGGCTATTAAATGAAAATTAAAACGTAGTGATTATATTCTCTTTGATTTGTACTTGGCCTTACTAGAAAAAGTGAAAATTACGGATGAAGTACGTTTTGATACTTTTGTTGGCATGATCCCTTAATGATAGACCAATAAAATTAATAGGGTAGAAAGTCAATAAAATAAGGCAGTTTTTAAACATGGTTTGACAAAAAAAAGTTATGCTAGTTTTTATTGTAATCGGCCTTCAAAGTCTGAACTACAGTCAAAATTTAGTCACTTTTTGCGATTCGATATTTTTTTTTGCCCAAACGGTCAACGATATTGTTTTGTTTTTAATTGAAATACATGCACGTACTATTCAGCTACTCGTAAAAAAAACAAACTGCCAATTATCTCAATTATTGCAGCCAGAGTGAGCAAAACTGTCTCCGTGGTCGTAGATTAATAGAAGATGTGAAAAAAGGCAATAACTCCTAAACTACGAAAAATCGCGGAACATACATGGGGATGATTCGGATGCCTCTTGAGTTGCTCTACGTCAGGACTTTCGCTTGACTCTACTTTCTGGGACACCCTGTATACATATATGTATACACACGTATTAATTCCGTCACAGGGTAGGCAGAACCTAGGTAATAAGATCTAAAGCCACGCTTAGCATGATTGTGAGCGTATAGGTGGAACGGGGAATCAATATAGTATTGGGTTGCTAGTCGCATCGCCTGTAACCATCCTGTAACATGAATCCTAATATTTTCGACCATTCCCTCTATCAACTTTTACGATCTGCTCAGAAAGGGAAGCGGCTGGTTCCACATCATTCTACATCAATTTTCTTTGTATACAAAACAAGTGAGTTTTATCGATATAGATCATAATATTGTCTGTTGGCCAACTTTAGCTTGTTATGACCTTCGGCCAGCTTATCAGAGCACAGCAATCACCGCAATGCTTTAGGTTTATTTTTTGGCGATTTTTCTACTCTATTTGTTAATTGCTCTGTGTTCGAAAGCCACAAAAACAAGCGAATACATACACATACACAAATCACGTCTTTATCCCTTACGGGGTAGACAGAGCCTAAGGTAACGGTACCTACAGGCCACATTTAGCAAGATTGTGGGCGTACAGGTGGAAAATGGAATCAAAATAGTGATGGGTTGCTAGCCTTATCGCCTATAACATGATTCCTATGATTTTCGCCCATTCCCTCGATGGGCTTTTACCATCTGCGCGGGTAGAGAAGCAACTGGTACATTCTATGTTTTTTCTTTGCTCCCAGACCAGCATGGAAGTTCAACAAGCGAATGCTGTGGACAATAACATATCACCGTATATTACCGTATTAGACAGTTGACTGTATATTGATATTATCGTGATCCACGCATATCGCTATCCGCACCGTAAGCTTATTGTCTAATTCGCTCGCAATCGCTATCTATCGTGTTTATTTTGACAGTTTTTGTATGAATGTGACAGCTAGCTGATTCCGATGCCAATTGTCAGCCCATGTATGAACTGTCAAAATGAGCACGATGGCGATTGCGAGCAAGTCAGACTAAGCCTCGGCTTTTACCATCTCCGCGGGAAGAGACTGGTACATTCTATGTTTAACCGATATCAAGATAATATTACCGCCTGATACATGCGTATCGGCGCAAGCGCACGTTCCAGTAGGAAGCCGGTTCGCTTGTAGCTGTCATTCGAGCTAGGCATTGTCCTAGATCCGCTGCTCTGTAGCTGTATTGTGACTCTTATGCCCAAGGCCGAAGGGCCACAGTACCCTAACACATATGCTCAGTGATCTGCAGATTGAATATCAAGTAGGCGGCCTCGCCTCCGCCACGGTTAGGGTTGCCACCCGTCAGGAGTTTCCTCACGTGTCAGGTGTTACCATTGGTAAGTTTTTTTTAGAATATTATGTTATTATGTACTTGCCCGCGACTCCGAAATTTCATCCAAATCCGTTCAGCTGTTTCAGCGTGAAAGAGTAACAAACTTCAAAAAGACTAACAAACAAAAATATTCTAGCATTTGCCCCCGGCCGCGGCAATCCGGATCCCCTTCCCCTCCAAGGTCAAGCGTCAGGAATTTTATTCGCAAATCAGGAATTTCGTCAGGTATTTTAATATTTGTATCCGATAACCCTGCGGTGGTTTCTTTGTTCGTAGATTATTTGTTGTGTGTACCGATGCTGAGGTTGGTCGATAGGTTATTGTGCAGGGAATTTTAAATTATCAGGAATTAAGTTCTGACTATAATCTGATGGTACCCGGGCAGAATATCAAGTTGAGAGATACACATCAATTTCTTTTCATCCGCCGCTGCAGCCCGTGTAGAATATACGGGCAACCAATTTGATTCTTGTGCCATCATAGAACCTTATCATATCCATTTTGACGGCTAGTCCTTTTCAATTTACATAAATCACGTCTGTATCTCTTACGGAGTAGGCAGAGCCTAAGGTAACAAAACCTGTAGACTAAGATTTTATGATTGTGGGTGAGTAGATGGAAAAGGGAAATCAAAACAGTTATGGGTTGCTAACCGCATCGCTTTTAACGTGATTCTTAAGACTTTCGCGTATTCCCTCGATGGGCTTTTACCATCTGCGCGGGAAGAAGCAACTGGTAAATTATATGTTGTTTCTTTACTCCCAGACCAGCAAGGGAGAACTGGAAGAATAACCCCCTTATTCATAAACGGTCTATAGGCTTCTGCTAACTTAGCAATCGTTAGTCCTTGTCTGTGAAAGGTAAATGTCAAAGTGATAGATAAGGACAAACGATTGCTAAGTTAGCAGAAGCCTACAGAGCGTTTATGAGTAAGGGGGTAGGTAATTCTGTGGCTATCTAAAATCGCAAAGCCCCACATCTTAGTATTGTGCTGGTGCTGCCCACATATCGCAGGTCAAAATGGTAGCCAGTCCAAATCCAATTACCATGATTCCTAAGATAAATTACTCCGGACGTCATCATCGTTATCATCAGCGTGGGTCAGTCCTCTGCCAGCCGAAGGCCTCTCCCGCGGTACGTCACTAAAACCATAAAAGTATTATCAAGTTTAAACTGAGCGGGGTCTACGTCAATAAACTTATTATTATTTAGTTTGGCGTTCTCTCCTCTATCTTAATAATGCCATCTGTATTGGCAAAGAACTCTTAGTAGGTATGACAGCGTGTCCAACTCGCACTTGGCGGATTGTAGCTGTCCGTCACTGCGATGATTCGCTGTTGCCATGGGTACCAGTTTTTGCTTCGTGATTTAGTCAGACCTTGACTCGCCGCTTTTTGCTGCATTATGTCATCCACTGCCTACTCTCTTGAACAATAACACCAGCCAATCCATCTGTACTAAGCAACACCCTAGCAAATGAAACCTTATTAATACCGCCACAGGACTCACGCTCCGCATACCTGATAGTAAAGTTATGTTTGTGTTTTTTGTTAATTTTAAAAAAGTTCCGTGAATGTTTTTCTCTGAGCAAAAACATAATGATGGTACATTTCCTTTATTAAATGTTCAATTTTTTGCGGCACGACGTACTTTCTGTATCCTGGTGTGATGATTCTGAGCGGCTCGATGTTTGTTTCGAAAACATCAACGGTTTGTCAAATAACGATAGCGACATCTATGGATTTAAAATTTCTAAACGACACTGAGAGTAGAACACAGAAAAATCCGAAAAGTAAAGCTATGGCCGGGAATCGAACAAAACCGGATCCTCGTCATTCCGTGACGCGCGCTATACCCCTATAGCAGGTGGGTAAGCCTTCGATTTTTTCTATCTGTTACTAGCTGTCACGTGACCTTGTTACTATGCGAATTTTTGTCGCATGTGTCTGTACGACACTATTACAAACTCCCGTGGAACATCTACTGCTCACCTGCTGCAGTTATAGCTAACTAGATCTATGACTATGGTTAAGAGGCAAGAAAACTACAGTCCGTGTGCTCCTAGAATGTCATTAGGGCTTGGCTTGCTGTCTCCTTTACTCTTATGAGTTCGATTCTTGAACGGAACTAGCTAAACATGACAGGACAGAGGAACCAATCAGTTGATCCAGAGAAGAAGAAATATATTGAATGAGCCTTAGATTCACAATGCAAGGAAAACGTAGCGAATGATGTTCGATTAAAATATCGTCATGACTTCACGGAGATTTCTTGGCATCGTGCGTCAAGCTTTGGCTTTTTTAAGCTGACAGATGTAAGCAGAGACAGCACGGGTCTGTTGTGAAGCTGTGCTAAAAATTCACAATATATAGTTGTTACTTTTAACAAATATTCATCAGGCTATGACAGGGTGGAAAATGTTCCCAAAACACTGACCACAACCATAGTTTTAAGGCGTTGGATCGCTTTTAATGCACTCCACACAAAGCATCTATATTACTATGTATCCCTAGGTCTTGTCGGAGAGTGGTTTCTGCGGCAGTTTTTGCAGCAACGACCTAATTTTCACGGTCGATTTGCCGTCGATTTTACGCCTGAAAAACTTGCGAATGTTAAAGGCTTTACTGGGCTCACTAAGAAGGCAGAAGGCAGTACTTTAATACGAAAACAATCATAATACCTCAAATATTCTGCTAACGTTTCATTTGCTTTAACGTTTCCCCGTTTGAATGACAAAGGCTAGATCACCTATGAACAATCTATTCTGAGATTCAGTATGCCTCAGGGTACAGTTTTAGGTAGGGATACCAAAAAACAATACTGAAAGATTTTTGAGTTTCTCTCGTAGCTGGTGCGCAGTAGATGTTCGACGGGAGTTTGTATTTGTGTCGTACAGACACATCATTCAAATAGATGAAGCTTGGCGACAAAAAATCGCATAGTAACAAGGTCACGTGACAGCTAGTAACAGATAGAAAAACTCGAAGGCTTACCCACCTCCTATGATTGGTGTAGGGGTATAGCACGCGTCACGGAATGACGAGGATCCGTGTTCGATTCCCGGCCATAGCTTTACTTTTCGGAATTTCAATGTGTTCTAATTGACAGTGTTGTTTAGATTTTTTTTTGTTTTTGGGAAATTGTGAGTTCATATCGCGACCAACAGCTAATGTATTTATAAATCATTTTCGGCAGCACCTCCTTTCTTGTAATTTAAATATGTTATGCATGAGCTATCAAGGTGTATATACATATTTGCAAGTACCCGATGGTGATAGCGATTGCGATAGACTCCCGTGCGGCGAACAATCACCGCCGAACAATAGCTTATTAAGTCATGCGGCGCGCTATTTGAATTTTAAATAAACCCCACTTCTATGGTGATGTTTGTTTCGTACCCAGGCTAGAAAGGCTCGAACAACAGAAAGATATACTTAATGCTGTATCCGAGAGAGAGAAAGAGATATTTTGATTTAGAATCTTCGTCTACGATGACATTGACTGTGATGTTTTTTTTACAACACTAGAGTAGGGAGACCAAGGAGAGTTGAGACAGAGGTGAGTTGATACAAAGCCGATTTCTCTGAGCTTTGACAGTTTATCGGGCTGGTAACTTCGCTAATTCCTTGCTCTTTTTACACTCCACAGTTTGTGTGAAGTTGTGACCTCGCTAACTGTCATAGGTGCAGAGAAATCGCCTTTGTCTCAACTCTCCTCGGTCTCCCTATTGCAGATGCGTTGCCAGAAGTAATTTCACTGTCTGTCTTACTCTTCTCGCTGGAACACAGCAGCGCAAGCTTGTTGTTTGACAGCAGGATTCTTATCTTAGTCTAGGGGTCCCTACGGATACACTTCGACCCATTCCGCTTCTTCGCACTATTCCATCGCTTTTACCACCTAATTTACTCCATACTTAATGCTGCCGCAGTGCTTGTGTAGCTGTACAACGACAGTGGCTCTCAGTGTTTGCAATTTTACTCACTCGCCCGTCCCTAATATAATACTCCTTTCATCCACTCAAAGGTTGACTGGAAGAGATCCCTTAGGTTAAGTCCGCCTGTGTGCATGTATCTCAGTGTTGGTCAATTGTATTTGTCTTATTATTTTGCACAATAAAGAGTTTACATACAAGTTTATGGCTTCAAGGTTGGCAAAGCATTCACAATCCTCTGGTGTGACTGGGTGGTGTTTTTACTCCCCGTTTTTAGTGGGTAAATATTTTTAATCATCTATTAAAACCCGTTTCTGAGTTTCAATTAATAGTCCTCGCTCGGATAGACAAGTCGGCGGAGGTTTGCCGCGCAGGCCTCAGATGAAGATAAGCCATATCGGCTTTCAATTAGGGAAGGTTACGATACGACAGCGCTACGATACATTTATTAGTAGATGCGGGTCTAAATCTAAATATACCACGTCAGGTTTTAACGAAGAAGATTAGCAACGTCCAAAACATGTACAATACAAGTGCTTATGACATCGGTTAAGTAAGAAAATAATTTTTCCGAACAAAAGACAAAATCTAAACGACACTGCAAATAAGAACACATAGAAAAATCCGAGAAGTAAAGCTATACCCGGGAATCGAACCCGGATCCTCATCATTCCGTGACGCGTGCTATCCCACTACACCCATAGCAGGTAGGTAAGCCTTCGAATTTTTCTATCTGTACCAGCTGTCACGTGATCTTGTTACTATGAGATTTTTTGTCGCCAAGCGTCATCTGTTTGAATGATGTGTCTGTATGACACTATACAAACTCCCGTGGAACATCTACTGCCCACCAGGAACGAGAGAAGGCGCTGTTATACAGTAATGGGGACCGACAGAGGTGTCCTGTCTTGGCCCCTTTGTCGTCCCACCCCGCGCCCCTGCATCGCATGGCAAGGGCTCATTTAAGCGGTCGTTCTATAATAGTTGTAACTGCCGTATCTGTCATTGCATGCATCGATTTGATCGTATCTTGCTCAGGGAGATCAAGCCGCCTTAGTTAGACTCGCAGCGACGGAACGAACTCAAATTGTTATTCATGCCTTCTCAGGTTGCCTGACTGTATCGAGCTGTTTTTCTATCATTTACTTATATTCAGATTGATCTATGAAATATGGACTGGTTCATCATCACTATTAAGAGAACACTTCAGCGCCAAGTCATATAGACATACATACATTCTACTAATATTATAAATGCGAAAGTTTGTGATGATATGTTTGTTCAGAAATTACTATCCCTGTTAATATACCTGGTAGGAGAATCTAACTGTCTGTCTTTTTGCTACCACCTCGCGGCAAAACCGCTGCATCTTTAATGACGAAATTTGGCAGGATACATTGAAACAATGAGGATGGAATTTTTATCTCGGAAAATTCCGTAGTCCCCCTAGCGTTACATACTTTGCCGACGAAGTCGTGACAACAGGAAATTTGGAATAAATTACATCCTTTATCTTCGTAAGACGTTTAGAGCTCATGAATTTTCGCTACATTGTACGAGTGCTCATCAAGAACCTATCTTGATTAACAGTTTGATCCAGCGCGGGCGACGACCGCTTGGCAACAACTCGGCGCCATTGTTTCTTAATGAGGAGAGGTCACACGGTCATATAGACCTCCACCTGAACCCCAGAAGGTTCAAAACACCTTGTCAGTGGCTTAAAAGTTGACTCAGAAAGTTCTCGAAGAAGTAAATGAGGCGGTACAACTCGAAAAATTCGAGGATGGTAACATCGAGATCGACTCACTCTTCTTTATCTTACTGTTCGTACTAGAAAGAGACAGGTAGTATATTAGCTGTGGTGAAGACAGCGAAGGTATAGACCGAACGCTCAAATGAGTCCTCGCCCGCGCGGTGCAGGGGTGCGGGGTTCGACGACAAAGGGGGTTGAGAGAGGTGCGGGCGGGTAGTGTGCCTGTGTGTCGTCCCACTATATATTTAGGTCTATTTATTTAGCTTTAAGTGTCAAAAATACAGGCATCACTACATAGTATAAAACAAAGTCGCTTTCCGCTGTCTGTCCCTATGTATGCTTAGATCTTTAAAACTACGCAACGGATTTTCATGCGGTTTGTTTTAGTAGATATAGTAATTCAAGAGGAAGGTTTATATGTATAAATACATGCATAATATACCGTGCGAAGCCGGGGCGGGTCGCTAGTGTTATAATAAAGTGTTCGCTAGTTTCCACGCTTAGCGGTTTTTTGCTTAGGAACTTACGTAATGTTCAAGTATCGATTATATTACTCGATCGCAGTCAAGGCCTGAGGCGAAGGTCAGGCTGCTGCGTAACTCGCGTCAAGAAATTGATTGATCTTAATGCGATATCCCTTTCGCAGATCATTTCTTTGATTTACATAAAAAAAACAACAGTTTAAGTAGAGGAAAAAATCTTACCTAACGAGTACTGACGAGTACTGTGTAATTCCATGCTGGTCTGGGAGCAAAGAAAAACATAGAATCTACCAGTTTCTTCTCTACCCATGTAGCCCATCGCCCAAAGCCCATCGAGGGAATGGGCGAAAATCATAGGAATCATTTGGGCAGTTCTCCGAGACAAGCTGTTTTAGGTGACTTCGGTGGCAAATTTTTCTACTGACTTTTTTATTGTATCACCTCAAGATCTAAATACAGGCCTAAATTTAAAAAATATTGGTACTAAAGGCCTTCTAGTAAACCTGTTAGTTAGTAAGATATTTAAATTTAAACAATCACCGAAATCAAACATACTCACCGAAATCAAAATTCAAAAGACAGTGCCACTGAAATCAACTTGATAATAATAAAACGCATTTTAATTATACCAAACACGCTATAATTATAAAAAATCATATTAAAAAAATAAAACAGTAATTCTTACATAATTGCGAAAATTGGGATGGTTTCAAAAAACACATTCTTACTTAACTTGCTTAAATGCCTCCAGCTTTCAATGTGCCAGAGTAACTAAATAAGTAAGAGATAAGCAAAGAATAATGATTTTTGAAGTCTCTCATTGCACCATAGTTTCAAACAATAAAAAGACATTCAAAGAAATTTAAGAATTAGGATAACAAAATTCCACAATAATCAGTTTTAAAATGCTGGAATAATTAAAATCTCAACTTTTCTTCAAAAGAAAATAATTCGTCTATCCTATCTAGGCACTTCGATACTCATAATGGTAATCAGTCTTCGGTTAAAGGGAATATTTAAAAATAATCGTAAAATTTCTTTCATCTCTTCTGGGATATCTTTCCCTATTTTTCGCTTTGTATGCCTCGTAGAGTTCTGGATCACTTTTTATCTTTGCTTTTCGAGCCTGCTCAGCTAGCTTTTTTTTCTAATTTTTCCTCTTTCGTCAATTTTGCCATTTTTGTATCTAAAAAACGCAATGACAATTAGTTTTATATCTCTACAAGCACTTGAACTATACTACAGCATTTAATTATTTCGATAGTACTAAGATTTTTACTTACATTATTTAAGAAAAAATGCAGCTTTAATGTAATTTTAATGACTTGTCTTTATCTGTGACTACGTCAGCGTTAACTTTTTTTTTTTTTCTGGGATGAAACGTATATTTTAATCTTTCTGGAGCACATACTATATTAATTTTCATATAAATCGATTCAACCGTTTAAAAAGCGTAAACAAGCGAAAACTTGACTGAGAGATGGACAGACATACTTCTTTAATTTTATTATGTGCGTGCAATAAGTATTCGTGCAAAAATAAAGAATACTTTAACGTTTTTCTAAAATAAATTTTGATTTCAGTGGCAGTTTTCTTGATTTCGGTGGCCCAAAACCCCACCGAATCCACGGAGATCATTGCCACCGAATTCAAAATTAAACGTTTTTTTCAAATAACAGAAAATATAGGAATAGTACTTACAAGAGTCACTTAATAATGAAATCACATACCCCTAGAGATGACTTACTTACTATCAAACTACCAATAGAATTAACACTGAAAAAATTAATTGCTTCACCGAATTCAACAAAACACGAAACCAAACCCACCGAACGACGAATATTACCTCGAAAAATTTGGTGCTGAGTTGTGAATCGACTTCCACTCTCGCCAGCAAACACGGCACATCTGAGGCTACCTACACGCGCGTAGCGAGATTTCTGGTATGTTTCTTTGTTAGGATGCCGGCGCGTTTCGTAAACTCCACCGAGTTCAGACGTTACCCTCGGACATGGCGAAAAATTGTTTTAATTGAATGAATTTAAATGATATTTTTTATTTGTGTGTATTATATGAGTTATAAACAAGTTTTGTATATAGGAACCCATTTGAGACCTGGAAATAAAATTCGTATCTTAAGATATAATTTTTTTTCTCCGCTCATCTGCGTAGGGGACACTACCACCGAATGTCAATTTTCAAATGTAATATTTTTTTCTTCAGAGGTGTAAATAACTATGGAGTATTTTAATAGTTCTCTAAGCGGAACTGAGCCTAAAGTATATGTCTGATTTTTTTCAGTATTATCTAGCGACGAAATCTATTATTTTTTGCCCCGGACACGTAAAAATGCCACTCCGGAGAACTGCCCATTTATTATAGGCGATGAGGCTAGCAATCCATTACTATTTTGATTCCATTTTCCACCTATACGCCCAAAAACTTGCTAAATATGGCCTGTAGGTACCTGTTACCTTAGGCTCTGTCTACCCCGTAAGGGATAAAGACGTGATTTGCGTACGTGTACGTTTTCTTCATCGAACTTGGAAGCAGCACCAACGCCGAAATCTAAACAGGTATTCAAGATTTGTGGCGGCAATAAAATTAATATGCGTGTATCGGTACCGTTGGTTCGGTACGTGACCGAATCAGGCGGCCTTCGTGTTTCGCTACCGGCCCGTTACCGTACGCAAACTCCATGGCTTACAAATAATTCAACGATTTACAGAGATACAATGTTTCGAGCATTTGTTTCTAGTTTAGCGTTGAGTTGAAACAGATTATAATCACGAAATCATCTAGCTAGATCACGCAGACGTGAATTTGCAAAAATATAAAATACTAGTCGTTGCCCGCGACTTCGTTTATTCCGCGAGAACTACGTAATTTTCCGGGATAAAAAGTAGCCTATGTGATATCACAGACTATAATTTATGTATGTTCCAAATCTCATCTAGATCTGTTCAGCCATTTTGGCGTGAAAGGGTAACAAGCATCCGTACATCCATAAACACGAACTTTCGCATTTATGACATAGAAGTCACTAGCCTTACCATGACGTCTTACTCCAAGTAGATTTCAAACGCTCACCAATCACCAAACACGGTTGGTTAGCAACACATACATACATACATATATCACGTCTCGGTCCCTTACGGGGTAGACAGAGCCTAAGGTAACTTTAAGGCCACGTTTAGCATGATAAAGGCCGTATAGGTGGAAAGGAAAATCAAAATAGTGAAGTTTGGCTCACACCATTTCCTTAATCCTACACACACACAAATCACGTCTTCATCCCTTACGGGGTAGACAGAGTCTAAGGCAACAGGTACCCACAGGCCACATTTAGCAAGATTGTGGGCGTATAGGTGGAAAATTGAATCAAAATAGTGATGGGTGGCTAGCCTCATCGCCTATAACATGATTCCTATTTATCGCCCATTCCCTCGATGGGCTTTTACCATCTGCGCGGGTAGAGAAGCAACTGGTACATTCTATGTTTTTTTTTTGCTCCCAGACCAGCGTGGAAGGCTTAATCTTACTAATATTATAAACGCGAAAATTTGTAAGTATGGATGGACGGATGGATGGATGCTTGTTACTCTTTCACGCCAGAACGACTGGACAAACCTGAATGAAATTTGGAACATACACACATGCTACTTTTTGTCCCGGAAAATTGCGTAATTCCTGCAGGACAGCGACAAACAAATTCTATGCAGACGAAGTTACGGGCAACAACAACTAGTTTGTGTGTGTGTGAGACTGTAGAAAAGTTATGCTGCAAATTTTGACCGAACATACGATACGGACGACACAAAAGCCACCGTGGCAACACACTTGGACGCTACTACAAACAAAAGACGAGTCCGTTTTAACAATAGTGCGTGACCTCGGTGATATCAACCACAACATCAAATTAGTTTCCCCCCACTCCCCGGGCCCCACAATTTGGTATCTTGTTTGCGTTCTCGGCTCATCAACTCCTCATTCAATTGTTCGAGATAGAACGCATTATGTTTCTAGGCAGGGTCACTATTTATAATCATCAGAGCATGAGCCACCATAATGACTTCATGGAACTGTTAATTGACTACAGCGACCAGCTGTGGATGACCTCTGGCTATCCTCTCTTCTGGGGCGTTGTAGGTATGGCTGAGGTCATGTCACGTTGGCCACGGTCTCCAGTGCGATGAACTGGTGAACTTGACATGCCGTGACCAAGGCCAGTACAGCCGATTGGAACAGCATCCTCAGATTCGCAGTGTTACTGAAGCTGCAATGTGTTGTTTGACATTCTATGGTCTCAGCGTCTTCAATATTTAATAAACTTCTTAATAAACTAACTGGCTGCAACACGATGTGAAATCGATTGGGCAGATTGGTCGTTTCTCCATACAAACGCATTCCCCTGTTTCCTGTCTTGATAATAATAATAAATAATAAACAAAATGAAAACATAGAAGAATAGCCAAAGCTCTTCTCGTATTATAACGTAACATAAATCACGTATTTATACCTTACGGGGTAGACAGAGCCTTAGGTAAGACCTACAGGCCACGTTAAGCAAGATTGTGGGCGTATAGATGGAAAATGGAATCAACACCCATAATACCCAACCCATATTATACCTGAAGAAATAAGAACAGAAAGAAGAAGAGGAAACAAAAGATTGCGAAAGAAAGAAAAGTTTATTTATGACAACCACAAGAGTAGTTAAAAAACAAAAAACATAAAAAGCTACATAAAATAGTCCCAACTCAGCATTTGGTGGCCTTACAGCCAACGCAAAGACCGGAAAGGTTTTCTTAGGTATAACCATTCCAGGCTGCAGTTGTCACTTTCATGCTCTTTCCTGGGGTATTAGATGGAGGTAGCAGCATACTCTATTCAAATACCTTTTTTTTTATGGCGTGGGAAATGCGCCTTATGCATCCCCCCGGTACGGGTTTACCGGGGGTATGTGGGGCTCTCCCGCGACGGCAGGCATACCCACTAAAAACCACACGGATTCCCTATTCAGTCGTATGTGAGGCGTAACGGCGCTTATAGATACGGATCTGCATAGTGATTCCGCTGTTCTCGGGCACAGCTTTGCTGACGTCAGTGCTTGATTGTGACTGACAGCAGCTAATGCCGTCGTCAGAGCATTACCGCCAGCAATGGACCGGTGAGCTAATTGCGAGGCTGTGCCTCTTGTTGGACACTCCTTGTTTCATTTACTGTTGTCATTTGGTCATACCTATTTTTAGGAAGCATGGGCTGGAGCATATTCGAGGTGGTTATTTCCTTGTTAGTGCGTTTGATGGAATAAGGATGGAAAGAAGTCCTCCATGCTGAACTTCTTCCATGCTGGTCTGGGAACCTGGGAGTAAAGAAGAAACATAGAATTTACCAGTTGCTTCTCTTCCCGCGCAAATGGTAAAAGCCCATCGAGGGAATGGGCGATAAATAGGAATCATGTTATAGGCGATGAGGCTAGCAACCCATCACTATTTTGATTCAATTTTCCACCTATACACCCACAATCTTGCTAAATGTGGCCTGTAAGTACCTTTTACCTTAGGCTCTGTCTACCCCGTAAGGGCTGAAGACGTGATTTGTGTGTGTGTAGGATTAAGGAAATGGTGTGAGCCAAACTTCCTCAAACCCTAATTGAACGCCGCGGAGGAGACTGCCTGCTGGGGGCCGGTGTAACAGGTAATTGGCTATACTGTAACGTTACACAAGGGTTGATTATGACGAAATATCGTAATTGGATCACATCGGACGTAGCTGCGGACCTTGACCGCAGCGCGGGGCTTCGCGTTTGGGTGTTGTCATCCTGGAAACTTCTAGAAGGGCACCGATGAACAACTTGCTGAGAGATCTTTGGTAGAATAATCTGGAAACCGCCGACAACGCACTGGCATCGCGTAAAGTGCTGCGGGATTCTATGGACAGTGGTGATCATTTACCATCAGGTGACCCACTAGTTCGTTTGTCTGGCCTATCTAAAATAAAAAACAAATAAAAAAACAAATGACTATTATGCTATGCTACAAAGTATAAGCCAGTAAATGTGCTTTATTGTACAGTCAAGTGTAATAATATGTACCTAGATAAAGTTTCAAAAATAAGTACCACGCTCTTACGCCAGCGTAAAGGTTGTGGGACATATTTTTGAGGAGTTCCTATCGATACTTATTTTTGTACTTCACCGTACATTAAAGAACGAACACAATTCTGTGGAGTAAGGCAGATTAAAATTTTGCTAAGTGCTAGAAGGATTTTAGGCATGTAAAAAACAGTTAAAACTTTTCAATTACCTAAAACTGGCAACTCTTCTCGAAAACGGTGAAATTTTTACTAGATATTTTATAGAATCAGGCGTTACTTTGCGGAGGTCCATTTCAATGAACAAAAAATATTTATCTTGCTACTCCGCTACTCACGTGCAAGATAACCAAGCCTGTGTGAAATATATATGTTTTTCATGGAATGGGCCCTCCACTACTGCCACATAAAACACATAAATTCCACAAACTTAATTATCCCTTACACCACATAAACACTGACGCGTTTCGATCACTTTACGGGATCATTATCAAAGTTTAATGAGCACAACTGTTACACATGCAAATGCATGTTTACTAGGGCGAATTTTTACATTTGTTAGATGACCTGCCCCCCTATTTCCTTTTGAGCTTGTCGTACTACATACGCGCCCTGTGTAGCTCTATATAGCTCTGTATGCTTAGTGTAAGTTTTCGGTCACAAAATACGTCTCGAACGCGTTTGCGTTAAAATGTCAAATACTATGAGAAAAGTTTCCGTTTCGCTCCGCAAGCAGCGCCACCTATTTTTCCATAGCAATTGGGACGTTTACGTGAACGCGTTCGAAATGTTTTTATACGCGAAAACTTACACTAGAGGCTCAGTTCAGTTTAAACTTACTTAACTTCTTCATGTACTTCCATGCTGGTCTGGGAGCAAAGAAAAAATATAGAATGTACCAGTTGCTTCTCTTCCCGCGCAAATGGTAAAAACCCATCGAGGGAATGGGCGAAAATCATAGGAATCATGTTATAGGCGATGCGGCTAGCAACCCATCACTATTTTGATTCCACTTTCCACCTCTACGCCCTCAGTGTCTTGCTAAACGTGGCCTGTAGGTCTTGTTCCCTTAGGCTCTGTCTACCCTGTAAGGCATAAAGACGTGATTTGTGTATGTATGTATGTATGTAACTTCTTCAAGTCCTCACAATAGAGCCGCAAGATGGCGACATATTAAAACTAGCGGTAGACATATGCCCAGCCTTTGACTGGGCCGGTTAATCATCCAGCATAAGCCGCGACTTAACGCCGTACATTTTAATCCTCTTGTTGTATTATGCTTTGCTTAGCCATTGTTTTTCTTAAGCCTCCTTTAACGACTTCTTAACAAACTGTCGAGCCGTCGACCAACCAATTAGCCTCAAAGAGCGAATTAATTCCGCTATCAATTACAAAGGGAGTTCATTTATTACTCCGCTATTTTAAGATTCTGCCGGCTGTAGCCAGCAAGAACGGGCTCTTTTGAATTAGTCGTATACCCATCAGCATCAATTATTTGGTCTTCCCTCACGCAGTCAACTTTGAACTCTACATTGAACTGTTTAGAAACGTCTTGACGGCACGTCGCGAATACTTACGCAAGTTTATTACCATTGTCAGTTTTAATTTAGACTTTATTGTCGGAACGGCAAGGCTTTCTTGTGCGCATGGAGACGGTCATAATTACTTAGTTTATAAATACGTTTAAGTGTTACAAATTGGTGCTTCACGTGTTGTTTGGTGCGCATGCGTCATGTGCAGTTTTAGCGGCGATGATTTTTTGTTTTTCTCCGCTCACTGCATTTTGAACTGTGGAGTAAAGCTGGTGGAGTCTGTAATCGGATGGGACGTGTAATTTGCAAGTGCTTGATTGTCTTTTATATCTGTAACATTTTGTTCCTTTGTTGATCAAGGCGGGGTTGAGTAACAACAATCTGTTAAAATACATTAATTGATCCCGGAGAAATATAAAGATTCCGAGGGACACAGGTGAAAGTAGCAACCGTTTCAATCAGCATTAGATACATGTGTGCTACATACATATACACAAATCACGTCTTTATCCCTTACGGGGTAGACGGAGCCTAAGGTAACAGATACAGGCCACATTTAGCAAAATTGTGAGCGTATGAAATCAAAATAGTGATGGATTGGATGGGATGTTGGGTGGGATGGGGTGTTCTATGCTAGGTGCTCAAAAATGACTGATTCGTATAAAGGCGTTAGACATTTTTAAGCACCTAGCCAGCTCAGACGTATAAAGCTGAAGGCGGCTGGTAAATCCCTCCAAAACATTTCATGTAAAAAGCGGCCAAGACTCACAAGGACATAACGTTTTCGCTGTAAGTCGCGGGCAGAAGCTAGTTATACATAAAAACCTTCTTGAATCACTCTATCTATTAAAAAAACCGCATCAAAATCCGTTGTGTAGTTTTGAAGATATAAGCATACATAGGGACATAGGGACAGAGAAAGCGACTTTATTTTATACTATGTAGTGATAGTGATAGTGATTAGCAGGACATAGGCATGCAATGTATGTAATTTTGTACAGAAACTGGGCCAATTGTGTTGCTAAGTATATCTTTTTATTGACTTTACCAAGGGCAAGTTCACAGCCTGTGCCGTCTTGTGTCTACATAATAGTCTTGTATTTGCTCAGTACACGTCGCGGGCATCGGCCACACAAAAAGCGGCGGATGCGCATTATCAGCGCGTTGAAACAAAAGCCGCGCGATAGCTCGGTTTGTTCGGGGTGCGTGCGCGCATACTTTCTTCCTGTCTGGGATGTTCTTGTTTGTGTACAGGTAAAAGGATAAGAGATAATTGTTAGTGTGTGCTGTGGAGCGAAAGAGGTATTTTAAAGTCCCTATCAAATTAATAATACAAAAAATTAAAATTATAATTCTACTAATATTATAAATGCGAAAGTTTTTATGTGAGTGTGTGTATTTGTTCCTTCTTCACTCTGAAACGACTTTACAGATTTAGATCAAATTTGGAACGGAGATAGCTTGTATCTTAGATTAAAACATAGGCTACTTTTGTGCCAGAAAATTGCACAGTTCATGCGGGATAGCGATAAACATGCCAATTGCTAATTCTACGCGGATGAAGTCGCGGGCTGAAGCTAGTAAGACCATATAGCTATCTAATTTTGTCAATTTATGGATTATATGTATTATCCTATTTTAAGCTCTTTTATTATTTATACATACACATACACAAATCACGTCTTTACCCCTTACGGGGTAGACAGAGCCTAAGGTAACAGATACCTACAGGCCACATTTAGCAAGATTGTGGGCGTATAGGTGAAAAATGAAATCAAAATAGTGATGGGTTGCTAGCCTCATCGCCTATACAATACAATACAATCACTCTTTATTGAACACCGCATAATTATAACAACCAAAACAGAAAAAAGGTATACAGAATATTACAACATGACATCCTATAACATGATTCCTATGATTTTCGCCCATTCCCTCGATGGGCTTTTACCATCCGCGCGGGTAGAGAAGCAACTGGTATATTCTATGTTTTTTCTTTGCTCCCGGACCAGCATGGAAGAAATTGATTTATTATTTATTGAAGTAGATTTCACTTTTTTATGCTCTTAAGCGATATTAAAACACAATGCGTTTTCCCGCGGGATAGCTAATTCTACGCAGACGGAGTCGTGGTCGACCGCTAGTGAAATTATAGCTCCAGTACCGTTCTATCTCAGTTCCTAGTATCAATAAAATAAGATGGTCTAACAGTAAAAACGGGCCGTCCGGCTGCGCAGGCGCAGGGCTCGCCGTTACACGCCACATTGCCACGAAACAGCTTAGAAGGCTTCAGGATAAGGTTGAAATTGCGGTGGCGTTTAATGTCACCTGCACGGATAGATTAACTACATTGTACTTTAATCTCTTGACAGGCATATGAGACAAAACTTATTAGGCCGTAGGCATTTTGCCATATCCGTCCTTAAATAACATGAGTAAGAAAGAGGGAGAGAGAAACATTTTTTTACATATCACTAGCTTCTGCCCGCAACTTAGTCTGCGTAGAATTATACATATAACCTATGTGTTATTCCAGACTATAATCTATCTATGTTCCAAATTTCATACAGATCTGTCCCGCCGTTCTGGCGTGAAAGAGTAACAAACATCCATCCATACTTAAAACAAACAAACAAACAAACAGATGACGCTTAGCGACAAAAAATTCGCATAGTAACAAAGGTCACGTGACAGTTAGTAACAGGTAGAAAAATTCGGAGACTACCCACCTGCTATGGGTGGTGTAGGGGTATAGCACGCGTCACGGAATGACGAGGATCCGGGTTCGATTCCCGGCCATAGCTTTACTTTTCGGATTTTTCTATGTGTTCTAATTTTCATAGACATTTAGAAAGTAAGTTCGTAAGATATCGTTAATCATTTAAGTCGTCAGATAAAGATTTAGAAATCACTTTGTATGTTTGTGGCACCACCCTGTCCTGTAGGCCTCCCTACATTAAATTAGTGTTACTGAGGAACCCTGAAAGATAGAATAAGGAATAGTGTGATAAGGGAACGTGCGGGTGTGAAAGAAGATACAGTGACTAGGATAGAAAAAACTATGCTTAGTTGGTTTGGTCACGTAGAGCGGATGGATGAAAGTAGACTAACTAAACAGATCTATATGGGGAGTGTGAGGTGTGTTGGGAGGGGAAGGCCTAGACGGACGTTCCGAGACCAAATAGGAGACGTTTTGGAAAAAGGTCAGGTCAGGAGCACCCGAAAGCGACGAGCATGTATGAAGAGATTGACGAGTGTGGATGAAGCGAAAGAAGTGTCAGGATCGTAGCAAGTGGAACACAGTAGTCTCTGCCTAGCCCCGTGTGAAAGAGGTAACGCCTCTTTCACACGGGGCTAGGCAGAGACTACTGTGTTCCACTGTATGTATGTATGTATGTATGTATGTATGTAGGTATGTATGTATGTACACCCTATACCGCGCGTGGCGACTCCCACTCCTCAGCTTCTATTTACGTGCCTATTGGTGTCACGCGTGTATCTTGTGTCAAATAAACGTCTTGAGAGTATCCGAATTTAAGTTAGTTTGTCGATAAACCAACCCCGAGGGGCAGCACCGTCGCCATCCATCAGGCCCGAAGTGACAGCTGTCAAGCTAGGACACCTTTTAGGGAAGATGGAATGACTAGCTTGATGAAAATAATGTTAAAGGGCCTACTTACGTTACATATCTAGGAAATGTCTAAAAATAACATAAAATCACCGTAAGATTAAAATATGTGGTGTTAAAAGTCTCATTCAGAAATATAATTAATTAAAGAGCTACCAGCATAGAAAATGGCGTGGTTTTAATTATCAGCTTAAAAAAAATTCATTTGCAAAAAGAACACTTAGTAAAGCCTTGAACAGAAAAGTTGCACTTTAACCCCTCTCGTCAGGGAGCAAAAGTGACTTTTCTGAATGAGAGGTGTGAAAAAATATTTGTCTTGCTCAATTTCGCTTTATTTTTTCAGACTCAAACCAACGCCATGTTTACGGCATGTTTACCCGGAACATCCATACGGGAATTATTTGGCTTAGCGTCTGTTATCTACTGTCGCCGTTCATCCCGGCAATGACTCGGATTCGGGGGTTCCGGGGGTTTCGGGGGACCGGGGGATTTGGGGGATTACGCGTAAGGGTTTATAAAGATGCTTTTGATGATTAGGGGAACGAGGGGTGAGGTGCAGGTCACTGGTGGATATTTTAAGGTTTTTTTGCAGAAAAATGGTATCCCTCGAAATTTGATGTGATATTCCATAATTTGTTTGCATTTCAAATAATAAAACCTGGGAATTTCATAGTTTTTTTTTTTTTTTTTTTTAGGTAGGTTTAAGTTATTTTTAAGTTTTGACTGTTCTTTATTGTTTTCTTTTGCTGTTTTAATAAAAATTCTTAACATTTCATAGTTGTTCAATTTAAGTTTAGCATTCTTTACAAACTAAATGTCTGGGAATGTGGTACAGTCGAGGTCACAATAGATACACTAATCACGTCTTTATCCCTTACGGGGTAGACAGAGCCTAAGGCCACATTTTGCGAGATTGAGGTCGTATAAAGAATATAATAAGTAAGTAAATGCTTAATTGTACAAATATAATATTTTAGTGATGGGTTCTTTTGATTTTCACCCATTCCCTCGGTGCTACTTTTACCATCTGCGCGGGTAGAGAACTGGTGCATTTTATGCTTTTTCTTTACTCCCAGACCAGCATGGAAGATATTATTTATAAACCAGTGTATATAGATACCTCGATGACCAACAGAAGGGTCCACCGGTGCCCGCGGAACCCCGGGGCCGCGGAACCGGTTTGCTACCGGCGCGGCGCCTGCGCACGGTTACATCCTCAAAAGAGAAAGATCCATACACTAAAACACTTGGAAGGTTATTCAATATCGCTTATAAAAAGGTATGTATGTATGTCTGTATAACTCTTTATTGAACATAAAACACAAGAAAAAGATGAATACAGGACAACACAAATGCACAAAGGCGAACTTATCCTTAAAAGGGATCTCTAACACACAGAAAAAGTAAAAGAACCGATCGAAACCTAAAATAATCCTAACTGTCTAAGTTAAGGTATGTATATAACAGAGATAGAAAGTCGGTTATTTTGCGAGTCCATTTCAATGAAAAAAAAAAATACTTTGCTACTCCACTACTTACGTGCAAGGTAACTAAGCCTGTGCGAAATAAATAAATAATAGATAAATATCTTGGGACAAATTACACCAATTGACCTAGCCCCAAACTAAGCAAAGCTTGTACTATGGGTACCAGGCAACGGATAAATATACTTATATAATGTAGATAAATACATAATTAAATACATACAACATCCATGACTCAGGCACAAACATTCGTATTCATCATACAACTGTCTGCCCCTACAGGGATTCGAACCCGGGACCTCTAGCTTCATAGTCAGGGTCACTAACCACTAGGCTATCCGGTCGTCGGTATATACATGTTTTTCATGCAATCCCTCCATTACTGCCACATAAATCCCACAAACTTATCTATCCCTTAAACCACACCAACACTGACGCGTTTCGATCCCTCCATAGGAGCATTCTCAAAGTGACATGCAAACCAACGTCGTACTAATTTGAAAATAATCAAATTCTATCCACATTCAGACGTATTTTCAAAACTACTCTTTTATTAAGGATTTTTATTTTACATTAACAAAGAACTACTTTCAAAAATTCGCACGGGTTTGGTTTTGCACGTAAGTAGCGGAGTAGCAAGGCAAATATTTTTTGTTCATCTTTGTAGGAGTCTAACCGAATCACATCCAGAATAACGCTTAGACGCTTTGGTACATGCAGATTTTAGTTATGTAAACCTTATCCAATGTTGAGTAAAAGTGGACATAAAGTATAGTTCAGCTATTCCCTCTTGCCCTGAGCCCTCTTAAGGTAACAATGCTTGTTACCTCTGAGGACGGCGCCGGAGCACCCTCCACCCACTCGGCACTAGTCGACCGAAAATTGGGAAATCAAGTTGCGGCGACGTTGGCTGCAAAGTTACATACATCAATACATAGCATAAAGGTCACGTGACATCTAGTAACAGGTAGAAACATTCGAAGACTACCCTCCTGCTATGGGTGGTGTAGTGGTATAGCACGCGTCAAGGAATGACTTTCTAATCTTTAAAACGCAACAGGATTTTGATGCGATTTTTTTTTATTGATTCAAGAGGATGATTTATATATGTATAATTCTACGCAGACGAAGTCGCGGGCAACAGTGGTAGCAAACGTAGCAAATAAGTACTTCACTCAGTGATTTGGCATTTATTTTTACATACATACACAAATCACGCCTTTATCCCTTACGGGGTAGACAGAGCCCAGGGTAACAAGAGCCAAAGGACAGGCTTAGCATGATTGTAGGCATATAGGGTGGAAGTGGAAAGGGGAATCAAAATAGTGATGGGTTGTTACCTGCATCGCCTAAAACATGATTCCTAAGAGTTTCGCCCATTTCCTCGATGGGCTTTTACCATCTGCGCGGGAAGAAAAGCAGCTGGTACATTCTATGTTTTTTCTTTGCTCCCAGACCAGCATGGAAGACTTTTTCAAGAGCATAAAATCAAGTTATTTAGCTTCTAACATACACACACAAAATAAGTATTTATGCCTTACGGGGTAGACGAGGGCCGATGGTAACAATACCTACAGGCCACGTTTAGCATTGTGGGCGTATAGATGGAAAGGGGAATCAAAATAGTGATGGGTTGCTAGCCGCATCGCCTATAACATGATTCCTAAGACCTCATTGCGTCCTTGTGCGTGTTCGAATATCCCATTGCCTAATTTAACAGATTAATGTTTTTGTTTTGTTAATTTCTCAAGCACCTATAAATCACTGGGCACCCGGCGACCTACGACTGGTCAACATGTGTACGCCAGATGTCAAGAGCTTAAGAGTTAGCAGACGCCATCAGTACATGGAATGGAATGCTCGTAAGTGGTGCGACCAACTTAAGAGAGTTTAGGTAGGTAAATTAAGAAATTAGTAATTCAACTTCATTCTGGGAAGACAAACATAAAACAATAGCACATTTTAGTAACACGCACACGCAAACACACACACACACACACACACACACACACACCAAACATTACGCTTACCCCATAGTTTTAGTTGGTATGTTAGTATGCTTTAGTATAGGATTAGAATAAGTTGACTTCAGTTTATTAATGCTAAAATACAGATTTAATATTGTATTGTTCATGAATAAATGTGTTTATTAATGCTAAATAGAATGTAAATAGACTAAGTCAAATATACCTTAAAGTACCTACTGGGGGGTCGCAACCTTCACCATTGTAACAACATCTTTAAATCAATAAAGCATTATTATTACAAAAAAAAACGCACTTAATAAGCCGTTAACGCATCGTAACACCCTATGTTATGGGTGTCCATGAGCGGCGGTGATTGCTTTCCATCAGGCGACCCGCATGCCCATGCTCTATCACTACATATCACTACATAGTCCTCATCCTTATTCCTTATTCCTTATATTCCTTATTCCTTATCCTTATATCCTTATCCTTATCCTTATATCCTTATCCTTATCCTTATCCTTATATCCTTATAATATTATAAATGCGAAAGTAGCTCTGTCTGTCTGTCTGTCTGTCTGTCTGTCTGTTACCTTTTCACGTTTAAACCGCTGGGCCGATTTAGTTGAAATTTGGTATACAGATAGTTTGAGTCCCGGGAAAGGACATAGGATAGTTTTTATCCCGGAAAATTGCATAGTTCCCGCGAGATAGCACAGCCCAAACCACTGGATTTTTTCAAATTTAAGGCGGAACAAAGTTCGCCGGGTCAGCTAGTATAAAATAAAGTCGCTTTCTCTGTCCCTATGTCCCTATCGTCCCTATGTATGCTTATATCTTCAAAACTACACAACGGATTTTGATGCGGGTTTTTTTTAATAGATAGAGTGATTCAAGAGGAAGGTTTTTATGTATAATACATGCATAATATACCGTGCGAAGCCGGGGCGGGTCGCTAGTATAAAATAAAGTTGCTTTGTCTGTCCCTATGTCCCTATATCCCTATGCCCCTATGTATGTTTATATCTTCAAAACTACACAACGGATTTTGATGGGGTTTATTTAAATAGATAGAGTGATTCAAGAGAAAGGTTTTAAGTATAATTCTACGCAGACGAAGTCGCGGGCAGAAGCTAGTCACATATAAAATTGAACAACCAATACAACATACAATCATATCGACCTGGCAAAGTAAAAATAGCCACTCTATGCGGGAACCCGTTGCTATGCGGGAGCTACTAACGATACATAATTTGCCCTGTTCCGCGCACAACTATTGAACTTCCTGCCTTATATGCACAAATGCATATACTATGCTATATTGGAAACTGGTTTGTACCTCAAGGCAAACGGAAATCAAATGCAAAGATCTCGAGCGGGCGGAAATGCAACGAACAATGTGAATAAATAAAATGTCGAGAAGAAATATCGCTGGACAATTTTGTCGACTAAAATATAGTTGACTCAATGCCTTGACAAGGCGCTTCAACTAATTCTAAAAATGCGAACATTCTCTCGTCCCTGGTGAGCAGTAGATGTTCCACGGGAGTTTGTAATAAAGTTGGTAAATAAAATAGTACTGAAAAAAATACAGAAAGGGGAATTAAAAACAAATTAAAAACGAAACTTTTTATTTACTACGAACTGACAAGTGATTGACCTCTATCTCACTTGGTGGAAGGTGCAGATGAGGCCAAAGGTGTAACTCACTGGTGTAACTAAAACTAATCTTAAAATAAAATATCTAAAAAAGGAGGGGTTCCCGTGGCATGGTTCCGCAGACGCTGGCAGCTTCCCCCTTTTGGACAGCGATACTAACACGCTGTCCAAGGAGGCTGCCAGCTCTGCGGGCACCCGTAGCGTCTATTAGCCTCTTCGAAATACCTTTGTGATAGTGTCGTTCAGACACATCATTCAAACAGATGACGCTTGGCGACAAAAAATCGCATAGTAACAAGGTCACGTGACAGCTAGTAACAGGTAGAAAAATACGAAGGCTTACCCACCTGCTATGCCATAATCTATCTTTTTTCCAAATTTCATCCAGATCCGTGTAACCGTATTGGCGTGAAAGAGTAACAAACATCCATCCATCCATACTTACAAACTTTCTCGTTTATAATATTAGTAGGATAAGAAACTCGAGTGTTTGTTCTTGAGCCTTGAATTAACATAACGTTGACGTATGTTTTATCTATATATATGTGTTTATCCGTTGTCTAGTATCATTGTACTTTTCTTATCTTAGTTTAGCGTAGTTTGAGACTAGGTCAATTGGTGTCAATTGTCCCACGAACAAATCTTCTAGGTAATACAAAAAGGTAATAATTTTAAGAGTAGATATTTGTTGCTTGTTCTGCTTTCTATTCGACCTTCCAGAACTCTCCAGAGATTTCATATTTAAGGTAAGAACGGCTTTATTTCCAAAATCACTGCACTACATAGTATAAAACAAAGTCGCTTTCTCTGCCCCAATGTCCCTATACCCATATGTATGCTTATATCTTCAAAACTACACAACGGATTTTGATGCGGTTTTTTTTAATAGATAGAATGACTCAAGAGGAAGGTTTTTATGTATAATTCTACGCAGACGAAGTCGCGGGCAGAAGCTAGTAAGTTATAATTCAAGCCAAAACAAAATTCAAGGCGAAAACGTAATCCGAAAGTAATTATCGTTTCCACACAAAAAACCTTGTAAGAATTATAATACGAGCCTCACCCGCTCACCCGCACGAATCAAAACAAAGATCAATTATTTCATTATGTCAGTCACGCATATATATATGTACTAAGTAAGTGTATTATGCTAATGTATACACATAATGTATTCGATAGCTGTGGTCAGAAAAAGAAGCGTAGGACGGTGGCAAAACAACTTTGTAGGGCTGGCGCAGCCGTCACAATCGACAAGAGAAATACATACATTTAATCACGTCTTTATCCCTTACGGACTAGACAGAGCCGAGGATAACAAAACCTTAAGGCCACGTTTAGCACGACTAAGGGTGAATAGGTGGAAAATGGAATCAAAATAGTGATAGGTTGCTAGCCTCATCGTCTATAACAAGATTCCTATGATTTTCGTTTCGCCCTCCCTCGATGGGCTTTTACCATCTGCGCGGGAAGAGAAGCAACTGGTATATTCTATGTTTTTTTTACTCCCAGATCAGCATTGAAGAACAGTTTTGATAGATATGATTATTTAAGTTATTACAAATAATGCATATATAAATCAAGTCTTTATTCCTTACGTGGTAGACAGAGCCTAAGGTAACAAGACCAAAATGCCACGTTTAGCATGATTGTGGGCGTATAGGTGGAAAGGGGACTCAAAATAGTGATGGGTTGCTAAGTAACTAGCTGCATCTCCCATTCCATCGTCTCTTTATTACAAACTAGCTTCTGCCCGCGACTTCGTCTGCGTAGAATTATACATAAAAACCTTCGTCTTCAATCACTCTATCTATTAAAAAAAACCGCATCAAAATCCGTTTTGTAGTTTTGAAAATATAAGCATACATAGGGACATAGGGACAGAGAAAGCGACTTTATTTTATACTATGTACCTAGCATGATAGTGACAAGTAATAACAGAGATAGTTGGTAAACATTGAAAAAAACTATCTTGCATCATTTGAAGCGAGTAGGTACATACGTAGGTACTTATTAATAAGCAGCTTCAGCCGTTTAATTAAATCCCAGTTGCACCCCAGCCCTGCACGTAATCCAATTTGTTAAAAACAAAACAATTTAAAGTTAAAAAATAAAGCAGTGATGACCCTGTTTGACCAGCGACAAGCCTCCAAACACGACCGGTTTTTCATGTTTCTTGCTGCCAACGGCAACATTCAAATATCCAAAGCACCACGAAACAACAAGCAAAATCGCACCGTAACTCTCCAAGTTACAGTCCAATGTAAATGCAAAGTATCCATCACTTGAGCCGTTCTTCCTCGCTTCGCTGTGACCCGAATGCGTCCTGTTCTGTCTTTAGCGGTTTGCGTATCGCCGTCCCCCTTTAAACTTGCTGCTAAGCCAGTTTTCACAAACATCAGAGATGTATCGTTGCTTAGTTAATATAGGTACCTATTTACTTAGCGTGTATCCAACATAGTGTTCGAGATTTATGATAACAGCCTCTGTAGTTTTGTTTTGGTAAGGTTTACTTTTACTCTGGTAAGAAAGGGTTTCCAAAGGTATCTATTATGGTGATGGATAACAACATACTCCACTCTGTTTCTATTGTCTCGGGACTGCCTTTAGTGTAATATGCTATTTTTGGTAGGTAGCATTGTAATCTTGAGATTTGCTTTTAGTTTTGCTAACAAAAGCTTAGCGAGAGTCCAAGTCTGCTTATAACGATACTTGAGTACAAGCAAAAGTATCTTTGTTACGATGTTTCTTGAAGACACATAACAAATATAGAGGGATGGGTGATATTTTAGGAATCATGTTATAGGCGATGTAGCTAGCAACCCCATCACAATTTAGATTCCCCATTCCTTCTATACGCCTACAATCATGCTAAACGTGACTTTTAGGTATTGTTGCCTCAGGCTCTGTCTACCCCGGGACAAACGTGATTTGTGTTTGTATGAAAATGGAAAACATAAAGTCAAATGTCATATTATTGTTATCAGAATTTGAAATCAGTGCGTATTTGTTTTTTTTCTTTACCTGTGTGCTGTAGTACTTCATGCCAAATTTCCGAGAAGTAATTTAAAGGTTTAGATTTTCACACTTTTAGTATGAAAATACGAAAATACATTTAAAGTTTGTATCTTTTGATCGCGTGAATTTAAAACTTCATGTTTCTACCAGAGCTCCAAATGATTCTTATCAATTTCAATTTGATGCCTTTTGAAGAACCTCATGAACAAAAGAGTTTTAATCGACCAACGGACGGGCCACGAGTTGACCCTTTTTAACTTTCGAGTTATGAAATCCAAGAAATTACAAACTTTGATTCTTATATCGCGTAATGAAACTTGCGACAAGAACTAAACGCTTGTTAGTACAGAAGTTGTAGACAGTAACTACATGAACAATGCTTTTTGTTTCCTTTGTTCTTTATTGCCATTTCAGTAAATGCAGACTCAAAGAAAATAACCTTGGTTGGAAAATATACAATACAATACAATACAAATACTATTTATTGAACACCACAAATCAGTACAAAACAATACAAGAACAAGAACAAGGTAGACAATAAAAGGTAGGTAGAAAATATATTCCAAAGAATTCAAAATTTTCCATGTGTGACTATAGAGAGATTATATGGGTATGATACTTCCAAGCTGGTCTGGGAGCAAAGCAAAACAAAATGTAACAGTAAAGTTGCTTCTCGTCCCGCACAGATGGTTAAAGCCCATCGAGGGAATGGGCGACATCCTAAGGTATCTTGATATAAACGATGCGATGATTCCCCTTTCCACCTAATACTACAAGGTCTTCTTAGCTTAGGATCTGTCGAACCCGTAAGGGATACAGCCGTGGTTCGTGTGTGTTTGATTGTAGAGGATGAAGCATACATACACACATACATACACAAATCTCGTCTGTATCCTATACATACGGGGTAGACAGAGCGTGAGGTAACAAAACCGAAAGGCCACGTTTAGCATGATTGTAGGCGTATAGGTGGAAAAAGGAAACAAAATAGTGATGGGCTAGCCGCATCGCCTATAACATGATTCCTAAGAATTTCGCCCATTCCTTCCTGCGGTACATTCTATGTTTTTCCTTTGCTCCCAGACCAGCATGGAAGATGAAGTATTAGCATAAAAATCGGACCGGTCAATTACAACTTCTAATTTCGTACATTTATTATTTTAACTCATTATACCGATTCGAGCCGGCAAATTTAATAATATACTACCTACATAATAACTACCATTTCAAAATACAATACTCTTTTGCCGTTGGAAAACAAACCGCCGCTCAATTTTGAGCCTCAGAGCAAAGTATTACGAGATACTTGGTTCCAAGTCGAGTGTGAAGTCGGAATTGTAAATAATAATGACACAGTCATCTCCAGTAGCACTTAAATGTATACTAAGTCAGTTTTTGTGATACAACAAATGTATTTTAATTCGCATAACGAGGTCGGAACAGAGTAGCGAGCACAATATGAAAGGTCACAGAAAGGTTATTGTTGTATGAATAAGTGGAAAAAATAAAGTTAAAATACACATAATGTTTCTTGAAGTTCATTGGTGTGACCTCATTGTTAATTCGGCATGTTTTTAACTCTTGTTTATAAATGGGTACAGTGAACAATTAAACAAGAAATTATGATAGGTAATATAGTGAATTTTGACATGAATTGATATATAATATTTTTTTCTCTTCGACATTGAAGATATCTCCAATTAATTTGTTTGACGGTGGAGGCGTTTTGCGTCTCCACTGAAAATAAATTATTTTTATTGTTTTTTTTTCTCTTCCTTTATTTCCATAACTAGGTACTTTGTTTTACTTTGACTAGTAGAGACTTTATACATCTCTACTATAGACTAATAATTTAAGGCTCGGGGACCTTATACATCCCTTTTATAAATGTATTTAATTTAATTAGAATTTAAGTATTATTACTGTATTTTATTTTGAAACTTTCTGCCAAGTTTCTTGCGGCGCTTTCTTTTGGCAATGATGGTCTTTCCGAATGCGCTGGTAGTTTCAAATAAAGACATTATGTAAAAGAGCCTTTTGATTGAGATTTTTGATTTGATTTAATTAATGATATTAAACTTTGACTGGTAAAGAATAATGTAATAACTTATGTCAATTTAGGTTAAATGTAGGTACTTAATATAGCATGCCAGCAACTGGCGGGCTGTGATGTGCACCAAACTCACTTCCTTACAAAGGCGAACTTATCTCTAAGGGATCTCTTACAGCTAACCTTCGAACGATGGACAGGACAAGAGAAACCAGTATAGACCAATAGAGCGACCGCTTAAAGGACGACAAAGCGAACCGAGGTGCGGGCGGGTAGTGCGACTGCCGCCGACCTCTCTCGGCCTCTTTCGCGGGCGAGGACTCATTTAAACGGTCGATCTACCCAAGCTTATTCTATTAAACAGGACACCTCTATATTATATAATGACACTAGTTAAAAGATACTACACGTGGCTAGATTGCCGCTAATCAAGCCAACAATAGCTGCGGAACATCAATTGGAGACAATTGCCGTAACTACCGCGTACGGCGCACCCCGTGCCAAGGCAACATGACCCGTATGCCACCAACCAGATACACTGCATACACAACTGTACTTTGTGAGCTCTTCGAATGCTCGAGTTTGTCTTGCTCACTCTAACGTAGGTACACGCATAAATAGGTATATACAAACCAACTGGCAGGTAATGCAAATATTAACAATTTGGTGTTAGAATTTAAGATGAATCGGAACAAACAAGAGTTTCTTTGTGAAATTACCCGCTGCCTCCGAAGGCGTTGCTGCTGTAATTTAGAATATTACATAACTAGCTTCTGTCCGCGACTTCGTCTGCATAGAATTATACATAAAAACCTTCCTCTTGAATCATTCTATCTATTTAAAAAACCACATCAAAATCCGTTGTGTAGTTTTGAAGATATAAACATACATAGGGACATAGGGACAGAGAAAGCGACTATTGTATACTATGTAGTGATGATAGTGAAGTCATCAGAATGTAGTAGGTTAGGTTAGGTTTACTATCAATTCCGAGAAGTATATTTACTGTTTCAGAAATTGTTTTATGACTAACGAGAATTATGACAAACCGTACATTCAGAACTTCAACTTTATGGGACAAGAAGAAGAAGAAGAAATAGAAATTTTTATTCACCAACACAAAAAATTCACAAAAATTCAAAAATTACAAAGTAGAATTAGATGCGAAGGTAAAATGGAAGGGAGACTCAGCGAGGTCGCTGTTTTTCAGTCTCCAACCAAACTAAATTAACGCCACAACACAACATTATATTATCAGTTCTGATTCGTTTCAAGGGTCTTTTGAAAGAACCTCTGATGGCCACTTGTTTGTTAAGTACCTTCACAGTCTAGACCGCCCGTTATCTGTACTATCTAAATAAGTTTTGTTACCTAACAGTATGATAAAACTATTTTTAACTAGGAATTTTCCAGATCGAATCGCGTTGTATGGTGATTCAGAACAATGGAGTACTTCAGTCTAGACGAGCTGTTATCACACTTAGAGGCTTGTTAGTCTGTCTAGTTCTAAATGACATTCAATAAGATATTGTTTTGTACAAATAGACGCTATATATGCATTGACCGTGATGAGATTCATTTAATGCTTCAAATTGATATGCTAGTATTGGTATAGCTATTAGATACTGCTACATTTGATTTTACATACCTACATACATACATAAATCACGTCTTAACCTCTTACGGGGTAGACAGAGCCTAAGGACCTAAAGGCCACGTTAAGCATGATTGTGGGCGTATAGGTGGAAAGGGGAATCGAAATAGTGATGGGTTGCTAGCCGCATCGCCTTTGATTTAGTTGGTCTGGAAAGAACAATTCCATAAGCAGGAGTATTATCCTATAGTTCTAATAAATTATCCAATTCTGCTACACGTCTTCTTTTTTCGAGGGAACGGGCCAAAATCGTAGGAATCCTGATAGGCGATGCGGCTAGCAACCCATCACCATTTTGATTCTCCGTTCCACCTACATCCCCACAATCTTTTAAGGTTTATAGGTCTTGTTAAATTAGGCTTTGGCTACCCCACAAGGGATATAGTCTTGATTTATGTATGTATGTATATACACTTTCAAAAAATCCTTAGCCCTACGCTATGGGAGTCCATGGGCAGCGGTAATTGTTTTCCATCAACCAGTAGGCTTATTATCACATTCATACAAGAACTTTCAAAATGAACACGATGGCGATTGCGAGCGAGTTAGGTAATAAGCCTACAAGTCCGCATGCAAATTTTTCCCCTATCACATAAAAAAGTCAGTCACAGTCGCCTTTTATAGGTATAACTAGCTTCTGCCCGCAACTTTGTCTGCGTAGAATTATACATAAAAACCTTCCTCTTGAATCACTCTATCTATTAAAAAATTCCGCATCAAAATCCGTTGTATAGTTTTGAAGATATAAATAAGCATACATAGGGACATAGGGACATAGAAAGCGACTTTATTTTATACTATGTAGTGATGATACAGATCGCAAGATGGGCCTAGTTTCTCGAACAATCCAAGTATCTTTGTAAGTTGTATCTTTTATAAGTCAATAGATCACCTAATGCTAAAGTAAGATCTTCAGCAACAAAGTAGTGGTCCTAAATTCTGGAGTTGTGGACAGAGGCCGTAAGTCTTTCTAATCGTGGGTTTAGAAAAAGTCGGGGTGAAATATAGTCGCGACCGGTCGGGCAGGTAGCCGTGCTGCGTTTGGTCGATCTACTGGCTAGAGAATCATGTACTTTGATCACAACACAAGTAACAACAAAGGGATCTTCAAGGTTTTATGTTACCTAATATTGGAAGCTTATCTTTATTGGTTCGTTAAATAAATTCGGCTTGAATATCCAGGCAAACATTTTAGCTTTACCTAACGCTAGCAGAGTTAGTAATCTTTTCAAACATAAAATTATTACAATATTCCAGTTAAAAAAAATAATCCGAAAAGTAAAGATATGGCCGGGAATCGAACCCGGATCCTCATTCCGTGACGCGTGCTATACCCCTACACCATCCATAGCAGGTAAGTAAAGCTATGGCCATAAATATTCTCTCAAGACATTTGCCGTAAGCTGTATACACGTACCATCACAAAACCCTGTCGCAATTGACAGGCCGCCGTCACTCAAACTCGAATGATATGTTGCCTTATTGCGATACGGTTCTACCACCGTGAAAGCATTTACTTACTTACTTACTTACATTTTCCTTACTGTAATGGAGGCTATCGCGTGTGAATTTGCCACTAGAGGCGCTAGTGTCGCGTGAGGTCCAATAAAATTCACTATTCACTGGTTTTGGCGGGCTTCGTAACATTCATTTACCTGTTGAAAAGCGATCTCCTTCGTAAAATTATCGCAAATATGGATTATTTGGCGATGAATGAACGCTTTGAAAGCGGTTTTTTTCCGAACAAAACGGAACTGCACAACATTGCGGCATAGTTACTCAATATGATGATAGTTATTTATAATTAATAAACTTAATGAGATTCAAGATTTAAAACTTTGTTTCGGCGCCGACTTATGAAGTCGCTTCTGACTATACCTCTGGCCCTTAGTCGACAGTAGCGCCAACTGGTGAGCAAAGAAACGATAGTCGCATTGCGTTATTCTACTCGAGTACTAGTCAGGTCTAAACGGGGCTCCGATACAAAGTCAAACCAGACCCTAGTCATATAAATTTAAATCGAATGGTCTTCGTCTGTACACTGCGTTACCTCGCTCCGCAGCGGCTTTTTGTCCATTGTGTGACTTCATCATCATCATCATCAGCCTATATTAGTCCACTGCTGGACATAGGCCTCCCCTAATGAGCGCCATAGCGCCCTGTCTTCAGCTTGACGCATCCAGCATCTACCTGCAGCCTTTCGCAGATCGTCATCCCACCTGGCCGGAGGGCGTCCTACGCTACGTTTGCCGAGTCGCGGTCTCCACTCAAGAACACGTTTCCCCCAGCGGTTGGTTCTTCGCGAGATGTGGCCGGCCCACTGCCACTTCAGCTTGCTAATTCTTTGAGCTATGTCGGTAACTCTGTGTGACTTATTGTTCATCAATAACCTTTTTATCCATTTCCATAATACATGGAACTATAATAGTCATTTGAATAAAGATGCGTGTGCGCACGACGTTGGTAACTATGGTGAGAATAAATACATGTCACGCTTGGTTGAAGTTTGGCGTTGTTTGTACCCAAAAATAACTCAAAAAGGGCGCTCTTTACAGGTGAACTGAAACAACAACTCACTTTAACACACATACATACATACACAAATCACGTTATCCCTTACGGGGTAGACAGAGCCTAAGGTAAGACCTACAGGCCACGTTTAGCAAGACACTGATGGCGTAAAGGTGGAAAGTGGAATCAAAATAGTGATGGGTGAAATCAAAAAGCGTTCGTGTAGCGATAAAGAACAATGTAACCCTTCACCGCGACGACAACATTCCTGGCAGCTGCGTGATAGCGGGGTGATAAGGGCGTCAATATTGACCTGCGCGCGCGCCGGTTTGCTGCGCGGGGTTGTTCATTGTAAGTGGGGGTAGATGTCTGTGATTACTTACCTAATTTATATATTAACTAGCTTCTGCCCGCAACTTCATCTGCGTAGTATTATACATATAAACCTTCCTCTTGAATCACTCTGTCTATTAAAAAAAACCGCATCAAAATCCGTTGTGTAGTTTTGAAGCTATAAGCATACATAGGGACATAGGGACAGAGAAAGCGACTTTGTTTTATACTATGTAGTGATAGTGATAACAGTATCATCATCGTCATTTCCAGCCTACATACGTCCTATTGCTGGGCACAAGCTTCCTCTCACAATGAGAGGGCTTGGGCTATAGTTCCCACGCGGGCCCAGTGCGGATTGGGAACTTCACACACCGTTGAATTGCTTCGCATGTGTGCAGGTTACCTCACGATGTTTTTCCTAAATAATCTCACTGAGTTACTCATCAGCTCAGGATATAAAAGAGCTTGTTATGTGGTTCGCATACCATCCTGCCGGAGTTATTCCGCAGTAAACAGTCTATTTCAGCACATTAACATGCAAAACACATCATACCTCATCCGCGGCAAACATAGCCAAGTGTATGTAACATAGAGCAAATAACCTAAAAGAGAAGAAAATTACATTTAATTCATCTATACTTTAGGCTTATTGTCTAACTGGCTCGCAATCGCCATCGTGTTCATTTCGACAGTTCTTGTATGAATGTGAGAGCTAGCTGATTCCGATGTCAATTGTCAGCCCATACGTGAACTGTCAAAATGAACGCGATGGCGATTGCGAGCGAGTTAGAAAATAAGTCTATTTCACTACATAGTACAAAACAAAGTCGCTTTCGGCCGTCTGTCTCTCCCTATATATGCTTGGATCTTTAAAACTACGCAACGGATTTTGATGCAGTTTTTTTAATAGATAGAGTGATTTAAGACAAAGGTTTGTATGTATAATACATGCGTCATATAGAAGAGAAACACTGATTGCATCCGTGCAAAGCCTGGGCGGGTCGCTAGTTTACACTAATACTATCAAGAGGTAATGTTTGTGAGTTTGTAACGTTATATCTTTGGATATACAGAACCGATTTAGAAAATTATTTCACTAATACAAAGCCACATTATTTGTGTGTCATGCTGTATTTATTTGCACGGACGAAGTCGCGGGTAACAGCTGGTATGAAATAAGATTAAGCTGAGTCGAAATTGGCGATTACTGCATTCCGATTGGCCAGCCCAAGGTCAAACAAAAAAAGGGGTTAAGTTTGAAATAGATGATAACCTATTTACTTATGTAGAAAATTCATAATTGTATATTCTCCAGTATTTATTGGTGGATAATGTGGGTGGTGAATGAAATTCTTCTGATTATTTATTTCATTTATTTATTCCATTATTTGGCTTTATTCCATTTAGGTGATGAAGGAAAATCAATCGTGAATAAATAAGTATTGTTTGTATGCTTTTTCCATGCTGGTCTGGGAGTATTGAAAAAAACATAGAATTTACCAGTTGCTTCTCTTTCCGCGCAGATGGCAAAAGCCCACCGAAGGAATGAACGAAAGTCTTAGAAATCATGTTTTAGGCGATGCGGCTAGCAACCCATCACTATTTTGATTTCCCTTTCCACCTTAACGCCTTTAATTACGCTAAACGTGGCCTGTATGTATGCTATAAGTGGAAATAAACTGATGTGTTACCATGCTTGGATAGCCCCTGTTGCCACTCTATTTAGCTATTTCCTCTATGTGGCTACTACATCAGCTGCCGTGAAAAAAATATGGCGGCCTTGAGTTCAACAAATAACCTACTTATTCGTTTTCTCTTGCAAATATCTAAATAAACAAACCGTTATCAATTTATCAGTTGTTTATATATGCGAAGCGAATACGAAGGTCATTTTTATCGATGATTTTGTCAACGCTATCGCTAGATGTCGCACTGCTTTCAGTTTTGGTTAGCAACGTTTTGTTTCAGTCATTTTCATTTCGTCCAGTGTAGAAGGAAATGTGTTTTCGATAAACTAAATAGAAGTGTTCATCATAACTTGGCGTTGAAGTTTACATAAGCTTTGTTTAGATTATTGTGTATTGTTTGTTGTTTAGATAAAAGTCCATCGAGGGAATGGGCATAGGAATCATATAGTCGATGCGGCTAGCAACCCATCACTATTATGATTCCCCTTTCCACCTATACGCCCACAATCATGCTAAGCGTGGCCTTTGGGTCTTGTCACATTAGGCTCTGTCTACCCCGTAAGGGAAAAAGACGTGATTTATGTATGTATGTATTGTTTAGATTGTAGTGTAGTTGAAAACTTTTCGTTTAGGCTGATCTAGCAGCCATGATACTTCATTTCTTGGACTATATTCTGAATTAAAATGGCGTCCATTAGATGATTAACAAAAAACAAAGCCTTAACTTCGATACATACATAAATCACATGGGTGGTGTACGGGTATAGCACGCGTCAGGGAAAGACATGGATCCGGGTTCGATTCCCGGCTATAGCTTTACTTTTCGGATTTTTCTATGTGTTCTAATTTTTAGTGTCGTTTAGAAATATTAAAGCTCTTATTATTATTCTAGACTAGACTAGACTAGACAGTCTAGACCAAAAATACTATGCCTGAGTGACTCTCCAGGACGGCGGCATGCCCGACAAATGTCGACCGTACCGTCCTTCAGGATATACCTCCGGTAGTTATTAGTCATGATAACTTCGTCCGCAATTGCACAGGCAAAACCTTCGGTTCCCCGAAGAGATCCCCGAACCGTATTACTAACACCGCCTGTTACCATCGAAGATAAGACAACCATTAAAGCACACGTGCATTAAATACTATCGCTTCTGTCAGGAATGCTGTGCGTCAATCGATTTTCCGTCAGACATGACCACAGACCCCGACTATGCGGATTCCGTGCTAGAATATTAAAATTTAACTATCCAACGCCTTTATGTTGGAAACGTGAAATTCTTTTCTTTACGAGATACACGATAGGTGATTCCAAGGTTGTACACACATGTGGGTGTTGAGGGTGGAACAGAGTCTGATATGGAAACAATGGTTCATGTCATGTGGAGCCACAACGTTTCGTCGCCTAAATAACATTTATTATGTTTTTTGAATTTTATAGCGCATTGGTTTCGACTGTAATGCTGTAATTTTTTATTGACTAAATAAATAAATAAATAAATAAATGTCAGAGTTTTAATGATAGCGATAACTAATGATTTGATCTTGACAGTGGCATTGAGATACGAAAAAACGTCAATATTTTAAAAAATCATTCAAAATTCACATACACGAATCACGTCTTTATCCCTTACGTGGTAGACAGAGCCTAAGGTAACAATACTTACAGGCCACGGTTAGTAAGATTGTGAGCGTGGAATCAAGTGGAATCAAAATAGTGGTGGGTTGTTAGCCGCATCGCCTATAATGATTCCTATGATTTCCGTCCATTCCCTCGATGGGCTATTACCATTTGCGCGGGAAGAGAAGCTACTGGTACATTCCATTCATTTTTTCTTGTTTCATTTTATTTGTTCTTTCAAGAAAAACTACATCATAAATTGTACATTGAATTAGGAGAATTTAGATTGAAATCGTCAATGATTGAGTCACAAATTTTAGCTGAGTAAATATTATGAAGCATCTAATAAAATTATGAACAAAAAATATTTACCTTGCTACTCCGTTAGGTACTCACGTGCAAGATAACCAAGCCTGTGTGAAATATACATGTTCACTCACTGTACGACTTTGGTTTGCATGTGTAACAGTAGTGCTCATTAAACTTTTTTAATGATCCCGTAGAGGGATCCAAACGCGTCAGTGTTTGTGTGGTGTAAGGGATAATTAAGTTTGTGGGACATATATATTTCGCACAAGCTTGGTTGTTTTGCACATGAGTAGCAAGGTAAACATTTTTTGTTCATTGAAATTTATCTCCGCAATGTAACGCCTGATTCAATAAAATAATAAAATTAGGTTCGTTCTCGTATAAGCCTCATTTATTCCCTATCCCGTGGGAATTTCTAAAAACCCTTCTCAGTGCTCCGCTGGGATACTCAAGGTATACGTCTGCCTAATTTCAAATTCCTAGGTCCAGTGGTTTAAGCTGTGCGTCCCAGTCAGTCACGGTAAGGTCACGGTATAACGGTACTGTTTTATAGGTATAGATAATACTTATCAAAATAATATAATTATAATTATAATTATACAGAAGCATTCTTACCTACCTACAGTTTTCAGCTTGTCACTTTTTCCTGCTGTTTATATTTTTATCAACTTTGAGTAAATGCAGTAAACAGGAAAAGTCTACCGCTATCGAATCAAACCAGTGGAGCGATAGTGATTAAAATGAAGTATTCATGTTTACATTTATTTTTGTTTATTACAGAAATGGCCGATGATCCATTGCAAAAATGGTCCTAAACTTGGTGTGGACACCACAAGATCTCTCTTCAGGCATGTATCAGTGAAGACCGAAGTTCAAAGGAAGAAAGTTGGAAGTTGTATTTATGCGTCCTTAAGAAACTTCCATGGTGGTCTGGGAGCAAAGGAGAACGTAGAATGTTCCAGATGCTTCTCGTCCAAACGCAGATGGTAAAAGCCCATCGAGGAAATTGGCGAAAATCAAAGGAATCGTGTTACAGGCGACGCGACAAATACACGCATAAATCCAAGTCTCAAAAAGCTTATTGAGGGAATTCGAGAAAATCTTAGGACTCAAGGCGATGCGGCTACCAGCACTATTTTGATTCCCCTTTCCACCTTCACGTTCCCAAATATGCTAAAAGTGGCATTTAGGTCTTATTACCCTGGGTTCTGTACCCGTAAAGTTTTAAGTAGTGATCTATGGGAGACGTGCCAATGGCAGGAGTTGTTAGCGGACCGATCGTCAGAAGCCTAAACAGGGAAGACTATATCCTGGCCCTCCAGCATCGGCTGGGGTAAGGATCTGCGGTTGGTTTTGCGGCAGCCTTGCAATAGCTGCAATATACCTATCCGAAAGCAACATTCTTTTTTCTCCCCTTCCCGCTTTCCCCTCCCCCTGACGACGCATGTCTCAGAAACCCAACTCTCTCCCTCTAGTTTATTGTAAAAAATATATCAAATTGTTAACCAAAAATTTGGATTCAAACCAAAAAATGTGAAGGATGTGAATAGGTTTCAGCTGGTAAAAGTTCCAGCATTACTGGACCCTCCATCCACAGTGTCCATGAGGATTTTCCGGCTCACGTTCTTAATTTTTGAGCCTCAATGTGAAAAAGAGCACGGACCTCGCGTCTGTGGCCGCAGAAAGGTGGGACGTTATAATGATTAAGGATTAAACGAGGTGATCTAACCCTGACAAGTGTTTCAGTCTCCCATCATCTAAAAAAAAGTAGTGGTCTATACAATATCTGTCCCGACCTGGGATCGAACCATCCTGGGTCAGGTTCTTTAGTGGTTTGACATTTATTGTTATTATGTCTTCCACGCAATTATGTAAGAATGTAAAGCTGATGATAACAATGGTTATAGCGATGTGTATGCACTACACGTGTTGACCGTGATATGTTCATTTGGTAGTGTTATGTGGACTCAAGGTGTGGCTAATACATAACGATGTATATAGACGTTGTGTGCAAATGAGTCTTTCCGTATTTGCAGATAGCGTCAAGGTCGCGCGACGTGATATCTTTATTGATTTTAACTCAAATCGGGAGTGTCTTATCAGGGCAAATAATGGACATAATATTTGCTAAATTGATGGAGGTTTTCTGTTTATTTACCTTTACTACATAATACATAACAGTTATTTGATTTTAACATGCTTTTTTACACAAGGAATCGGGTCACCTGGTACCTATTTTATCAACTCGATAATTGATGGTTGACAATTCGAAATACAATGCGTATTCTATATGAAACCAACCGGCGTGGATTCTCGACGAGTTTGTAATGGAAACAGAATTGTCACGTCACCGACAATTGTCGCGTTGGTGAAATAGGGATCTGATGGTAAGCGAGAACAAAAACAAATGCGTTGCCAGCCTAGAGGACTAAGAATCATGTGCTAGTAACTTCACCGGCTGTCTTACACTCCACGCCTGAACACAGCAGGGCAATCACTGCTGCTTAGGGTTAACAACATAGACGGTGGTAGTGATGCAGAATTAGCACGATATGATGATTTGACGAAATATGCTGATACTTCAGCATAGCAAGGCTACACAGCAAGGCTACATTAAAAATTGCTACGATAAAAAGTGAATGATCCTGCTTAAATTATTAAAATAAATACAAGATAAATAGTGACTGCATTTAATCGTATTCTATCAATTTTAAATCGAGGGCTTTCCAACGAACGTCATTTTATTATGCCTCATAAAGATTTTATGGATATTTTTAGAGCTTATTATTATGATTGCAGTATGTATGGAAGCAGCTAAATGCCCAACAGTGGGGTGTACAGGCTACACATGTTGATGTTAACGAACCCAACAATAATATCCCATTTGTCATATTTGGATCATAATGAAAATTGTCAGCGTCTTCGAAAAATATTCATATTCTGGCGAGTACTCTTGCACTTACTCCAAAGTTGGTATACTGTCAAATGACACGGTGACATAATAAGCCGCGCTTGCACATTTGAGAATTTCATTTGAAATTGACTATGAGATTTTCAGAAAAATCTAGAATAACTCATAATGAACCTACAAAGTAATTCATTGGTGTGTGAAGTTCCGAACCCGCGTTGTGCCAGCGTAGGAATTGTAGTTTAACCTCTCATTCTTAGCTGTCACTTTCAGTATGGATCTGACAGCGAGCGAACCTAAACTGAATCCTAATTGAATCGCATTAAGACGTCATAGTAACCCCAAGGTTTGTGCTCAGCTGTGGTACTGGGACGTACGCAGGATCTTCTTCTTATGATGCCTCTCCAACTAATGAAGGTTGGAAGTGAGTTCAGCATATTCTCTGTCCTTGACAGTGATGGGTTGCTAGCCGCATCGCCTATAAGACGATTCCTAAGACTTTCGCCCATTCCCTCGATGGGCTTTTACCATCTGCGCGGGAAGAGAAGCAACTGGTACCTAAATTCTATGTTTTTCTTTACTCCCCAGACCAGCATGGAAGAATCCCATCACTATTTTGATTTCCCTTTCCACCTATACGCCCTTATAGACTACAGGCCCACATACAAAAAATGTGGGTCATATGAACCACCAGGTGCCGTATATAGGACGATATAAGAGCATAAAATAATAAGATTCAGCACTATGCCGTCACTTGTAAGCTGTCCAACTGGGTGCTGGTGAGAATTCAAAAGTGCAACCCTCGATTTTTTTCCCTTGTCGCATGATTTTTGTACGGCGTTGCGGAATAATGAATTAGAAGCTGTATTGAAACAGTATGAAACTGATGCCGTACAAAATGGTGCGCCACAAAGTCGGTAATTTTTTTTGATTTTCTGACCATTTCCAGGGTAAATTTGGTCATTTGATTCTGTACGGCATCAGTTTCATATTGTTTCAATACAGCTTCTAATCCATTATTCCGCAACGCCGTACAAAAATCATGCGACAAGGGGAAAAAATCGAGGGTTGCACTTTTGAATTCTCACCAGCACCCAGTTGGACAGCTTACAAGTGACGGCATAGTGCTGAATCTTATTATTTTATGCTCTTATATCGTCCTATATACGTCACCTGGTGGTTCATATGACCCACATTTTTTGTACGTGGGCCTGTAGTCTATTAATCATGCTAAACGTGGCCTTAAGGTTTTGTTACCTTAAGCTCTGTCTACCCCGTAAGGGATAAAGACGTGATATTATGTATGACTAGGCAGTGCTGGATGGAGATGGAATGGATGGTGCATTCACAGCCATGATGTATCTACACGGAGTCTTTTATAAGGCTCCTTTTCACCTATGAGCTCTTTTATATTCGCGTCTGCAGCTGTACTGAAGATAAAAACTGTAACAGTCACTACCAGGCCGTCTGTTACAAAAACCACCAATCAATTAGAGCCCATGTAAATATAGATCACGCAGCGGCGGCGTGCGCGTGATTCGCTCGTGGCCTGCGCCTGCGCGTTGCGTAACTAATTTCGATCTATTGATAAAGAGATAGCGACACGTGGAGGTTCGCGCTGAGGTGATAATTGATTACTTTGTAGCTAAATGGAGGCGTCAATGCACCCGATGAGACCTAGTGGTTCCGTTACGAATTGAACGACATGAACGCGTGCAGTGCCTTGGTTTTTCTTGGTTTGTTCTCTCTTGACAAAGTGCTAGTTAAAGTAGGCTAAACTTCCACCAGAGCTGTGTGAGGAATGTATTTTTTATGAACCAATAGAAACGCTTCATTTACTTATCCGCTCAGCTCAGCTCTAGTAGAAACACATCAGCAAAGCGAGGTTTTTTGATATGTTGCTAGATAGATGTTGACTGGGCCCGTGTGGGAAGTACAGCCCAAGCCCTCTCATTCAGAAACGAGACCTGCGCCCAGCAGTGGGACGTATACAGGCTGGAGATGATGCTGATGATGATGCCAGACATACGCTCCGCTCCAGTCCTCACCGCATCCCGCTCGCTTACTTGAATAGAAGTTAGCTACCCATCCTCGCACCGCTCAGCTATACATATGCACATCTCTGGTGGAAACAGTCACGACTTTCCACTTCCTTGCTACACATCCGCGCACCGCTCAGCTACGTCGCACATTTGTGGTAGAACCGCAAGACCCTGTGGAGTTTGCGTCCATGCTACCGCCATTTTCGCCAATTCTGCCGCAGCGGTTGCGCTATGTTTCGGCGTGGAGAGAACGACAGATGGTGAAATTATTGGGACGTGAGACCATTATGGTCTAGAGGCTGGCTCGCATATGTAATGCTCAGGTGTTGCCGATGATCTAGACAATGATGCAGATCCCGTACCCAATAGATGATTGACTTTGCTTTCCAAGGTTCGGAAAACAACATTTGAATATATCTACCCCTGGCAACTGTTTCAATAAAGCGACCATAGTCGGTGATATGTGACCATTCTGTTTACATTGCTTACTCGACGAGAATCTACGACAGTGGGCTTCATATTGAACGCGCATTGCATTTCAAATTGTCACTTGTCACCGACAATGTAGAATTGGTGAAAAAGAGGCAAATTACATTCGTGTTATTAAATTTCTAAATGTTACTGAAAATTAGGACACAGAAAAATCCGAAAAGTGAAGCTATGGCCGGGAATTGCACCCGGATCCTCGTCATTCCGTGACGCGTGCTATACCCCTACACCCATAGCAGGTGGGTAGTCTTCGAATTTTTCCACCTGTTACTAGCTGTCACGTGACCTTGTTACTATGCGATTTTTTGTCGCTAAGCGTTGTCTGTTTGAATGATGTGTTTATTGAACACCCACCCACTAGGGACTCGTGATATTCGACGGTATCTTATCACAGCCATCCGATACCACAATTGTCACCTTGGATGTCTAGAAGTCGACATTTGCATGCGCTGTAGAGTGCAAACGACTTGGAATCGAGGACTTTATACATGAGATGCATTGCCAATAGTAACGGTGACATGCTATAGTGTTTACCAATGGCAATTCATTTGACATTTCTGACAACGCTATTGATTCTGACACTCGACTGGCGTTTGATGATTCCGATGAAGTGACAGGGCACTTCAAGTGGCCCATAAAGGAATGACACGCTCAATAGGTGTTAATTTCCACAGAAATTACTACTATTGGCAGAGTGCAAAGCGGGTGGAGGGGGTAGCCTAAACGATCACAGCGCTCGCTACGGCTAAAATTGTCATTTTTGTCGCTGACTTGAGCTGTCAAATCCATATTGCAGTAAACATTTTCTAATCGTTTTTGAGATAAAGATATAGTCCTGGTAAGATGTGTTGTTGTGAATTGTAATAACACCAAGAAGAATAGCGACTGTAAATTTTACCAATTTCCAAGACCATGGTGGAAACGAGACCAAAGAAATAAGTGGATATTTGCCGTAAGAAAAAAAAAGTAAGTTACCTAACCTCTAAAATTTCACTGAAAACAACAATTTTAATATTATTGGCAATCATGTTACTGACTACCATTGTCCAAAATTGTGTAATATAGTAAAATAACACATGATTTCATTAATATTTTTCACAATATTTACTTACTTCTTGTTTGACAGCGGTGACAATAATGTCCATAATGGCCGCCTGTCACGTGGCGCTGTCGTCGCGCTCGGTCCCAGCGTCGGTTATTACAAGCCTTTTATTAACTTGCAATGTATGTAATGTTTGTTCATCTTATGGTCCAGGACATGCTGAGTTGGGACCATTTTGTGACAATTTATCTGTTTGATTTGGGATATCATAATAAACTTTTCTTTCTTTCTTTTTCTCTGTTGGGGTGGAATCTTGCGACTCACTTTTGAAGCAGATATCCTCAACCGATTGAGCTGAAATTTTGCATACTTGAGTAAGTCGGATGACAGTACAGTAATCTGGTAGAGGAGTTCTGGTGACCCAGCCAGGATCGTCAGCAGGAGGGAACTCTTCAACGGCTAGTCAATTGACTTGAAATTTGGTACATACTTGTAGGACGGATGACAATGCAAGTACAGTCAGCAAAAAACACTGTTAGCAAAAAAAAAGTATTAAAAATAAAAATTTTGGAAGAAACACGGTATTTAAAAAGTTGACGCTTAAAGTGAAGTATACATATTGATAAATATTGCGGATAGAACGGAATTGTGCATCGCTACCACCATCTTATTTGCTAATCCTGCCTCCAAGAAGCAGTGATAATGTCTATATGTAAGTATATATAGTAGACAGCCTAAGGTAAAAAGACCTAAAGGCCACATTTAGCATGATTGCGGGTTTAGGTAGAAAGGGGAATCTAAACAGTGATGGGTTGCTAGCATCGCCTATACCATGATTAAGGAACCGCCACTGATTAGCAGTCACATGATAAAGGAACAGCTGGTACATTCTATGTTTGTCCTTTGCTCCCAGACCAGAATGTAGGTCTGTAGGTACCTACGTGTTTCACGTGTGGATATTATGTAAGAGCCATACAGCTATCATAACAAAGGCACTTTATGAGAGTGTTTTTCAGACACATCGTCGCCAATGATTCCCACTGATTAGAAGTCATTGAGACTGCGATAACAGAATGATAACAAGTCCTTGATATGATCATGCCATGTCGCATATCAATAAAGTCAACAACAGAGTCATCACCAAACATAAACGTTAACCAAACGAGATATAACTCAAAATAACTTGGCATTTTGGACAGAGATAATTGCATTATGGTCCTGATAATGTTTTTTGGGGTTCCGTACCAAAAACCACCTTGTGCTAAAAACCAATGGGCGAAAGTCTTAGGAATCATGTTATAGGCGATGCTAGCAACCCATCACAATTTTGACTTCCCTTTAAAGCTATTATACGCCCTTCACGCTAAAAGCCTTAAGCTTTTGTTACCTTAGGCTCGGTCTACCCCGTAAGAGATAAGGACGTGATATATGTATTTATGTGTGTATACTCAAACGATAAAAACGGGACTTTATTACTGAGACTCCGCTGTCCGTCTGTCTGTCATCAGGCTGTATCTCAAGAACTGTGACAGCTAGACAGTTTAAAATCTCAGCGAGAACCATCGGTGGACGAGTCCGAGCCGCGCTTGGCCGGTTTTTCATAGTTTTCTTTGCGGATGTTTTTGTTAAGGCTGTCAAGAGGTTCTAGAGTTGGATGTATCTGTGAGCGGAAAGTGTTAGTTGGTACATTGACGTCAAAGGCGTGATAATAAGCATACATTTATAATGTACATAATAATATGAGTGTATCATGTTAAGTGTTATATAAAAAGATTTGTTGCCATACAATTGTTGCACTTGCTCTGTTACGTAACTAGTAGGTACTCGTGACATACAGGCACAATGTGTTGTAAAATTACATACATAGGTAAATAACGTCTTTATATTACGGGGTAAACATAAAAGGTCTACAATCCAAAATTTATTTTTACATGTCTTTTTTGAAATTACCTGCGTATTCGGAAATACCATCATTGCCAAGAAGAATGCGCCGCAAGGAACTTGGCAGACAGTCTTTAAAAAAAAAAACATTAAGCTAATACTTACCTACGCCTATTGTCTACTTTGTTCTTTGATTCTGTATTGTTTTGTACTGATTTGTGGAGTTCAATAAAGAGTATTTGTATTGTATTGTATTGTAATACTTAAATTAAATACCTACATTTATAAAAGTGATGTATAAGGTCCCCGATCCTTAGACCTAGAGTAGAGGGATCGAAACGCATCAGTGTTTGTGTGGTGTAAGGGATAATTAAGTTTGTGGGATTTATGTGTGTTTGACAGTAGTGGAGGGAGGGTATTGCACGAAAAAACATATATATTTCACACATCCTTGGTCATCTTGCACGTGAGTAGCGGAGTAGCAAGGTAAATATTTTTTGTTCATTGAAATGGACCTCCGCAAAGTAAGGCCTGATTCAATAAAATTGATTGTACCAGGATTCTCTTTTTGCAAGATGGACTTAGCACGCCTCACAAAGTAACCAAAATAAATCCATTTTTAAAACACCATAAATTTCAACTAACAGCGATAAATTACAGTTTTTTTAACGACCTTGGCAAATCCTGTTTGAAAATAAAGAAGATAAAATAAACTTAGAAACGTGACCAAATTTTAAATTCACGTTTGTTGTAAAAAACGTTAGTAGTTTTATACTCTTGGTTTTTCTGGTAGCTGATGAAAAGTCACGGAAGGACGGACGGGAGCTTCTTTTTGAGGAATTAGTGATGAAGCAGACCGAAAAAGAGATGGTGGGACAATTTGGACACGTTAGGGAGGACTGGCCGAGATTGCGAAAGTCTGGAAGTTGTAGAGGTTGAGAGGAGAGGCGTTTTCCCAGCAGTGGGACGTCACAATTTGCTAATAAAATGTTTAAAATACTTTCTACCGCGGCCTGGGGTGGCCATTTTCTCTATTAGACAGAAGGATAGGAGTATAAACAAGTGTTGGAGAAAATTGAACCGACGGAATTTACCATGAGCTTTTCGGTGAAGGAAATGATCGCGAGGAAGCCTGGAACATCTGCCAAGCAATTCATTGGTGTGTGTGAAGTTCCCAATCCGGACTGGGCCCGCGTGGGAACTATAGCCCAAGCCCTCTCATTCTGAGAGGAGGCATGTGCCGAGCAGTGGGACGTAAGGCTGCTGATGATGATGATGAGGAATCGACGGAAGTCTTATACTCTTACATACTGAAGAGACATACCTATAGATCTATAGAGTAGAAAAAGAATAAAGGAGGCGCTAAACATCCCTGTAAAACGCACCTGTGATTCCCCAAGTCTTGCAGGTGTCCCTGGGCGATGGTGATTACTTTCCATCAGGTGACCCGTCTGCTCGTTTTCCCCCTCTTATATAAAAAAAAATACCCATTCAAAATTGTTGACTATCTTTCACGTCAAAATGGTGCTATCCTGTAAAAATAGTACCGGGAGTTACATGAACTGGGATGGTTAGTATAGGCTAGTAGATGCTAGAATATTGGATATTCTTATGTAACTAAACACTCATACAAAACTACTCTAACATATCATAAACCGTACGCAAAAAATATACAACTCAGACCAGACAAGCGCGACTTGGCAGACAAAGAGGGTTCCTTCGCCATTAAATTGGAGTGGAGACGTCCACCAACGACGATGACTTTGCTAAAGTCACGGGTTCGTGGTGGATGCGGTTGGACCGAGGCAGCTGGAGGTCTATGGAGGGCCATGTCCAACAGTGGACGTCATAATGGCTGATGATGATGATAAAATTGGAATAATAAATGTGGTCGATCATAAGACGTCGAAGGACCATTTTTTTGTACCATTTTTGGTTTTAAGCGTTGTTTTATTTTTATGACGCATGTATTTCATGTTATAATTGTCTCTCACCAAACTTCGTTTTGCATGCGGTGAAGTCTGAACTGAAGAAAAATGGACTTTGCCAAACTAAAGAAATCCCTCCTTTGAATACTGAACCCCAAAATTCGTATAAAACCGGTTGTGTGCGGACCATAACTTTATTAAAATGAGACTCTAAAAACTTGGCAAGGCAGGCCTCATATTATACTACCGGTTCCGTAGAGACAAATATTTGATAAAACGTCAAGTCATAAATATTAGACTAGAACAGATGAAAAATGCGTTTGAGGTACCTACCCCATCTACCAAATCGATACAATTATGTGAATTGATTGAACAATAGAAAACAAGACCATTTTTAATTCACCATGTTTGCTACATTAAGCTTCACACATTCGAATTTGCTAAATTGTCGATTTCATCCTTAGTTTCTTCATTATTTTTTACATGCGTACACAAATTACGTTTTAACATAACATAACGTATCAAAATTACATGATTCCTTAGATTGGTACATTCTGTGTTTCTTCTTTACTTTGTTTTTTTTCGCTCCCAGACCAGCATGGGAGCGAATTATTTTTTAATCGCAAAATCCAAGGCCATTCCACTAATAACCGTCCAAAGGACCCCAAAACTCGATTTAGCATCGCATAGTAACGTATACTCGTTAACGTGCGCGCGCGCATAAACGCGACGCTGGCGGAATGGGAACCGGGTCAGTGGGGCTGGCTCTATCCGCCATGTTTTATTATCTGTCTTATTACGTCTAGAAACTGGAGTTATAGGTGACGTTATGTCAGTTGATACCTTATGCGGGTTCGGATAGCAACTACCATCTTACTCGCTAATCCTAGCGCCAAGCAGCAGTGCTCGCTTGCAATTGACAGCCAGTAGAATTACCAACACATGAGATATTTTCCGTGACGTCCGTCGCGAGCACTGTAATTCGTAATTTGTCTAATAGAAAACATGTTCTAGGTCAGGTGTGGCGAACCTTTTTTGGTGGACGTGCCATTTTTTCACAAATAAAGTAATAATTGGCTCTGACCTGTCATCAAAGACCCTGTTGTCTTAAGAGTGTGTTGTTATTTTACCATCGTATGACCACATTGCCCTTTTCCCGCCCTATTTCATAATAAAATCATCTTAAGTTGGTGATTTAATGGTCATTCGCCAGCCCTGTTCTAGGTTGACCACAGATTTGCAATGCTCCGCCGTTATATGTACATGGGATGGGCAGTGGTGATTGTTTATCATCTGGTAAACCACTTGCACTTTTACCTTCCTTGTCTTATAAAAAAGAGAGTCCAAAGCACAGTAGCTGGTTGTATCGGGCTGTCACCATCGTCTACTTCCTTGAACAAATCCACTAAAACTAGTTACTACGTCGGTCCTCTCTTACCGGATTAAGGTGATTCGAGTTACCGAGGAGTTTACTCTGGCGTTTCTCAGTTACCGGGTTGAGGTGTGGTTCAAGTTACTGAGGCGTTTACTCTAGCTTTTCCCACTTACCGGGTTGAGGTGTGGTTCAAGTTACTGAGGCGTTTACTCTACCTTTTCTCTCTTACCGGGTGAGATGTGATTCGAGTTTCCGAGGAGTTTACTCTCGCGCTCTCTTGCCAGGTTGAGGCGCGAGTTACCGATTAGTTTACCCTGGCGTACTCTTGTTAGATTGAGGCGTAAGTTACCAAGGACTTGGAAGATGAAAGCAGATCTATAAAAATGAAAGTCCTGACCCACTGAGTGGCTCGTAAGGCGCCTAGTCCAAATTATTGGACCTAGAAAGCTGTAATTCTGCAGTTTCTTTTATGATTTAGACGGGTAGAATTTTTTATAGTCTTTAGCAGGAATTTAGCTTTAAATCCTTCCCTGTGGCGATACGTACGAAAGATATATAGATGCGATATGTAGATGAATTAAGGCGATATGATGACAATGGTGGGAAGAAAGTAGTGACAAGCTTAAGCTATCCCTTACAGTTAAATCTACCAGATAAAAGATGATGAGAGGAGAGAACTGCAATAGTAAAGTATTTTTTAAATCGGACAAGATAAATCGGATAATTGGATGTTTTCCTCCAAATGGTTTTCGAATTAGAGCATACTAAAAAAATGAACAATGCCAATTATTAGCAACATAACCATAAGCAAATCCAAAGCAGCCGCTAGTCCAAAACGTGTGCCCTTGATTCAGCGTCGCAAAAACCAGTCCAGGCAAAAAATATCGTGTAATGATCGAGAGGATTACGTCAGGCCGCTTTTTATGGCGTCCACATGTACTGGATCCATATAAAAAGTTGTTTTGTTTCGCCCTGTGAGTTTGCTTGAGGATTGTCTTCTTAGTTGATGATGACCAGAATCAATGTCATGTATGTATGTACGTATAACTCTTTATTGTACATAAAACACATTCAATTTTACAGGTAATGAGAAAAACAGATCCCTTAAAGGGATCTCTTCCAGGTAACCTTCGAATGATTGACAGGACAACAGAAACCAGAATATAGAGATGTAATAAGTATTCTATGTCTCTCGGCATAGGACTTTCAAATGTTTTCGATTGTATTTGAATCCGAGTACAGAGGCTTTTCGAAAATTGTATGGTCATGCTATGGTAATTGTATGGTATGATTCCATGCTGGTATGGGAGTAAAGAAAAAACAGAATGTACCGGTTGCTTCTCTTCCCGCGCAGGACGGAAAAAAACCATCGGGCGAATGGGCGAAAATCTTAGGAAATATATTATGTATCTCAGTGTTTGTCAATTGTATTTTGTCTTGTTTATTTTGCACAATAAAGAGTTTACATACATACATACAACCCATCACTATTTTGATTCCCCTTTCCACTTATACGCCCATAATAATGCTACGTGACCTTTATTTAGGTTTGTTACCTTAGGCTCTGTCCACCCCGCAAGGGATAAAGACGTGATTTATGTATGTATGTATGTATGGTCATGGTTTTCTATTAAGAAACAACAAGAAGAAACAAGAAGTTTGACGAGGGACATTAACTATGAAAATAGATGCACTTTACGTTTAAGTACTTGTAAGAAAAAAGTGGAAAATCTAAAGATGAAAATGATGAACATTTAAGAAATAATGTTAATTGCCAATTGATTCAAATCATAAAAGAAAATGACCAATCAATGTTTATAGAAAGAGGTAAACACGACGTAAGCGTAAAGAAAACTCTAGAGTGAATGCTATCGGACAGTGCGGAACAGGACGGTCCCAAAAAACGAGAACTGGACTGTCAAGGAAATAAAAAAGAAGCTATTAACACACACGATCGCGTAATAACTTCTGATACGAGACCGATGGCGCTCGAGACGCCATATTTTTAGCCGCGGAATAAATTAACTGGCTATATCAGATTTTATTACTTTGTTATTCGGACCATGCCTATCTTTTTAGAGTTAGGAGCGTTTTGAATTTTAGCGATGTTTTATGAGGGCACACTTTACATCGTTTTTTGTGGGTCATCTTTATGGATTTGGAATGTATAATAGTCATTAGGGTCAGACTTGAAAGGTTACTTATGATTTTGCGTGACGATGATATTGATTCGTGTTTTTTAGTGTTTTTACCCTCTCCTAGAGGCGTAGAGGCCGAATCTTTTGAAAAGTAATAGATACAGGTTCTCTCGTCCCTGGTGAGCAGTAGTTTCACGGGAGTTTGTAATTGTGTCGTACAGACACAACATCATTCGAACAGATGACGGGCGACAAAAAATCACATAGTAACAAGGTCACGTGACAGCTAGTAACAGATAGAAAAATTCGAAGGCTTACCCACCTGCTATGGGTGGTGTAGCACGCGTCACGAAATGACGAGGATCCGGGTTCAATTCCCGGCCATAGCTTTACTTTTTGGATTTTTCTGTTCTAATTTTCAGTGTCGTTCAGAAACGTAAAAGGTAGTTAACACAGTGTGTATTACGATAGCTGCTAAAGCAATAAGTAATTAAATCAAGTTAAGAATTTTTTTCTTCCATGCTGGTCTGGGAGTGAAGAAAAAACATAGAATTTACCAGTTGCTTCTCTTCCCGCGCAGATGGTAAAAGCCCATCGAGGGAATGGGCGAAAGTCTTAGGAATCATGTTATAGGCGATGCGGCTAGCAACCCATCACTATTTTGATTTCCCTTTCCATCTATACGCCCTTAATCATGCTAAACGTGGCCTTAAGGTTTTGTTACCTTAGGCTCTGTCTACCCGCAAGGGATAAAGACGTGATTCGTGTATGTGAATTTTGAATTATTTTTTAAAATATTGGCGGTTTTTCGTGTCTCAATGATATGTATGTATGTATGTAAGAATTAAAGACGGTCTTCACTCAAGACACGCGTGTTCCTCTCCGTTTAATCTTAGGTAATTGTAAATAAGCTATGGAAAAGTTTCATGGAGACTTTGACTCACACAAATAGGTACGATAGTCGATTGTCTTGTGTGTTTTACTTACAGTGACTCACCAAACTCATGCCTCATCCGCCGTGGAAAGATCCTATGAAATACATTAAATTAACACGGGAATCCATTTGCCGTTTATTGTGAGACCGTTCTATGATGGGATTCAAGTATTAATCGGTAGTAAAGTAAAAAATCTTAACCCTTCTATCGTAGTGTTCATTTAATCAATATACCTACTTTAGCCAGTAATAAAGGTTGCAATGCCGGTTCATAATTGTTCATCAATGTTTTGCATTGATATATATATATTTTTTATATATTGTGCTTAGTAGCACTTGATGGTCCCATCGGAAGACCAGCGCTGGCTGCAAGGCCAGCATTATGCTGAGATGGGACCATTTCGTGATGTATGTACTTTTTTTTGTTTTTGTATTAGGTACCTATATAATAGTCACGAATAAAAATGTTTTCTTTCTCTTTTTTTTTTCTTTAAGATCGTCTTTTTTTATTTATTTTCTAATTATTTTTGTTAGTTTAACAAGAATCTAGTGACGCTTGAATTGAGTACACTTGTTCTGACTTGCGAAAGTGGTTAAAGTTTTTTTGAATGTGTCACAGTTGTGCTCATTGAACTTTGATAATGATCCCGTAGAGGGTACGAAACGCGTCAGTGTTTGTGTGGTGTAAGGGATAATTATGTTTGTGGGATAAATCAAGGAATAAAATTTTCTTGATTCATTTGATAGTGCCTATCATTTGAAAAACAGCGCCTTCTCTCGTCCCTGGTGAGCAGTAGATGTTCCACGGGAGTTTGTAATTGTGTCGTACAGACACATCATTCAAACAGATGACGCTTAGCGACAAAAAAATCGCATAGTAACAAAGGTCACGTGACAGTTAGTAACAGGTAGAAAAATTCGGAGACTACCCACCTGCTATGGGTGGTGTAGGGGTATAGCACGCGTCACGGAATGACGAGGATCCGGGTTCGATTCCCGGCCATAGCTTTACTTTTCGGATTTTTCTATGTATTCTAACTTTCATAGACATTTAGAAATTGAATTTCTAACGGCAAAACCGTAAAAGTAAACATAAAAATCAAGGAATAAAAATTTCTTGATTCATTTGATAGTGCCTATCATTTGAAAAACAGCGCCTTCTCTCGTCCCTGGTGAGCAGTAGATGTTCCACGGGAGTTTGTAATTGTGTCGTACAGACACATCATTCAAACAGATGACGCTTAGCGACAAAAAAATCGCATAGTAACAAAGGTCACGTGACAGTTAGTAACAGGTAGAAAAATTCGGAGACTACCCACCTGCTATGGGTGGTGTAGGGGTATAGCACGCGTCACGGAATGACGAGGATCCGGGTTCGATTCCCGGCCATAGCTTTACTTTTCGGATTTTTCTATGTATTCTAACTTTCATAGACATTTAGAAATAGACGGTTCTGGCTGAAAATCAGTGCTGCAGTCTAACACCTCAGCGTAATGCTGAGCCAGCGACCATTTCACTTTTGCGAAGAAACACAACGCTGATGATCTATTTTTATATGTCTTGATTATTTCCTATTTTAAATTGTGTATATTCTCTAATATTTGTGTGTCTTGCAAAAAGGAATAAATGTCTTCTTTCTTTCTTTTTATGTGGCAGTAGAGGCGATTGCATGAAACCATATATTTCACACAGGCTTGGTTATCTTGCACGTGAGTAGCGGCGTAGCAAGGTTTTTTTTGTTCGGTTAAATTACCAGCAGGTACGTAATTGTTGTACAAAATTATGTTTTTCTCGATTAAGCTTTTGGGCTTTTTGATTTTCTTCTGCCGATATATAAAGGAAGTAAAGAATAGGCCAGTAAGCCTGAGCACACGCCTTCAGTTAATACCCGAGTAGCTTTTTAGGGCTTGGAGGCGTGGATAAGTCCGCTACGGTGACCACACTTTCCCCGAAACAGGGGACTGATGAAAACGCATCTTTTTGAAAGACTATGGGAGTATTTGAGTGCCAGTTTAGTAAAATTATGCTTTACCGATTACAAGATTGTCTAATTTGTCGCTTTAAGCATTACAATTACAAGATGCCTTTTTAATATTTTTATCGCCCTAAGTACGTGGTGGTGTAGGTGTTTATTGGGCGTTCGCAAAATTAGGTTTTTCCAGAGACCTTGAGAAAGCAAGAGCAAATTGAATTTTTACGCATAAAGATGTATATTGTATGTTGGGTCTGACTCATTTGATTTACGTGTAACAAACTAACTAACAATATAAACAAGTAACGTCTCGAAATTAAACTAAAATGGGTTAGGTACGACTATAGTGGGTCGTACTGTATCAGAACTCGAAACTTATTAAATGGAATGGAGTATATAGGTACATTATATCTCTTTTAGGTGTCCAGCCCGTTAATTACATTGACATCTCGGATTAAATGCCATTATTTGCAACCATCAGCTGACTATGCTGCCGGGAAGCAACGGGTTTCTGTTCCGCTCACGTTGACTTTAAAAACAAGTCTCCCAAAATCCAAAGTCATGGACACCCTACAAAAACATTTCAGAGTTCCCCAAGGAAGGAATCTCCCCGTAAAATTGCTACCCTGACGCAGCACAACCAGTTCCCAAAGACCTCTCTAACCCTCAAACAACGCCATACCTTGTAGGATCACCTTAGGGGTCATCTTACTCTGGTTGGTTAGCTCAACGTTGCTGTATGATTGATATGACGTGGCAACCGTAAGTCCGCCTTTGAAGTCGAATTTGCGAACGCGTGAAATTGGAAATTTATTAAGTTTACTCTTGAATAATTTATCATTTTACAGACGATTGGTGATGTTTCGCTAAGAAGGTATCATGGGGGCTTTACTAGTCATGCCAGGATGGAAGGAAGTCGTGAAATCCAGTAATACATACAAACATATTAATCACAACTTTTGGATGAACTTTTGGGTAGACATAACCTAGAATAGCAAGACGTGACGGCGACGTCTATCGTGATCAAGGCCGGACCATGAGTTTAGGGGGCCCTGGGCTTATACTACTTAGGGGCCCACCTAATTACTCAAAGTATAAGAAAAAAAAAATACTTTGACTTGACTTAGCTGGGGGCCCCTTGAATCCACGGGGCCCTGGGCTGAAGCCCAAAAAGCCATATGGTAGATCCGGCCCTGCGTGATTGTGGGCGTAAGGGGAATCTAAAACAGTGATGAGTTGCTAGCAGCATCGCCTATACCATGGTTCCTAAGAAATTCGCCCATTCCCTCGACGAGCTGTTACCATCTGCGCGAGAAAAGAAGCTGGTATAATAATACATTCAGTTTTTTCTTAGCTCCCAGGCCAGCATGGAATGGGAATCCTAAATTTAAATTTAAATAAATAAAATAAATAAATAAATATCTTGGGACAAATTACACCAATTGACCCAGCCCCAAACTAAGCAAAGCTTGTGCTATGGGTAACAGACAACGGATAAACATACTTATAATAATGTAGAGAAATACATACTTAAATACATACAACATCCATGACTCGGGCACAAGCATTCGTATTCATCATACAACTGTCTGCCCCTACCGGGATTTGAACCCAGGACCTCTAGCTTGATAGTCAGGGTCACTAACCATTAGGCTATCCGGTCGTCCACCATCAAATTCATCTCTTTTGCAGTGTTCTTTGGAGTGTGCCACGCCTTTTTGTATTTTCTCATATTATGCTTAACTGAGTCCTCTCCCGCGCGCAATACCGTCTTAACCTTAAGGGCCCACGGGGCCCATGCCCAGGGCCCCCATCCTCAGGGGGCCCCGAAGGACCGACAATTTCTATAATAAATGGTCATTACTTAGTAAAAACATGTTATTATAATTCGCTAAAAGGGCCCCAAATTCTTGTGTGCCCAAGGGCCCCAGGCTAGTTTAAGACGGCCTTGCCCGCGCAGATAAAGGGGGCCGAGAGAGGTGAAGGCGGTAGGGGCCCTACCCGCCCGCACGGCTCTCGGTTCCCTTTGTCGTCCTACCCCGCGCCCCTGTGTCGCGCGGGCGAGGCCTCAGCTAAGCGGTCGCTCTTTAGTAAACTGTGTAAATCTCTCAAGTACACTAACATGAAAAAAACGTTTATGACGAAGTGATAGTAACGTCTTTAACGCAAATAAAACGTTTTTTATCTTCAAAAACAAGTTAATCCATCAATGGATATCACGAATCTCACAGCGCCAATCCCACGCAAAAAACAGCTTAATCTTCAGAAAATACGGTTCGAAATCACGTAAGAGTATCGTATCTGCTTAATTTGCATGTTGTTTTGTTCACAGTAACCGGTTTGCGCCGGTTTTGCCGTTTTTTATTGTTTTAATGTTTAAACGAAAGCGCGAAACGAATTTTAATGAGGCCCCGGACAGTTATTGGGTATTCGTTTATGCGAATTTATGAGACATACATACATACACAACGAAGTTTTATCTTGTAAGGACCTTACGGGCCGCAAAAAAAAGCCAAAGTCAACAGTTATCCGAAATTAAATGTGAGGTCGTGGATATTTTTGGGAAATACCTAGATGCCCAGCAGTGGACGTCCCCCTGCTCATATGATGATGATAATGACAAGTAGTGTCACTTACAAAAGTAGTCATTTTTCGCATTTTGTCCTAAAAAACATTAATCAGAAGATTAATTGAATAAGGAAGTGCTGTAGCAACAAATCTGCGTTTTAATTAATCATCGTTATGGGGACCAAATGAGTTTTTAATATTTCAGAATTAGTTGACAAGTTCACATTGAGTTTGTGTCGTGGGGTGGGGCTGTAAGGTCGCACGCGCACTAAAGACAAACTGCGAAAATTCATGAAATATTGGCAGCGCATGAGAAGCTTTTAACCATCGTCTCAATTTACACAAACATGAACACAGTTTCTGAACTGTGTTGTGTCAAATTCAAATTAATGTATTTGTCAAAACATAGGCAAATACATATACAGGACTAATGTATATTTCAAATGATCAGTGATATAGTTATTTACTATCTGTGGTATTTTTATTGTAAAATATTGAATACGAAAGTCACGGAAGACACTTCTATACAAAACAGGTGTAGCATCAGTTTGAAACTGCACGAAAAAAAAAAACTACCAGGAGGCCTACCATGATCTCTTAACGCGATTCAGTTTAGGCTCGTAAACAACTGCATCGCTATTTCGTACCACGACATGACATTTGCGCCTCATACAACAGACATGACTTTTTTGCTGTGTTATAGACAATGGTAGGGAATCCTTCGTGCGCGAGTCCGACTCGGACTTGGCCGGTTTATTCTAATTTCGAACGTCAACTTGTCTATTCTCACACATTACTCACACATAGAACAGGTCATTTTGCTCAAGGTTTTCACCTATAGTTTGGGAATAGGCGCCAGTCGCAGTTTCCAGTCGCCCCGTCGCAAGTGCGCGGCAGGCCTTAGATGAAAGTTAGATGTCGTTAATGCGACGCGGCCGGCATATATTAGCATTAATGGCGCCTGCGCAACGTGTTACATCTCATTGTTTTTCAAAGTTACTTGCGCTTCAGCAAGATTTCCTTTTGATATTATGAAACTTTGACAAATATGTTTTTGGCCTCTCTTTTCTAATTACGGAAGGCAGCGTTGGTGTCGAATAAAAGACAAGAAAACTTATGTAACCAAACTTCCAGTCGGACAGCCACTAATGGTAGCGCCGCAGATTGAATACTTTTTTATATGTAAATTCTCTTTGGACATAACAAAAACAAAACATAGAATGTACCAGTGGCTTCTCGTCTCGCGCAGATGGTACAAGCCCACCGAGGGAATGGGTGAAATTCTTAGGAATCGTGTTAAAGGCGATGCGACTAGCAAACCCGTCACTATTTTGATTCCTTTTTCCATCTATGCGCCTACAATCATGCTAAACGTGGCCTTTAGGTCTTGTTACCTCAGGCTCTGTCCACCCCGTAAGGGATATAGACGGGATTTGTGTATGTATGTATGTTCTCTTTGGACTGGCGGCTTCCGTGAAAAAAAAGGAAGAAGAATCTGTCTAACGTAAAAAACAATTGAAGACATAATGTATCTCATAAAATTATAGTAATTAAATATAAATTAAATAAAGAAAAAGCGCAGAGGACGCCCTCGAGTGCAAGAACCACTGGCAACAAATGTCAAGTACCTAAGTCTTATGTGTATTTCCTGGCACTTGGAAGTAGCCCCTTTAAATTTAATATTTATAAATTAACCATGTATTCTCCCTGCTAACTAACTAACTTGATTAAGTTTCGGAACTGCGTTTCTGAGATCATGAGACTTTTATATATAAATTCGGGAACCGTCTTCCAACTAGGTACATCTAGTGGTAGCATTGACATGAAATTGGGTACGTATGCAGATTGGACAACAAGGCAAGCACCGTTAACAAAGAAAGAAGACTTGCGTGAAGAAGGTGTAGAAGAAGAAGAAGAAGAAGAAGAAGAAGTGTGTGTAGCCAAGTTGCCTGATGCCAGTGATGATGATGACATAATTAAAGAACTGAGACGTGGTCCTTTACAGTAGGCTTCATCAGAACGTTAAAGATTAAAGAACAATAGAGCCAGGAGTGTCATTTAGACATCGAATCAGAAATGAGGAGGTTCGTAGAAAAACATCAGTCACCGACATAGCTCAGCTAATTGTGCACCTTGACTGGCAGTATGTACCTATGTATGTACTTATGTGTTATGTCCAGCAGTGGACTTGTTTCGGCATATTGTGATGTTCTATTTGGCCGCTATGTAGTACCTAACAGTTCCTACATAGAAAGTGGCAGCCAATAATGGTTGGATGAAAAGAATTATGCTTTCTAGTCGAGTAAGGTGATATTACCAAGGCGTACTTCATAACTTCGTCTTTTGGTCAGCCACAAACGAAACTCGCCTTTAAACCGAAAGCGTAACAACTCATTTTTGCTATTCGCGGATTATTTAATTAATTTTAAGTCGATAATGAACCGTAACTTAATGAAGATAAAGAGTTTTTAATTTTATTACTGAGTCATAAGAACGCCAATGGAGACTCGGTACAATTACCTTCGAAATAAAGTTTCTTTTGGATTGAACACAGAAAATTATCTAACATAAAATGGTTTATGAGGTGTGGGTGAAGTGATTTGTAGCTTCAAATCGAATTACGCAGTGGATTTTGAATGCTATAACTCCGGATGAAGGTTTATATTGTTTTGTATCGACAACTTTGCCTCTATAATTAGTAAATAAAGGATAATAAGATATAATCTGCCATCCACTTAGGACTGAAATTGCAGTGCTTACTTTTTAGGGTTCCTCATTTATAATTATAGAAACAGAACCCTATTATAATTATTTTTTTAAATTTATATTGTCTGTCCATTGGACAATTTTGCCAGTGTCAAAGTAAAAGACAGTTTTAAAACACTTCCGCCATTTTACGGTTAGCCAACAGTCTGTGATATACCTCAGAATCTTCCAGGAAATAATTAACCGACGCCCAGGGTGCACCGGACCAAGCACCGCTTCCCGGGCGGATAAAAACGAACCGCAGCTCTTGATCATACTCGCACCCCCTAACATCACTCCGTCTAGCTGCAACCAACTGTTATACTAAATACTCCTGGAACTTTTGTTGGTCAAACCGTTTGTTGTGCGCGAAGTTACACCGGCTAAGATCGGCTATATGAGACATCTTTGCGCATGAGCGTCATACTAACTAGAGCGTCATACTACTAAGAGTTGAAGTGGTCGCCCTGGCCAAAATTGGTCAGAAGGACCATCATCATCATGGTCAAACCGCGAGACGATGAAATGGCTTCGAATTTTGCTATCTTCGCCTACACTGAGAACGCATCTGCTATCGGTGATACAGGTTTCCATGGTACTTGTGGTGTTCATTGACCATCAGTTGGTCCAATTGCCTGCCGTCGTACCGTAAAACGGGGTGAGAAGGGTAGGGGTTGCGGGGAGAGAAGGGATAGAACTAATATATTATTATTGTGTTTTCACCAGCTACTTGAAATTTCTGGCTCAGCTGGCTCTGAAAGTAGTTTAGTTATATCCGGGCAGGCAGGATCACCAACGCCAAACACGTCTTCAAATGTTATGGTTTTATAATTTCCAGTTAAAGGTCCAGCCACACCAGTGTGTAAAAGAACGTGACGCATGCGAAACGACAGTGCGTATACGCAGCGGTGTGATCGCACCTTAAATACTTGCCTACCGATTTTTAAAGTGTGTAATAAGACATGCCAAAAACGTTTACATTCTTTCTAATACTGAAAAACGAAATATTTGCCTAGCAAAGCAATAATGAGCAATTAAGGTCTTAAGGAAACTTAATCCTAGGCCTCCGAGGGTCTAAAAATAGCTGTGGGGGGAGAGGGGGCTGTCGGGAGGTATTAGGTATTTATGTTCCCGGCTCGTAATACCAACCGCGACTTAAGAGGCGCGTGTAACTGGAGAGGACAGGTCTTGGCGACAGCGGGTTATGATCAATGTCAGCGTATAAAATTTCCACTGAGAGTAGACTGCGTAATAAATAGAAAATGCCATGTAATTTTCACGTCATACAGCCAAGCCAAAATTGGCATTTATGATTAGTGATATTGAAAGAAGAGTGAATGCAGGAAACATAGTCAATGGGGCGCCGCGCGCCTTTGTGAGCAGTGAGAAGGTGTCGAAGAAGGCGCGTCTGGCCGTCCACAGAGAGATGCTTGTTTAAGCATTAATGTAGGTACGGTAGCGAAAGGATGGATGAAAGTAGACTAACTAAACAGATCTATAGGGAGTGTGAATGGTTACGTTGGGAGGGGTAGGCCTAGACGGACGTTCCGAGACCAAATAGGAGACGTTTTGGAAAAAGGTCAGGTCAGGAGTACCCGAAACCGACGAGCATGTATGAAGAGATTGATGAGTGTGGATGAAGCGAAAGAAGTATGTCAGAATTGTAGCAAATGGAACAAAGTAGTCTCTGCCCACCCGGCGTCATTGCTATGTCATATATTTTGGTTTATTTTAAATCATAGTTTACTTTTCAATCACTACTCTAAATATTTCTGTTATACAATTGTGAACTTCCATGCTGGTCTGGGAATGCCTCGGGTCGCATGTTTATCCACCTCACCTTTGGCTCGTGCGTTAAGTTCCAGCGATCTGACTATTTATTTCGCCACACTCGGAATGTAATGTACTACGATGTAGCCCTCGCTCCGTCTACCAAACAATGCAGCCTTACTAGTATCGAGGTCGACTTAATTTGCTTAGGTGCCCAAAGATAATAAGAAACTTTGGGAACCTTCGCAGCGTCTTACAGTTTGTTCGTCGGCGCGAAACACCGAAGAAATGTAGACTCGCTCTCTCTCACAGGGTAAATTGAATCTCGCGAAACATAAATGAGAAAAAGTTTTGTGAAAGACACGCGAAATAGTTAGACTTACCGTAGAATAATAAGTCGTCCAGAAAAGGCGACAATAAAGTTGCGCAAAAAAGCGTTTTTCAAAATATTATTACCGTGTAAAATTACTATCAAATGAATCAAGAATTTTTACTTCTTGATTTTTTATGTTTACTTTTACGGTCTTATAGCGACAAAAATGTGCATAGTAACAGGGTCACGTGACAGCTAGTAACAGAAAACCCACCTGCTATGGTGACGAGGATCCGAGTTCGATTCCCGGCCATAGCTTTACTTTTCGGATTTATCTGTGTTCTAATTTTGAGTGTCGTTTAGAAATGTAATTTACTATTTTGGGTTTTTCTTACACAGAATCGTCTACACTATCGGCTTATACAAGGCAAAAGGTGTCCCAAAACTTCCATTCCTGTTCGTCACTTTTTCGTACATCGTTTTTTACGAACAGGAAAACAAAATTCTATAGTTAAATTTGGGACACTTTTTCTTGTGTGAGAATCCATAGGGTAAACGATTCTGTGTAAGAAAAACCCATATTATAGTTTAATTCTGGAAAATAATAACAATGGTAATTTTTCTTCCAACTTCCATGCTGTTCTGAGAGTAAAGAAAAAACATAGAATGTACCAGTTGCTTCAGCAGTTGAATCAAAATAGTGATGGGTTGCCACATCGCTTATAACATGATACCAAAGATTTTAGCCCAATTCCTCGATGGGCTTTTACCATCTGCACGGGAAGAAACAACTGGGACATTCTATGTTTTTTCCTTGCTCCCAGACCAGCATGGAAGTGACACATCAGTGCATGTTTCTAAATGACTGTAATAAGCGTCATTGAACTCTGTTTCGACAACAAAACACAATAAATCATTTTGATAGTCTGATAAGAGATAGCGTATCACTGCATGTTGCACCTCTGGTCACTGACCTCTACCCCACTGTTTCATAGACACGTAGCGATCCTGACTAGCGATGGACGCTCCAGAGAGCGAGACAAAGGCTAACTTATCCCTCAAAGTGAAAATGAAAATTTAATTTTTGCAAATTGGCCGCCAAGGGCTCTTTTGCATGTCTTTTTTGAAACAACCAGCGCATTCGTAAAGACCATCATTGCCAAGAAGAATGCGCCGCAAGAAACTTCGCAGAAAGACATTTTTTGAAAATAAAATATAGTAAGAATACTTAAATTCTACTTAAATTAAACATATTTATTTACGCTGAAATGGGAGAAAATAAATGAGGTAAAAACCCATCGAGGGAATGGGCGAAAAACTTAGGAATCATGTTATAGACGATGCAGCTAGCTACCCATCACTAGATACATCGTAGTCTACCAGAAATATTAATACTATCGATAACTATCGATAATATTGCATCAAGCTATCGAGAGTCTATTGAAACACTATCGATGGCGGACTATCTAGCGGCATCACTAGTGTAGGCCTCTTTAATAATTTCAATTCGTTACAGCATTGAATTCTTTGGATCTACTCCGAGCCGGCTATCTTTACGTTGTCTTACCAGCGCATTTGAACTCCTTAATTTTTTTCATATTAGATGCGAGCTTATTTGCTGACTGTAATTTTCGACTGTACTTGCATTGTCTTCCGTCCTGTGTACCAAATTTCAAGTCAATCGGACCAACCGTTGAAGAGTTCCCTCCTGCGGAGACGGTCCTAGCCGCGCCACCAGAATTATATTACCATTATTGTATTGTCATCTGATTTACACAAGAATGCAAATTTTCAGCTCAATCGGATGAAGATAATGAGATGTTGAAATGGTAGGTGTCTGCTATCTCACACCATAGCCCCAACTCCATAGCCCATTCCATATCGCTTCCTGGCAATAGTTTGGTTACTGTGAAGGACTGTCCGCTAACACGTCCTCATGGTGTATTAGGGGATATACCTCCATAGATGCACCCATCTCATATTTATATTATATGGTACCAAAGGTCTCTTCACGTTGGCTTCGGCCTCATGAATGCCTTTCAAATGACCGGGTTCCAGTGCCCGCGATCGAAAACTCCTACCAACAACATAATAATAAAAAAAACGATTTTAACCCGCACTTCTAAGCTGTACACACCAAGCGTCCTTCAAATTGGACCGGATTCCCAATTAAAGGTTCGATCAGAGAATGAAACAGCACCGCTTTTAATACTAACATGTTCATAAATTAGGTATAGGAGGGAAACGAAATAGAATTTCACTCCCATGTCACATTATGAAATGGAACGCCGAACTCAAGCTCGTAGTTGCTAACATTGTTTGTGTCATTCTGTATAGCTCTTATCTTTAATGTTAGCTATATCTTTGTTTAGAACCAGATAAAGCCCTTTTACGTAATAATAATCGGATTATAGAACGTTCACATCGAGATAGCTTTTGATATAAACTAAGTATACATTGAAAACATGTTTTTACAGCATTAGCCTTGCAGGAATGAAATGTGAACTGCTGCATACGGTCGAAAAGAAGAAAGTTGCATTGACCCACGTGCTTTGACATGATAGATATGGGCTATTGCAACTCGTACTCACGGACAAAGTAGCTGGATGGAGAAAAGTTGGACGGAGGAAGAAACCTTGGCTCCGTAACATCAGGGAGTGGAGGGAGATCGCGAGCTGCCGAGCTGTTCCGCCTCGATAAAGATAAGGAGAAGAACATGAAGCTAACGGCCAACCTTCACTAGTTGGAGAAGGAAGAAGAAGAAGAAGGACTAGAAATATCATGCTAACGTAGTATCTAAGGTTCCATTCGTAGAGTAAACTTGTGACATACTAATAATATGAATGAGAAAGTTTGACGGGATTTGGATGAAGTTTGGTTTGAAAAAAATGACAAGGCTAGTCCGCTGCTTACTAGATTTTTTATTTATGTTTGTTAAATCAAATGGACCTCCGCTGAGTAACGCCTCATTCAATAAAATATTTGTAATTTGGCATGTAGATTGATTTTCTGGAATACCACATGGGATATTTTCATCCCGATTATCCCACGGGTTTGGAAAATCCCGAAATGTGTATGAAGACAGTGAATTTAGTACATGAAAAGATTGTTTCGCCGGGGAAGGATATATGAATGTTTTATGTAATTCTGCGCTGACAGAGTGGCGGGTAACAGCTAGTTGAAGATAAGGGTAGTCTTTGTCAGAGATTAAATCATCTACATACATCGACATGTCAAATTCTATTATCCAAAGTTGCCTGTTTTCCTAAAGGTTCTCATTAAATTAAACCACTTCATTAACTATTATCGCATCATTGAATCTTGACAAAATATCATTCCAGTACACAGAAAAGTAGGGGGGGAAGTGGGGGAGTCAGTGCCATCAAAGGGAAACAATAAACATGATGGTAACGAGTCCACGTTCCGTAGGGAGTTTAAATTCGGCAAAAAATTAATAAACCATAAAACGAGGGAATGTAGCAAATTGCTGTATTCTCTCAACTCCTCATTGAACGACTTTCACGAGACATCGCTATTTAAAAATGTACATAATGTAAACGCGGATAACGTTAATACATGCCTTTGTGGCGAGCACAATGGATTCCAGTTACTTGCACACGTTTTTTCATTTCAAATTTTCTTTTGTGCGACGCAAATTATTGCCGTTCCGTCTTGGTGACCCGGAAAATTAATGCTAAATGGAGCCCTGGTCGATGGAAACTTGGATTTAACAGTATTGTAAAGAAACTTAGGGCTTTCGTTAAAATTGACGATAACTGTTACCTGCTGTACACAGAATCCGAGAACGTGTTCAATATACCATCACAGCGACATGGTTCTTTAAGTCGCTACACGTGTGATCTCAAACGTTTTCTCCGAAGCTTATCTGTCAGATAAGAGATTTGGAGAAATTACGTGAAGTCATTTTGTTTGGAATAATGATGAAGTCGGATGAGTCGTGGATTCAGAGGAAATTTTGGAAGGATGTAATAATTAACTAGTAAAGAAGAAGCTTCCACGCTGGTCTGGGAGTCAAGGAAAAACAGAATGTACCAGTTGCTTCTCCCGCGCAGATGGTAAAAGGCCATCGAGGGAATGGGCATAGGAATCATATAGGCGATGCGGCTAGCTACCCATCACTATTTTGATTCCCCTTTCCACCTATACGCCCACAATCATGCTAAGCGTGGCCTTTGGGTCTTGTCACCTTAGGCTCTGTCTACCCCGTGAGGGAGAAAGACGTGATTTATGTATGTATGTATGTAGTAAAGAAGAAATGTCAATTTTTGTTGGAAAAAAACTGGCTACGTGCGAGTCGAACTCCGTAGGATTCCGTACAGAGGCAAGAGAACATAAAATCCCATGTTAACAGAGCCCTACTCTTAAGCATAATGTACGCAGTATGAGGTCATTTGATATTGGTTTACATAGACAGGGAGACAAAGAAATATATTATAAAGAACAGCAATGGGGTGCGAGTCGGGTTACCTCCGCGTGTATCAGCAGTGCTTGGTGCGGTGCACCCTGGGCATCGGTTAATGATTTCCTTGTAGATTCTGAGGGATATCATTATACGTTGGCTATGAGCCCGACAGGGGGGTCTTTTGACCGTGTTCTACCATACAACGTTGCCGACATTTTTGTCCCAAGATTTTTGAATACTGTATTTATTACTTTGACATTGGCGAAATCATCGCATCGGTCGATGGAGCCATATTAAAAAAGAAGAAGATGGTTAGTTCTATTTTCATTAGTTTGTGGGATAAGAGCTAACTTCACACCTTTCAAATTTCTAGGGCAATTGGAAAGCGTCGAAATCAAGTAAACGCTTACCCTCAAAATCACGAACCAACGTGCGTGCGCAGGAGTTTGTCCCTTACGGAGTAGACAGAGCCTAAGGTAACAAGACCCAAAGACCACGTTTAGCATGATTGTGTCTTATGGAAAGGGGAATCGAAATAGTGATGGGTTGCTCGCCACATCGCCTATAAGATGATTCCTAAGATTTTCGCCCATTCCGTGGATGGGCTTTTACCATCTGAGCGGGAAGAGAAGCAACTAGTACACACAGCAAAGCTATTCGGTAAGCAGGATAGATACGGCGCGAGCGTGCGTAGGTGCTTACCTGATTATATTGGCGTGTGTACATTCTATTTTGTGTCTTTGCCTCCCAGACCATGCATGGAAGTAATATGTATGTTAGTATGTAGTTATATGTCAACAAGCCACTTTCTTTGCAATGTACCAGGCATCTTAAGTTGATCCCGAGACAATCTGCTAATCTTGCATCTCGCTTCACACACGACCTATACTCTAGAGACGTCGTCAGTTAGAGAGAGAAAGCGGACACCAATTAAGCCGGGACCGGAACCCGTAACGACGCCGTAAACCAGCCTCGGCTCTGATGCCATCGCATCTCTTTATGGTATGCATGGAGCACTAGCCCAGGAGTTGACTTTAAATTAAAATTAAAAAAAACATTTATTTCAAGACCAATTTCCCATAGAGGTTACTTACTTAATAGCTAGGGAGCTGGCGAGCAAAATTTCTATATGATCAGCACACAAGGCAGACGTTATTAATAGTAATATTTATGCCCTAAGGAACATCAAGGACCCCGTCTGCCACCATGGTGGCGCTGCGTTGTAAATTTACAACGTTTCAAAAATGTAAAAAAAAAAAGGTGTGCTATATTATGTGCACACGTCTGCCTCTGGGTCTGATGATTACAGTCATCCTAGAAACACAAAAAATCGAAAAGGCAGACATCCAGGGCTCTGACTTTTGTAGTATTCAATTTTTTAATTTATTTTTATGATTTAAAAAAATGTATATGATGTGCACACTTGGCAGACTTGAATTGTTCGATCAAAAACAATGAGAAGAACCACGGAAAAATAGTCTGCCATCATGGTGGCGCTGCGTTGTAAATTTACAGCGTTTCAAAAATGTTAAAAAAAAAAGGTGTGCTATATTATGCGCACACGTCTGCCTCTTGGACTGATGTTTGAATTCCTTATGAAAACAAAGAAAATCGATGAGGCAGACGTTTAGGCCTCTGATATTCCAAAGGCAGACCGTTTGATTTTTTTTTCTGAATTGAATTGTTTTTTTGGTTGGCATTGAGAAAAAATATGATTGCATAGATTTCAGCTCCAGAAGTTTAGTCGTTACCGTGCTTTTAGAGAATAATAATTAAACAAAATTGTATAAATAAAACTAAAAAATAACAATAATCCCATGCAATAGGTACACACGGCAATATTATTAGGTAAGCACCTACGCACGCTCGCGCCGTATCTATCCTGCTTACCGAATAGCTTTGCTGTATGCCTGCTGTCCCTTAATTCCGTGAATTTCAAACAGTTATACAGGTGAAAATCAGTGAGCAAAGTGTCTGCCACATTTTTTTTCGAATCCACGGAGTCATAGTGAATCGAATGGGCGCAATGAGAACCGTGTGCAAATGACTTAGTAGAGCTTTTTTTTTTACACTTTTAAGACTCCGTCCCATGATAATGCAGAGTCCTGAATGTCTGCCTCTTCGATTTTCTTCGTTTTCAAGATGATTGTGACCAATGAACTCCAGAGGCAGACATGTGCAAATGACTTAATACCCCCATTTTTTTAAGCAACTTCAATCCGCTGTAACGCGAAAACGCAGCGACATAGGACCTTAATTGATTGAACCAAATCGATTCGTAATGATTTAAACTGCACTCCACCTCGACGTGAAACGTGTGCAAATCATATACCGAAATGCTCGCCAGCTCCCTAACTATAACATCTTAAATGTAAATAATACATGGTTAGGGAAAATGCAGTATGATGTGAATGATTGAAGCATTTACTTACTTATTTACAACTTTTTTCTAAACCTTTGTTGTCATTCGGTGAGCCACGTCGATTTTCTGTCATATTTTCAGCAGAGGCTTAATATGGCGCTGCCATCTCCAGTTATACTTACTTGGTTTATGTCGGATCATTCGCATCAAAGCCCTCTATGGTTTAAACTAGACGTAAAAATCAGCCAGATCAGGATTTTCGGAAGTTTTCTTTTGCTTATATTTTGAGAGCAAATTCATAATTCTATGTCCCGCACCCGATAAGTTTTAAGTCATGCTGCTTATGTGTGAAATACTATGAAAAGGAGTTTCGATCTCTCTCTCTCTCTTTCTCTTCTCTCTCTCTCTCTCTCTCTCTCTCTATCTCTATCTCTTTATCTTTTTTTACTGCTGCTGTGGAAGAGACCACATTCGATTTGATCGACTGATTTTTTACAAGCTTCTTATTAACAATAGCTGACCCGGCGAACTTTGTTCCGCCTTAAATTTGAAAAATTCCAGTGGTTTGGGCTGTGCTATCCCGCGGGAACTTTTGCAATTTTCCGGGATAAAAACTATCCTATGTCCTTTCCCGGGACTTAAACTATCTGTATACCAAATTTCAACTAAATCGGCCCAGCGGTTTAAGCGTGAAAAGGTAACAGACAGACAGACAGACAGACAGACAGAGTTACTTTCGCATTTAATTTTATAATATTAGTAAGGATAAGGATTGCTGGGTTCGTAACTTTAAACAAGTTACTCATCCAGCAATCGACTACTTCCCAAGCCTCGGCATTAATCTACTAATCTCGACCGTTTTGGGATGTCGACCAAAAATCAGCCCCTTTTGGTCTCGGATATTTGAAATATTTAAATACGTGGGTCCAGAGTGGGATGCGTGGGACGTGGGATGCGTTCTAATTCCGTGCGTGGGATGACCTGTAGGATGACTTATACTAACTCTGTTGATGTTTGATAGACGGTTGGTAACCAAACGTTTTAGCCCGCTTAATAATAGCTAGTTAGCTGTGACCTTCGACTTCGTCTGCGAAGAAATAAATGCCTGCTAGCGGTTACTCGCGACCGCGACCGCGCGTAGAATTTGCTTATCGCTATCCCGCGGGAAATATGCAATTTTCCGGGACAAAAACTATCCTATGTCCTTCCTTAAACTGAAACTATCTATGTACGAAATTTCATTAAAATCGGTTCTGTAGTTTAGGCGTGAAAGGGTAACAGACCGACAGACATAGTTACTTTCGCAAACTATATAGTATTAATATTAGTAGGAATGACACTGTAATAATGTGGCTTTCTATTGATAAAAGATATTTCAAAATCTGTTCAGTAGGTACATCCAGAGATTGCCCTTTGTATACCTTTGTATAGGACAAAATATCTTAGGACAGATGATACCAATGGGGGCTATCGCGTGTGACTTCGCCACTAGAGGCGCTAGTGTCGCGTGAGGTCCAAAAACATTCACTTGGTTTTGGCGGGCTTCGTGACATAAATTATATTTTCTTTCATTTACCAGTTGAATAGTGATCTGCTTCGTGAAATTATCGCAAATATGGATTATTTGTGAACACTTTGAAAGCGCTTTTTTTTCGAATAGAACGGAACTGCACAATATACCCCTGGACCAAAGGCGACAATGGCGCCAACTGGTGAGCAAAGAAATGATAGTCCCCATGGACATAGTACCAAACTAAGCAAAGCTTGTACTTATAATTAAGGTTCTAAGGCTATGAATAAACATTCTAATGGTGGTAGCACCTCAAGCAAGGTACGTCCGGATACCTACCACCATCTTACCCGTTAATCGTTTGCCAGCGTGTCTACGGGAAATCTAGACACGCGGCAGCGCGCCCAGCCAAGTTAAAGGTAAAAGAAACTGGCGACGCAGCCGTCAATATATTTACGCGAACCATTTCGAGCTACTTTTGATCCCTAAACCTTACTTCATTTACGAGTGTTAGGCCACTTACATTCACAGCGTGTAAGAAAACTGGTATCGTCTAGCTATCTCTCCCTCAGTTGTATTGTATCGCTCTGGCTCTTGCATTAATCTATTTATTACTAAATATATTCTTTATAATATGGAAGAACCAAAAAAATAAGCTTTGCAACAAAAGCAGTCGGCAAATACTTATCCTGTTGTCAACAATGTACTGTACTAATACTATTAAAAAAAAACAATAGTTAAACTAAATCCTCAGAGGTGACAAATTCCCAGTCGTAACTAACACTTTACCAACATAACTAAACCATTGCACAAATAGACTTGAGCATCTTAAGTTTAGGGACGTAGGGGTGAAAGTTCTATAAAAAGTTAAGGTAAGAACGGCAGTGGTCGTGGTTTGAGACCCACAAAAGAGCAGTAATAAAACCAAATATAATTACCTTTTCTTTTATATGCGCTTTATAAAATGACATCGTACGTTTTACTGCGGCTCGTAAATCCTGTAATTATACATCTGTTGGGCTATATATGTTACACACATTCAGTTAGTTTTATTGGCCTATTTACTTGGCAGCTGGTGTGTTCGCGGCAAACGGTTTGATGAAAAAGAAATTAAAATTGACCTTGAATTTTGTTGCTAACCAAAAGGCAGTTTGCAGGCAATTCGGAATCCTGTTTCTATTTCTAGACTTGTTAGACTGTAGAGATAGTTAAGCTAGAAGAGCAATGGCCGCTTGGTTTTGGAAACAGTGCAACCGACTGCAGAACTTGGCTTTGATTTCATAATCCACTTTTCTCAGATTAAAATAATGAAAAGTAAAAACGAATTTCTGCCAGTAGCAAATTAGGCTAGTTTAAATATAATAAATATATGTTCTTTATCCCTTACGGGGTAGACAGAGCCTAAGGTAACAAAACCTTAAGGCCACGTTTAGCATGATAAAGGGCGTTCAGGTGGAAAGGGAAATCAAAATAGTGATGATTTGCTAGTCGCATCACCTATAGCATGATTCCTAAGACTTTCACCCATTCCTTCGATGGGCTTTTACCATCTGCGCGGGAAAAGAAGCAACTGGTACATTCTGTGTTTTTTCTTTACTCCCAGACCAGCATGGAAGAATTCAAAAGTTATTTTTGCAAATCCGCCAAGGGCTCTTTTACATGTCTTTTTTGAAACTACCAGCGGTTCGAAAATAGCATCATTACCAAGAAGTGCACCGCAAGAAACTTGGCAGAAAGTAATTTTTCTTTTTTTTTTCTTTTGTATTAATTCTAGTCCAAATCTAACGATACCTCTCAAGATCAAATCGGACCAGCCATTGAGGCTCTAGAGCGTGCCAAATACAGACACACATACAACCATACACTCGAAAAACAACCCTCCTGGCGCAGTCGGGTAAAAAGGGGTTAAACACAAAACGCAATTAAATTAAGCGGCGTCGCTCACAAAAGCAGGTATATCGTATAAAATCCATTCAATGCAAGCCAAGCATATTTAACAATGAAAAAGTTAATAATAAATTTGAACAAAAAGCAACAATATCCCCTGATGTGCTGACCCTCTCGAGTCCGGATTTGCATCGCAACCAAAGGGTTCTGACCACGTCCCACTTCTGGGCCCTCGTCTATTATGCACAGAAATCTCCCCTATGAAAGAAATTACGTGACGGTCGTCAAGTCACAAGAGGCAGCGTGTCATGCTGAAGTTTCTTACAAGCTATACTGGCTTCAGTAAATAAACGGTAATATTTTTTATAAAAAAAACGCTTGTTTCGGACAACAGCGTTTGGTTCATATTTACATACACAAATCACGTCTTTATCCCTTACGGGGTAGACAGAGCCTAAGGTAACAGGGTACCTACAGGCCACATTTAGCAAGATTGTGGGCGTATAGGTGGAAAATGGAATCAAATGGGTCCATTATTTTGTTAGTTAAAATCGAATATTAGGTATGTTTATGCTAGTTTGTCATGTACAATACGGGCGTATCACATTGGCTATAAATATACGAGATAGATAATAAGATGTAGGTACAACAACAAAAAAAATTATAAAAATATTATTAAAATTAAGCACCTACTATAATATATTGTGCAAAAAAAAAAAGATTAACATTGAGATACCAAGGGCCTTACCGTGACGTCTTAATACATACATACAAAAACCACGTCTTTATCCCTTACGGGGGCAGACACAAACAAACCCTAAAAGCCACGTTTAGTGATTGTAGTCGTATAGGTGGAAACAATCAAAATAGTGACGGGTTGCTAGCCGCATCGCCTATAACATGATTCATAAGATTTTCGCCCAATCCCACGATGGGAAGAGAAGCAACTGGTACATTCTGTTTTATCTTTACTCCCAGACCAGCGTGGAAGAAAAGCACAGCATGGAAGGTATAATTCTACGCAGACCAGTCACTATATATTAGGAATAAATGTTTTCTTTCTTTTTTTTTTCTTTCAGACGAAGTCGCGGGCAGAAGATAGTCAAGTATAATTGTAATCGCCACATCTTGCGTCTCGCGCCGTTGGATACGAGTACTTCTTACACGTCACAACTCAAAATGCGTGCCCAAAGGGTACCCGTATCTGAATCTGAGTAAGAGAGCCCGCATGCATGTTTGGGGACGCATAAATATCTGGTTACCATTTTACGCCGCCATAATGTCTTTAGATTATTTTGAGTATCTGATACGGGGTCATAAAAAGCTTAAACTCAGGTTGGAAGTTGAAAGCTGAACTTTTTATTGGGTTTTGACGTCGAGCTTTTATATGGTTAAAGCTTTTGTGTTTTTGTTCTGTCGCTGTTTGGGTTTTGGTAGTAATGGTACAAAGTTTAAGTTTTAAACCACTCACATTTCTAAACGACGCTGAAAAATCCGAAAAGTAAAGCTATTGCCGGGAATCGAACCCGGATCCTCGTCATTCCGTGACGCGTGCTACTCCTACACCACCCATAGGAGGTGGGTAAGCCTTCGATTTTTTTAACTGTTGCTAGCTGTGCCTTGACCTTGTTGCTATGCGAATTTTTTGACACAATAACAAACTCCAGTGGAACGTCTGCTGCTCACCAGAGACGAGTTACTTCTTGATTTTTTATGTTTAATTTTACTGTTATACCGTTAGATTTAATTTATAAACGACACTGAAAATAAGGACAGAAAAATCCGAAAAGTAAAGCTATGGCCGGGAATCGAACCCGGATCCTATAGTAGTAGTTGTGTAGGTAGTTAAAATTACCACTAGGTTTTTCCATTGTGACACGAAAATTAGTTATACATTTGTATAGATAACTTTCATTCGTATGTTTTGACTAGTAGAGACTTTATACATCTCTACTATAGATTAATATAATTTAAGGCTCGGGGACTTTATGCATCCCTTTTATAAATGTATTTAATTTAAGTAGAATTTGTTCTATTCTTACTGTATTTTATTTTGAAAAAAATTACTTTCTGCCAAGTTTCTTGCGGCGCATTCTTGGCAATGATGGTCTTCCCGAATGCGCTGGTAGTTTCAAAAAGACATGTAAAAGAGCCCTTGGCGGCCAATTTGCAAAATTTCATTTTCATTTTCTTGTCACATAGAATGTACCAGTTGCTTCACTTCCCGCGCAAATGGTAAAAACCCATTGAGGGAATGGGCGAAAATCATAGGAATCATGTTATAGGCGATGCGGCCAGCAACCCATCACTATTTTGATTCCACTTTCCACCTCTACGCCCTCAGTGTCTTGCTAAACGTGGCCTGTAGGTCTTGTTACCTTAGGCTCTGTCTACCCCGTAAGGGATAAAGACGTGATTTGTTTATGTGTATGTGTAGGTATGTATGTGTATAGAAAAAGTTAGTGGTAATTTTTACTACCTACTAATGCAACATTAAGGGTGGGTAACATAGCTAACTTAAGGTTTTATACTTTCCATTCATTCTTTTGCCAGCTTGTAATACTTTTTACATCAAGCAACTCAATAAGCTGGGCAACGTCAGAAACACGCAAACTTTAAATAAGTCGCTCAGCGCAAAGTATGACTTCCTTATTACAACACCAATATTTCTTTATGAAAAAAATAAACAAGAAAATTACCCCGCCGGAATAGAATCTCCCCGTTTCCCGGGAAATAAATTAGCCCCGAAGCCGACACTGGCAACACTGCCCTTATTAAAATTGGGGAGATTTTGACACTCATATTTTTGGAGATCGCTTGGAATCTTCATGTACAGATGTGGGTTTTACTTGAATATTTTTAACAACCTAACAGGGTGTTCGTGAATAGTACGACCAACTTAAGAGAGAGATAGCAGGGAGAGATGACTTTATTAAATGTGTCACCATTTTTTTTCCCCAAGAGAGGTCAACGCCTGAAGAAAGTCGAACAAAAAGCAGCTTTTACTAAGGTATTTCTTTATAAATTACACAGTGATGCTCGACATGTTTCGGACTAGTTCGTAGTTCTTCCTCTTGGAGCGCTTGGCCCGGCGGCAGCGAAACGAACACTGACAGCGGCGCACGGCTACCCTCTTTTTTGATTTGTGATTTTTACCCGTTCTACCCGTTTATTTTATGTTTTTTCTTTGCTTCCAGACCAGCATGGCAGTTCAGGAATAAGTTCAAAAAAAGAAACTATTCCCGAGACCAATGTGGCTATGACCTGTCATATCTTTAAAGAGAGAGCGCACTTTTATCTCTTGTCGGAAGTGTTTTGTGATACAGCCGTACAAAGTGTTACCTTCCGTCCCTTTTGGATAAAAAGTCGTCTATCACGGAACCTCCATGCCGCCATAACTTTTTTTAAAAGCCCTGCCCGCGGCCAAGGCAACGGTATTTGCATTTTGATGCCGGTAATTATACTCAGATCCGGAACAAAGGCATCGTCTAAATAGAAAAAAAAGCGTAATTCCTTTTTTGAATTTGTTCCGTTAATCGTTTCGCTTTTGTTTAATTAGAGGTTCAATTAATGGGTTGGGATTTGGGCCTCGTTGTGATATTTAAATTAAGACTGTTTTATAAATTGAAAAATGGAACGCGACTTTTTGATTATGCCTTTTTATCATTCGCAAGAACTTAAGCAATTTTCGCACTCGGAATCACCTTCCGGGACGAATCAATGCAATGTTGTGTGAACCGCAGACTTATTACTCGCTCGCAATCGCCATCGTGTTCATTTTGACAGTTCTTGTATGAATGTGACAGCTAGCTGATTCCAATGCCAACTGTCAGCCCATACATGAACTGTCATACTGAAAGGCGATTGCGAACGAGTTAGGTAAGAATCCTACTGAAGCACCATCTGAAATTAAACTGATGGATTCGAAAACAATACAGTATTGCATTTGCGTTTTGCGATTGTAAATTTCGACGCTTTGATCCTTATTCAAGTTTCATGGTTGCTGAAATACTTTCTATTATACGACAAGGAAGCAAATATAGTCTTTCCAATCATTTATTTTCTCGATGACACCTCCGGAGAATGTAACTGCGCTTTTTACGCAAAAATTAACCTTTGAATGCGAGGTATTTAAAATATGACGACTGCCTAATTTTGTTCCTTGATCCCATATAATATGCATCTAAGACAAATTGAGTCCATTTAAGCAGTAATATCTTTTTAAAGTACGATAAACAATAAACGTTTACCAATTTTTCTAATTCAGTATTTAAAGAGCAAAAGAAAACAATAAAGAACAGTCAAAACTTAAAAATAACTAAACGTTTTAATAAAGTTACATTCTATGGGAATGCAAATAGTGATGTTATGATTGAAATATCGATATTGTATCGGTATTGTATATATTGAACTAGATGAGTTCCTGCGACTTTGTACACGTTGTAATTTTTTACAGGGCCTATGTTACTCAGGAATAATGTAGCATTTTAATGGTGAAATATTTTTTGTTTGTCCAGTACTTAGTTTTTAGTTTATTCATTACAAACATACTGTCATTCGGCCATTTTGCACGCTTAGTAATAAATTAGCATTCAAGTCGGTTAAATAAATGATTGGTGACTATAGTAAGGTAACCTGATGGTAAGTGATGACCACCAATGGCCACGCGGAATACAGGATTGGAGATGCGTTGCGTGGGCTAAGATAGAAGAAGAGAACACTCATGTTCCAGTGATGTCACCATGTTACTCTCCACGCTGAAAGACCACCTCACTATTGAGGTGTAGTTTACAACTTAATAAAGGGGTAAGGGTGCTCTGGAGCTACACAGAGAGCTCAGCAAAAGAGAGAGGCAACAGGCGACCCTCGCGCCGGCAGCCTTCTCGCGCAAAGGATCGCAATCGCAGTTCAGCGCGGGAATGCTGCCTGCGTAGGCGCCCTGCCAAGAGGCCCACCTCTCTTTTGTAATTAATTTTAGAGTTTATTTAGTTATTTCTTACTCGCTAATCCTGCCGCTAAGAAGCAGTGCTTGCACTGTTGTGTTCCGGTGTGGAGAGTAAGACAGCCGGGGAAATTACGGTACGGGCACAAGAGGCATTTCATCTTAGTCCGCTAGGTTGGCAACGCATCTGCAATCCCTCCGGGGTTGCGGGTGTTTATGAGCAGTGGTGATCACTTACCATCAGGTGATCCACTTGCTCGTTTGCCTTCCTATTCATATAAAAAATAATAATAAAAATTTAATAGTTTTAGCTTTTCCATACTTACATGAATTAAACGTCTTATATACGTAATACATGTGATGTTGGTTCCAAGCATTTGGGAAACGGATAGAACCCACCACACAGGGCTATTCCTGTCTTATTCTAACATGTGACAGCGTCATGGGGCCTTTCCATGACGTCTGAATGCGGTTCAATTCCGACTCAGTTCAGGTTTTAGCTGTTTTGGGTGAAGACCAAAAAGTAACACACCGTTAAAGTTGCGTTAGTAGTAAAATTCCCACTAACTATTTCCATTGTGGCACGAAAGTTAGTTATACATTTGGAAAAAGTTAGTGGGAATTTTAACTAGCCACTAACGCAACTTTAACGGTGTGTAACTTTTTGGTGTTCTTTAGTTTGGATCTGACAGCGAGCGAACCTTTTTTTTTAACGGAGAGGAAATCTTTATGGAGGAAATCGTTACCCTTCCCCCAGCGAGGCCTCTTGGCTCTTGCCTCTGATAGAAGGGAACTGTAATGCTAGAGCTCTCGGAGAGGTTTCCGACGTCGCACCTCGACAGCGAGCCAACCTAAACTGAATCGCATTAAGACGTCATGGACCCTTTCTTTTCCGGGCTCTAAAACCTATGGACCTGGCATGAACACTGATCATACATATCGTAAACATCCGAAGGTCGGCAGTCATCAGGCGAACTATGGAATTAAAATAGACATTAATGTACCCTCCGCTCGGCTACATCCGCCCCGAGCTCGCCCGACTCCGCCCGAGTGCGCCCGAGCGAAATGTCCCGTGCTCGACAAAGTAACAGTGAAGTCAATTTTGTTTTATCGCCTATAAAACTAGTCCTCTGTCACACCGGAAGGGAACCTTGACGTGGATGGGATATATCTCCAACGCTTGTGACCTTTTATATGCTTGCTAAGTATTTTGTTATATCAATTGTATCGGATATGTTCGTTGTTCGTGTTGAAAAAAAAAACAAAAATTCAAATCTTTTTTTTGCAAATAGGCCGCCAAGGGCTTTTCATAATGTTCTAGCTTCTGCCCGCGACGTCTGCGTAGAATTATACATACTAACCTTCCTCTTGAATCAGTCTATCTATTAAAAAAACCCGCATTAAAATCCGTTGCGTAGTTTTAAAGATCTACGCCTACTGAGGGACATACAGACAGATACCAGTGCATTCGAAAAGATCATCACTTTTTAATAAAATACATTTACAATAATTATTTCTTCCATGCTGGTCTAGAGGCATAGTTGGAAGTTGAAAGCTGAACTTTTAATTGGGTTTTGATATCGCGGTTTTATACGGTTAAAGTTTTTGTGTTTTTGTTTTGTCGCTGTTTGGGTTTTGGTAGGTGATGGTACAAAGTTTAAGTTTAAAGCCAGGCACTTTTCTAAACGACACTGAAAATTAGAACACATAGAAAAATCCGAAAAGTCGCTATGGCGGGGAATCGAATCCGGATCCTCGTCATTGCGCGACGCATGCTATACCCCCACACCACCCATAGCAGGTGGGTAAGCCTTCAAATTCTGTTACTAGCTGGCACGTGACCTTGTTACTAAGCAAATTTCTGTCGCTAAGCGTCATCGTATGACTCAATTACAAACTCTTGTGGAACATCATCTGCTCACCAGGGACACCAGGCGCTGTTTAAAAAAAATCTTGATTCATTTGATAGTACTGTAATGTTATGTGTGTATGTATGTATTATTTTATTTTATTTATTTAGCTATGTATTATATTTATGTTGGTATTGTTGTTTTTATTATCCCTGCGTTTATCCTGTCTATTAGTCTCCGCCACCTACTTAGACTGTCTCCAACTTATTTCTCTATCTTATTGGTTGTCTGGTAGATATTGTTGTGGTGATCAATAAAGAGTATTTGTATTGTATTGTATTGTATTGTACATATGTATTTAACTAAAACACACATTGGTTTTATTGTTTCGAGGATGTTCTCCAACTTGTACATTGTTAGTGGGGCCATTACACTGCGGTGTAAGCCCGCGCCGTTTTTTACTGCAGCCACCGCTCGGCATCGCGCTTAATTGCCGATTTGCTTGATGGTCCGATTTTACGAACCATCCGACCAGCTTGTTGGGAATAAGTGAAACTGACGGCTTTCGCATGGAAATGCCTTTGCGAAGAATACTACTTGTTCTAATTGGAAACCGTGGCTAATGCTCGTTGATTGGGACTCTCTTTACTGCTTGGCTTTAACAGATTCCAGTGTTCCATGATAACAATTAGTTGATACCGTTGACTTGATTCTGTAGCCGTTGTCGTTACACTTTAACTCTTTTTTTCATTCGAATGAAAAGATCCACTTGGGTCGTGGATTCTCTAAATAGATGTCATAAGACACTTATTATGAATGGTAAAGTTAGGAGGGGAAGGCCTAGACGGGCGTTTCGAGACCAAAAATAGGAGACGTTTTGGAAAAAGGTCAGGTCAGGAGTACCCGAAACCGACATGTATGAAGAGATTGATGAATGTGGATGAAGCGAAAGAAGTATGTCAGGATCGTAGCAAGTGGAACAAAGTAGTCTCTGCCTACCACTGTGGGAAAGAGGCGTGACGGTATGTATGTATGTAAGACACTTATTCTTATCACTCAGGGTAAGAAGTCATATTTTAATGTAAGCATGATAGACCTCTCTTGAATTCAAAATTCAAAGTTGATAATTGAAAATTAATTTACTTTTGCCAATTGGCCGCCACGGGCTCTTTTACGTGTCTTTTTTGGAACTACCAGCGCATTCGGAAAGACCATCATTGCCAAAAAAGACCATCATTGCCAAGAAGAATGCGCCGCAAGAAACTTGGCAAAAACTCATTTTTAGATTACCAGAGGCTCTGATTATAGCATGGTTATGGATATTATAAAGCCAAATGCCCGAAGTCGCGTGGACAAAGTAATAAGAATGCATGGAGAATTCCAGCTTACTTATCTTGCCTGTCTTCGCAGTTCAATACGCCCTGTTTCCCTGCCATTTTGCCGTCGCACTAAGCTTCCCAATAAGCCAATAAATATCCAACTTCAGCCACATCACGGAATATGCCCGACTCCGTAACTTCATGAATTTCATCAATTCGCCGTCCCTGTCTGTCATGTAACCCCATCCCTGTCGGCTTCCATTATACCGATAAAGTGACATTGAGCGTGAGATTGCGTCTTGGGGATGCCAGTTTGATTTGCGACTGAGAAAGTAGCTGGTGTCGGGATTTGGGCCTTGCGCGGGTGGCTTAGGGTGCTTGGATGTGTCGCCCTGCTGTTCCGTTTGTTTGGGGATAAGGAAGTGTCTCCGAGTCGTCGTATCGCCGTCGTCAGGCTCTCCGTAGGGCTAATTATGATAAGGTACGGAGTTTTATGAGCCCTTAGCATTTCCTTGAGCGCACTTCATCATTATTGGACGGTTACAGACAAATGATAAAGATAATTAACGACCTTGACTTGATGCGCAAGTGTAATGGCTAACAAGGGCAGAGAAAATTGTGGCGGAGGCTGGGTCTGTACAATTGGTAATTAAAGGTGGTTTTGCTACGGCCTAAAAAAATAAGAATAACTTTATTTCACCACAGAAGTTAGAGTGCATAATAGTTTACAAAGGACACATTGTTACATAGAGATAGATAGATGACATTTTATGCGGTAAGTGAAACAGCGGTCTTCGCACTAGACTCTAAGGCTTGTTGCTAGTGTTTTGTGAAACGTTACATACCTACTTGGTTTTATTTCTGTTTAAAGTTAAAATATTTCCAGTCTACCAGTGTTTATGACAAATGTTTATGACTTATTATTTAACTCCTTTAGCGTCTTTTATATTAGCTTCACTTTTATAAGTAGCAAACTAAAATATACTTCCGTGCTGGTCTGGGCGCAAAAAAAACCATGATTGTACCAGTTGCTTCTCTTCCCGGGTAGATGGTTAAAGCCCATCGAGCGAATGGAGCAAAATCAAGAATCATGTTATAGGCGATGCGGCTAGCAATCTATCACTGTTTTGATTCGCATTTCCACCTATACGCCCTACATGCTAAATCTAATGCCTTTAGGTGCCTCTGTCTGACCCGTAAGGGATTTATGTATTCGATTGACATGGAATTAACAAATCCGAATAAAATGGCATGGCATGACAACTTTTCCTAAGTTATACTTGCTTGGAGTTAATGTTTTTGTACGTCAGGCTAATTGGACATACCCATTATCTCACTAAGCTATATTTGTTCACTTGTAGCGCTAGTCTGGTACTTCCATGCGGTCTGGGAGCAAAGAAAAAACATAGAATGTACCAGGTTGCTTCTCTTCCCGCGCAAATGGTAAAAACCCATCGAGAGAATGAGCGAAAATCATAGGAATCATGTTATAGGCGATAACTCCCACAACCCATCACTATTTTGATTCCACTTTCCACCACTACGCCCTCAGTGTCTTGCTAAACGTGGGCTGTAGGTCTTTGTTACCTTAGGCTCTGTCTACCCCATAAGAGATAAAGACGTGATTTGTGTATGTGTATGTAGCGCAATAAATATAATAAAAAACGTTGCCAACGTTCACTGGAACCAAGAATAATACTTCCATTGCCACTTCGCAGTGGGAAACAGATGATCTGTCACACCATCCACAATCAGACTTTGTTTGTAAAGCCTCATGGTCTAAATTGAACCAACATTCAAATGTGTAGTTGCGTTCTTCTTTTAAAATCAATGCATCAGATGCTGTTCGCAGATGTGCACCACACAGGGGGGCTATTTGTGGGCACCCCCCACCAACTAGCTTTGCCGCGCAATGGGCAAATGCAGTAATTATGACTGATATGGATACAACTGTGGGATTGTCTAAACAAACGTAGCTTGTGAAATGAACGTTGTTATTTACTTATTTATTTAGATAGTTATTTGTAAATTCAATTTTACTGCGTTAAATTACAGTCAAGTGTAATAATATGTATCTAGTCAAAGTTTCAAAAATAAGTAGCATATACACTCTTACACCGGCGTATTAAGGTCGTGGGACATATTTTTGAGAAGTTCCTATCGATACTTATTTTTGCACTTGACCGTATATTACGTATTCAAATACACGAAGTTTAAAATGTAGGTATATTGGGTTAAAAAACATAATGGTATTTTCTCAGAATTACAAATTGATTACATACATGATTCCTAAAATTTTCGCCCATTCCCTCGGGCTTAAGAGCCGAAGGTAGCAAGACCTAAAGTCCACGTTTAGAATGATTGTGGGCGTATAGGTGAAAAGGGGAATCAAAAAAACGAAGGGTTGCTAGCCTCATCGTCTTTTCTCGCCCATTCTCTCGATGGGTTTTTAGCATCTGCGCGGGAAGAGAAGCAACTGGTACATTCTGTTTTTTTCTTTTCTCCCAGACGGAATGGAAAGAAATAACTATTTAGGGTTTTTAAAAGTTTCGCTTCCCTAAAGCGACAGAAGACCATACAATACAATACAAATTTAATACTCTTTATTGAACACCACAAATCAGTACAAAACAATACAGGATCAAAGAACAAAGTAGACAATAGGCGGTCTTATCGGTCAGAGAAATAAGTTGGAGACAGTTTAAGTAGGTGGCGGAAACAAATAGACAGGAAAAACGCAGGGATAATAAAAACAACAATACCAACATAAATATAATACATAGCTAAATAATACATACATACACACATAACATTACTGTAATATCATCATCATCAGCCTATATTAGTCCACTGCTGGACATAGGCCTCCCCTAATGAGCGCCATAGCGCCCTGTCTTCAGCTTGACGCTTACTGTATAATACTTAAGATAAAATAAATGTGAGAATGTAACAATGAAAAATGAAAAGGATTTGATCAGAAGCAAAAAATAAAGATAATCTGCTGGAGCTTGACAAGCAATTGGAGGCTGAAAGAGTTAAAATGGTTGACTCATCTTGGTTGTCAGATCATAACTTCGCTCTTTCACTTGTAGTTATTATGGAGGGAGGTGTCTTCGTCGACATCAACGTAGGACCCACATCAAGACACTAGATCACGTATAATGTGGGCTGGCTAACGGCTCGAGTTGTGATTGTCTCCCGAGCGTAGCGAGTACAGCTCATAAAGTTCACATAGAGAATAGCACTCTAATTCTGTAATTGTGTGGGTGTACCCTTGCGGAAGCTGATCATGAATAACAAGACTCAAATGCAAATCATAAGGAAGGAGAGTAAACATTCCTAAAATAGACTATTATTGAAATGGGAAAATTCCAACAGTTTGCTACAAAGTGTTGAGAAAACAAAACCGTTGCTAATTCATTCAAGTCATTGCGGACAGGCCTCTTCTCAGATTGAGAGGGCTTGCGCTCTAGTTCCCGCACTATTAGTAGATAATCTAGGATCGACACGTCATATCAAGCCGTAGGTATTACCACGCACTCAAATCACGTCTATATCCATTACAGAGTAGACAGAGCCTAAGTTAACAAGACCTAAAAGCCACGTTTCCCATGAAGGTGCATAGGTGACAAGGCGAATCAAAATACAATGGGTTGCTAGCCGCCTGTATCATGATTGCTAAAGTGGGTGTCAGACTTTACTCGCCAGTGTGTCAGTTTAAGTTGTGACGTTTTATTTTTCTTCCCTCGAGTGAGTGTCCGACGCGGTTGGGCATCCAACCGAGTTGGTTGCTGTCACGGGCGCGCGCGCGGAAGCCGCGCGAGTCTATGGCGCTGTCGCGGAATGAGACTTGATTTTTCAACTGCGACCGGGCGCGCTGCGTCCCGAAGATTTCTTGTTTTTTTTATTTTTTCCTTTAAACGTTTACACGTTATCACGGGCTATTGTTTTGTTCCTTCCCTTGTAAGGATTGAGGACTTCTGCCGCCGAACCGGCGTGTAACTATCTTCCAGCTCAGCTACGTCATCCCCCTTGTTTATTTTAAGGCGTGAAGCCTTCTAAGCCAGGGTAAATCGTTGGATTTGCGAAGAATTGTGAACTTGTGTACGAGGAAGGCGAAGGTTCCCCCTGAACTGCCCATCATTAGAAATAAGGAGCAGGGGTTACGACGCCACAGGGCGCCTTCCTCGGGGTGCAGCAGCATCGGGTTGCCCCAACGGTTTACTATATTAGATTAGTTTTTGTACTAAGTTAATTAACTGTTAAGTTAATCTTAAGAGGTAGGAATAAGGGTTGTCGACCGGCGTTCCGTTCCCAATTAGATTGTTTGTGATTTATATTGTTGTAGCTGGGCTGGAATATATGTTAAAATAACCTTTAATTGGTTTTATTTAACCCCCGCGCGGGGCTAGCATTACAATTATGGCGCCCGAACAGGGACAATAAGGATACGCTTTATATAATTTCAAGGATCTGTTGCTCCTTGGAAAGTAGGTCGACAACCCTTCTTAGACGTGGTGAATTGTTGTATTTGAGGGTCGACTCCCTTGGGTATTGTTTGCTGTACTGACGTTTGTGCCTAAGATTAAGTTTTACTTTCACCATGGAAGATAGACCTATTAACTATAACTTATTGCACCAGGACGAGCTCACGTATGAGGTACGAGTACGGAATGCGGAACCGGAAAAAAATGTAACTGACTTAAGGAAACAGATACGTGAGCTCGCTCGGGAGATTTCTGCAGATGAAATTGAGGATTTTGACGGTGATGTGTCAGCGGAATTACTTTTATTGAGGGGGAAGATGACCGAGTTGAGCACTTTGTATGCCACGAAACCTTTAACTCTTAAAAAAATGAATCGTATTCAGGCTTTGTGTCATCACATTTATCATCGACTGACTCGAGTAACACCTTCAAAAGACACGGACTTAAAGACTCATTTAGAATTATCTGAACTTTTAAACAGCTACCTGACGAAAATGGACACTATGTTTAACACTTTTAAGAGCGGTTCCGTGACTCGGCCTGTCAGCGAATCCGTTGGCGTAGAGGAAGTCTTACGAGTGTTAGGAGATCGAAATCATTCCATCACCTCTTTAAATCTCAAATTTAATGGTAGGACGTGTGTGCGGGCTTTCCTGCAAAGGTTGGAGGAGTTGTGTATGTCTAGGGGTATTCGTGAGAGTAAGCTGTTCGATTCGGCAGCTGAATTGTTTGTAGATGAGGCTCTGTGTTGGTATCGTGGAGTTAGGGCTCAAGTTGATGATTGGCCTCAACTTAGGAGGATTTTGATGGAGGAATATTTGCCTCATGATTTTGATGAGCGGTTGTCCATGGAGATCCGATCGCGCACTCAGGGGCCCGATGAGACTATTGTGAATTATTTGAGTGTAATGGAAAATTACTTCTCTCGATTAACCAAGCCGATGTCGGTGGAGGAGAAGCTTAGTATTGTTAGTTTTAATATTCGCCCGTTTTATTCGACTCAATTAGCCTTGCAGTCTATTACAAGCTGGGCTGAGTTGAAGAATAGTTGCCGGTTGCTGGAGCGGGCTCGTGAGCGATCGGAGCTCTTTATAGAACCCTCTAGGGTGGTCAAAACTTTAGCTCCTGACTTGGCCTACAAGGGCGGGAAACCTTCTAGGACTTCCGCTGTGGAAACTGGGAAGTTTTGTGTCCGCTGCCGCACCTCCACTCATAACTTAGCGGAATGTTCTGCTCCGCCTGGTCTAATCTGTTACCGCTGTGGTCTTAAGGATGTGACTTTGCGGAACTGTCCTCAATGTAACCCTTCCGTTTCTTCCGGGCAACCGATTGCCTCTGCGCAATCCAATCCAAAAAACTAGTGAGTCAGGGTCGCCGCAAGCAGATCCGCTTACATCCCGAACATTTTAACCCTTCGGAATGGAGGCAGTGGTTGGAGTTTGTTCGGTTATTTTTTGCGTCTCATAGAGTTGCGGCGGCTCGTCCTCAAACACAGGAGTCGGACTCTCGACCCTTTCTTAAGATTTCTATTTATGATTTGCCGTTCCATGGATTGCTCGATTCGGGGTCCGAAGTCTCTATTGTCGGACGTGATGTTGAAATGTTACGTGAATCGGCAACCATTCACGATAGTGAAGATTTCCGGTATATTGTTACTGCGAATGGATCTACCTCCCCCGTCATCGGTTATATGCATTTGCCGGTTACGGTAGAGAGGCAGACCCGGGTGATTAAATTTTACGTGATTCCTGGGATTACTTCTATGATCTTGGGAATAAATTTCTGGAAGGCGTTTGGTATAGCCCCTGATGTATTAGAGTTGTTGGTGCGTCGGAAAACTGTATCTATGGTAAAACTGGAGCAGGCTCCGATGCCTGTGTCTTCCGTTAACTGTCTCCATCCTTATGATTCCTTGTCAGCGGATCAGCGGCGTCGAGCCGACGAAATATTTAAGTTGTACGAGGGCATTTCTGCGGAGTGTCGAGGCTTAGGGTGTACGCACCTTATCACTCATCACATAGACACCGGAAGTTCGTCACCGATTAAGCAACGCTATTACATGTTGTCTCCCGAAAAGCTGGCTGAGTTGAATCAGCAGTTAGACGAAATGATTCGGATGGATATCGTAGAGGAGAGTAAAAGTCCGTGGAACAATCCTGTCACCATGGTACCTAAGGCTGATGGTGAGTGGCGATTTTGTTTAGATAGCCGAAAGCTCAACGAGGTATCTAAGCATGATGCGTACCCTTTGCCCTACATTACTCACATCCTTGACCAATCTCGAAGCGATTGTAAATTTCTTTCCTCCATCGACTTAAAGTCCGCCTTCTGGCAAATTCCTTTAGGTGAAGAGTCCAAGGAAAAAACGGCGTTCACTGTTCCTGGCCGCGGGCTTTACCATTTTAAACGGATGTGTTTTGGCTTGACTTCTGCCCCGGCGACCCAGCAACGTCTTATGGATCGGTTGTTTGGCCCGGAATTTGGCAACAAAATTTTTATTTATCTAGATGATATTGTCGTGTTGGGTTCCTCCTTTGAGGAGCACCTGGAGCTCTTGCAGAGAGTCCTGGAGCGATTAAAGTCTGCCAACTTAACCGTCAATCTGGCCAAATGTTGTTTTTTCCGAAGACAGTTGAGGTATTTGGGGTACGTGGTGGATGACAGGGGCCTCCGGACCGATCCGGAAAAGATCCGCTCCATCGTCGATTTTCCTACACCTACTTGCCGCAAGGATGTCAAGCGGTTCCTAGGTACTGCCTCGTACTACCGGCGTTTCATCCGGAATTTTAGTAATGTGGCTGGTCCTTTAAATGCGTTGACGTCGTCCCGTAAGAGTGCCCCTCCTTTCGAGTGGAACTCTAAGACTCAGGAAGCATTCGACGAGTTGAAGAATGCCCTTACTTCTGCACCAGTCTTGGCTTGTCCGGATTTTTCCCGGCCTTTTGTGGTACATTCTGATGCCTCTGAGCATGGTTTAGGTGGAATGCTTACGCAGATTTTAGACGGTCAGGAGCACCCGGTCGCTTATTGTAGCCGTTCCTTGAATGCACAGGAGCGGAACTATTCTGCAACGGAGAAGGAGGCGCTCGCCGTTGTTCATGTCGTGGAACATTTTCGACCTTATCTGGAAGGCAGCAAGCCTTTTAAGATTATCACAGACCACGCTAGCTTGAAATGGTTTCTTAATCTGAAGAACCCTTCTGGGAGATTAGAGCGTTGGGGATGTAGGTTATCGCCGTACAATTTCACGATTGAACATCGCAAGGGCTCGGAGAATGTAGTTCCGGATGCACTGTCTCGGGCCGTCCCTGTCGCTCTTATCTCAACTTCCTCTCAAGATTCGTGGTTTGGAAATGTCTTCCAGCGTTGTCTACAGAGCCCCCAGTCTTTATTTATTTATTTATTTTATTTGGGGCATCAACAGCAATACAGTACATTATAATGAGACTTAGGTACTAAACAAAAAGCCAATGACAGATGACCACAGAAATACAGTTAAGCGAAGCATACTTAAAACTAACACAGAAACAACAAATTCCATTTATCATGAAATCAAGCTAAAAACGATACCTATTGTTAGTGAGTGAGTCCACAAACATTGTGTGTGTGTGTGTGTGTGTGTGTGTGTGTGTGTGTGTATGTATACTTGTTTTACTCCAAAGTCGATTCACCTATTTATAATAACATATTTTTGCTAATTTATTTAACCGCCTCTGATCCTCCAAATAACAATACAAAAACACCACGATCTAGCAATTTTTTGCGAAGAATATTCGAATACGATTTTTTAGTGTTGCTTTACTACAATCAAAGAGGTCAACACTATGGAAACGTTTGTTGTACTCCCTAAGGACACGGACAAGAGGTGCATTTTGAGCGTACCTTGTGCGAAGCAGGGGAACGCTGAACAGGAAACGATTCGTGTGACGGGTTCGGTAAGTAGGTGTGAAGAACTTTACCTCGGAGAGCAGCGTAGGACTATCTATACGCCCTGACAAAATGTCGTGCAGCACAGAAACATCCAGTAGCAAACGCCGATCCTCGAGACTTAACATAGAGTGCCTAGTACACGATAAATCGTAGGACACATCACCTCCTCTAGCACGGTAATTCAAATGTCGTAAAAAACGCCGTTGTCCTAACTTCCAGGTATTGGGAGACCGGTTATATCGTTATACCCGGAGTAAGAATGTCTTAGCTAAGGAGTTTGAATGGAAGGAGGTGGTGCCTTTGGAACAGCGCGATTCCGTGTTGAAAGAGAATCACTCTGATCCGAAGTCTGCCCATCTGGGAATAGCGAAGACACATAAACGTATTGGACTGCGGTATTACTGGCCGGGTATGTATAAAGACATAGTAGATTACGTCTCTAAGTGTGATATCTGTCAGGCCTACAAACATTCCAACCTATCAGCTCCGGGATTCATGGGAAGTCCGAAGGTGTGTTCGCGTCCGTTTCAGTGTATAAGCATCGACTTGGTGGGCCCTTTGCCCCTTTCTCGTTCCCAGAATACCTTCCTGCTGGTCGTCGTGTGTGTTTTCTCCAAATATTGTTTACTGTTTCCCTTGAGGCGAGCTACTGGAAAAGTAATTGCGCAAAGGCTGGAGGATCATGTCTTTCTTACCCACGGCGTACCTCAAACTCTTCTCGCGGACAACGGCCCTCAATTTACGGGGCAGGAGGTACAAGCGTTGTTTTCCAAATACAAAATACCGCAAGTGCATTTTAGCCCAGTCTATTGCCCCCAGGTGAACACTGTAGAGCGCTATAATCGCACCGTAATTACCGCTATTGCTTCTCTAGTTGGCTCAGACCATCGTACGTGGGACGTGAACATCCCCAAGATACAATTTGCCCTCAACTCTGCTGTGAATGAAACCACGAAGTTTTCCCCTTTCCTGCTTGTTCACGGCCGCGAGGCTGTAACCGATGGAAGTGTCTATGCGAACTCTGGGATTATTGATGAAATCATTTTTGCGTCGCGGGACGATTATGTCGTTCAGATGGGCGAATTGAAGCCGATATTCGATCGGGTCAGGGAGGAGTTGTCCAAAGCACATGAGAGAAATGCTAAGTATTACAATCGTCGTCGACGTCCGTTGAATTTGAATGTGGGAGATTACGTATGGAAACGCACTTACCGTTTGAGCGATGCTAAAAAGTATTTTACCAGTAAATTGGCTCCGAGGTACGAGCGTTGCCGAATCATTAGGAAGCTATCGCCTTTGGTTTTTGAGCTGGAGGACATTCGGGGCAAAAACATTGGTAAATGGCATATCAAGGACTTCAAGGTGGGTCCGACTTCGTAGGTCGTTGTGGCTAGTTTGTATTAGGAGATTAGTCGTGTTGATCATGTGGTTTTGGTTCCCACGTGCACCGTAGGCCGCGCCCCAAATGGGTCGTGCATTGCTTGCAATGAAGCCAAGGTGTTCTGGGTCTGTCATGAAATAGTGTGCTGTAATGGACATGCCACTAATTTTCTCATCCGATTGATCGCATGGTTATAAGTAGGTGATTTTGGTTTCCCTGTGCACCGTAGGCCGCACCCCGAATGGGTCGTGCATTGCTTGCAATGAAGCCAAGGTGAACTGGGTCCTGTCGTAGGACGGTGTGTACGGATGAGGACATCCGCCGAATTCCCTGAGGGAATTCTTTCGCGAGGACGGGGGTACTGTGACGTTTTATTTTTCTTCCCTCGAGTGAGTGTCCGACGCGGTTGGGCATCCAACCGAGTTGGTTGCTGTCACGGGCGCGCGCGCGGAAGCCGCGCGAGTCTATGGCGCTGTCGCGGAATGAGACTTGATTTTTCAACTGCGACCGGGCGCGCTGCGTCCCGAAGATTTCTTGTTTTTTTTATTTTTTCCATTAAACGTTTACACGTTATCACGGGCTATTGTTTTGTTCCTTCCCTTGTAAGGATTGAGGACTTCTGCCGCCGAACCGGCGTGTAACTATCTTCCAGCTCAGCTACGTCATCCCCCTTGTTTATTTTAAGGCGTGAAGCCTTCTAAGCCAGGGTAAATCGTTGGATTTGCGAAGAATTGTGAACTTGTGTACGAGGAAGGCGAAGGTTCCCCCTGAACTGCCCATCATTAGAAATAAGGAGCAGGGGTTACGACGCCACAGGGCGCCTTCCTCGGGGTGCAGCAGCATCGGGTTGCCCCAACGGTTTACTATATTAGATTAGTTTTTGTACTAAGTTAATTAACTGTTAAGTTAATCTTAAGAGGTAGGAATAAGGGTTGTCGACCGGCGTTCCGTTCCCAATTAGATTGTTTGTGATTTATATTGTTGTAGCTGGGCTGGAATATATGTTTAAATAACCTTTAATTGGTTTTATTTAACCCCCGCGCGGGGCTAGCATTACAAAGTACCTACGCGTACTTTCACGCTCGTCTGTCCATTTAAGATTTTCGTCCATTCCTCAACGGCCTTTTACCATCTGCGCGGGTATTCACTCACCCCAGTAATTGTCTAGGCATCAAACCGACACAAGCACATAACTTTTTTACGGCGTTTTCACACCGTCCTATCGCCCTCAACCGTTTTATGACTCGCATATAAAAAAATCTCATACAATTTACATACAAAACATAGGGATCTTGTTTTATAGCCCTTAGCGATAAGCCCCCCGCGGTGCTGCGCCCCGTCACATCCAAAATGGCGGCTGTCGAAGTGTCAACGTCAGTCGGACACATTGCGGAATAGGTTATTAATTGCGACAAGCGTTTTTTGAGTTCTGTACCTCAAGGAATAAATGGATAGGGGACTGCACCAATAATCCTTCCAATATTATAAATGCGAACGTTTGTGAGGGATGTGATGACGAGTGTGTATGTTTGTTACTTCTTCACGCTGATACGACTGGATAGATTTGGATATGATGTAATTAAATTTCAAGATTTGACTTGGCAGTAGGTACACGTGGAGTTAAAAAAAGTGTCGAACTGGAATAGAAGTTTTGGGACATATTTTTTCTTTTTTACAAAACGTCTCCTATTTTGGTCTCGGAACGTCCGTCTAGGTCTTCCCCTCCCAACGCAACCATTCACACTCCCCCTATAGATCTGTTTAGTTAGTCTACCTTCATCCATCCGCTCTACTAATAATCATGTGTTTTTGTGTTTCTGTGTGTTTAAACTCTCTTATGCCCTTGATTGCCTTGATTGTAAAGTTAATGCGTTTTATATACCATAAAGAGTTATACATACATACATAGTTGGAAACCACACACACAGATTTACGAGTGCAGCTTCCACTCATTGACACTAAAGTTTAACGTCTTCCCGTCCGTCTGTCCGTCTGTGCGTCAGATAAATATTATTCCGAAACGGTATCAAAGCGCTATGGGTGGTTGCGAGTTCTTTTCAGGGTTCCCTAGGGAATAAACAAAATGAACCATTCTAGTATGCATGTATGTAAACTCTTTATTGCACATAAAAATTTAAAAATACAGAAATACACAGAAAATAGTACAAAGGCGAACTTATCCCTAAGAAGGGATCTCTTCCAGCTAACCTGATACAGAAAGGAATAGATCACAAAAAAAGGCAAGCAGTCATTATTATGCGCAAATAAGTAGTATTAATACTTAATAAATTGACAACAGTCTAGTTTCGCCCTTCTGCTCGTATGTACAAACGTACACAAATCACGTATTTATCCCTCACGGGGTAGACAGTGCCTAAGATTACAAGACCTAGAGACCACGTTTAGCATGACGCATTAGACGCATATCTACTAGGTTGATGTCTAGTTTATAGCAATCTAATCTGTTTAGATTGTTATAAGCTAGTCACACACTCCCATTCCTTGGGTTGTTGCTGTTTTACGTTAACACAGCATATATTTTGGACAGTTAGCTACTTGTCTCAATCCAGCTATCATATATTATGTATGTTTGTGTTAACTTTCCACGCGCGCCATGTCACACCATATCTAATCTATATCACCATAATCCGGCTAGCAATTTCCACAGACACCCTAAATTCTAAACTTTATTAGTCTCACACGCATATATTAGCTGTTGCCGCAACTTCGTCTGCATAGAATTTGTTTGTCGCTATCGCGCAGGAATTACGCAATTTTCCGGGACAAAAAATAGTCTAGGTTATTCCAGACTAAAATCTATCCATGTTCCAAATACAACAAACAAACAAAAACAATCACAATATTGATGTGATTTAAATGCAAATTCGTACAAATATGTATCTTGCCATTATTGCTTAGGAAAAAATCATCGACGGCCATAAAAAGACACACCTTTTCTCCAACTCGGTTAAACAATTTAATTTCCTGTCATTCTCGAAACGCCCCAAGAAACAATCTAACTCAACAGTACCTAATACCCGAAGACCCTCTCAACGGAAATTTCAAAAATGGAACCGTCAGAACCCTTCATTTTTTCCCTCCGGTCCCCATTACGCTGTGATTTCTATTTTCCTTTCCAAGCATTCGATTACTGGATGGAATTGGTTGTAACTAGTTTTATCCAGTTTAAGGATTTACATTTTCATTGAGCAGATTGCTGTTTAGTGTAATTATGTTTAAAATGTAAATGTGGGAGCAAAGAAAAAACATAGAATGTATCAGTTGCTTCTCTTCCCGCGTAAATGGTAAAAACCCATCGAGGGAATGGGCGAAAATCATAGGAATCATGTTATAGGCGATGCGGCTAGCAACCCATCACTATTTTGATTCTACTTTCCACCTCTGCGCCCACAGTGTCTTGCTAAACATGGCCTGTAGGTCTTGTTACCTTAGGCTCTGTCTACCCCGTAAGGGATAAAGACGTGATTTGTGTATGTATGTATGTTTAAAATATGTCGATTACGGATTTGGCCGACTACCCGACTAAGCGACTAGTCGGTTCCAAAAATGCCGGATAGTCGGACGACTAGTCGGCATTGCCGATCATTTTGGGCGCTCGTCAACTCACTTTGCTTTTGCGACCGTTCGGATAAAATTTACCGCCTTCGACCAATTGATAGCATTCGGCTCTGTGTCTCACTCGGCTCATAGTATAAAATAAAGTCGCTTTCTCTGTCCCTATGTCCCTATGTATGCTTATATCTTCAAAACTACGCAACGGATTTTGATGCGGTTTTTTTGAATAGATAGAGTGATTCAAGAGGAAGGTTTTATGTATAATTCTAGAAGCTAGTTGTACATAAAACACATTCAATTTTACAGGTAATGAGAAAAACAGATGTACAAAAGCGAACTTATCATTAGCATTAGCATTATTTTTTATTTATAGTCTTTTAAGTGACTTCATTTTTCGGCGATCAGTTATATTTGGATAATGAATGGAGCTTCGATGACAAATTTATTTGCGAGTGATGTATACAGATTTATCTGTGACCGTATGCCTAAATCAAATAACACATAGGTACAAACATACTTACATAAATCACGACTTTATCCCTTACGGGGTAGGCAGAGCCTAAAGTAACAAGACCTAAAGCCAAATAAGTGATCTATTTTACATCTAACTTCAAATGAATATGCCGCTAAAGTCGAACTATCAAGTTAACAGCCACGTCTTGCCGACTTTATATTTTATGACGCGCAAAGGATTTTCAACCTTATGGTATAACCATTTTAAGATTCTACCATCAGTAAAAGATTGTGTTTAATATTTTTTTAATAAAACAAACTTAAGTAGGTACCTTAAACAAGAAATTCATAGGACAAAGAGTGGGAGAAAGTAATTATATTTACAAAATAAAGACAAAAGAAAAGAAAGAACGAAGACTTTTATTCCTTTTTGCAAGACACAGATACAAGAGCATACACGCCATTTTATAGAAAAGAAACAAACAACACATACATACATATATCACGTCTTTATCCCTTATGGGGTAGACAGAGCCTATAAAAATGAAAATGAAAATTTATTTTTGCAAATTGGCCGCCAAGGGCTCTTACATGTCTTTTTGAAACTACCAGCACATTCGGAAAGACCATCATTGCCAAGAAGAATGTGCCGCAAGAAACTTGGCAGAAAGTCATTTTCAAATAAAAATACAGTAAGAATACTTAAATTCTACTTACATTAAATACATTTATATAAGGGATGTATAAGGTCCCCGAGCCTTAAATTATATTAATCTGTAATGGTAACAAAACCTTAAGACCACTTTAGCATGATCGTGGGCGTATGGATGGAAATGGGAATCAAAACAGTGATGGGTTGCTAGCCACATCGCCTATAACACGATTCCTAAGAGAACCAACTGGTAAATTCTATGATTTTTCTTTACTCCCAGAGCAGCATGGAAGAAAACACAGACATGAAAAATAGATCAGCGTTGAATGTGTCTTCGCAAAAGTGAAAAGGAGTAGAGTTTGGTAGTAATCTACCTATTATAGCTTTAACAACGTTTTTTTTTTAAACAAACTTAATTACTCAATTAAGTCCACAATACATGAAAAGAGCCTTCCTTTGTCTTCTAAAACATTTGCTTCAAAAAGTTCCATGTAATAACTAGCTTGAAAACACAGTTAACGTGTCTTGTCCTAACAATTAAAAAAACAGTTAGCTCTCTAATTACCCCACTAAACTGTTATTAACTCCCCTGTATAAAAACAAATTAAAAAAAACACCCTCTATAACTAGTACATCATTCGATTATTATTAAAAAAAAAATAGCGTAACAAAGAAGCCGCTTTCAAACACAACTTTATCGTCATAAAGGCAGAACACAATTTACAATGACAATGTAGCTGGCAATTAATAAAATAGTGCTGTCGTTTGTAGGCGATAAGTACAAAACTTTTTCGCGTAAGCTTGGATCAATAACAAATCGGTGACATTACAAAATCGACCCTGATACACTAAACATAAGGTTGGATATCCGTTGGGTGTTTGTCATGCTTTCATTCGCCTGTTACTAAGCGAACTAAGCGTCAGGGATCACGAACCTTTTCTAGGACAAGGTTTAACTTACATTTGTAATAAACATGTTGTTGGCATTTGTTCGTAATTGGATACTGCTATTTACGTTGCTGATGTTATTTAACATAGAAATAAGATTGAGCGGAGTGACTTATGTCTTGGAATAGATTGAGGATGTTTGCAAATTTGGGCGTCGTTCAGAAGGTAAAAATAGCTGCTAAAACAAAGGATAATAATCTGTTTGAATACGCAGATATAATAGTAAAATATTGTATTTAATAAAATGGCCGACCATGTTCAGAGTTTTACTTGTCATGTAGTTAGAGAGCATTTATATGTTTACCTCACGTACGACTTGTTATTTTTATCAGATTAAATGCAAATTAAGCACCTACATTTAGAAAGTCAAGAATTTATTGAAAATGCATCCACTTACGCGGAACTCTGTGTAACGAATCAGAACATTTATTAACATGAATCAATAAAAAGTAAATCTCGATAGCATCGCGGTATCAATCAAACAACAAACGTCTAATTAAAAGCAAGTAAGTAACTGTTATTTGAACAAAAAATAAAACGCAAAAAGGTTGGCAACGCCCGCTCGCAGCCATAAATGCACTCTCTAGCGCAACCAGGCTATTACTCGATGCACCACCAAAATAATACAACCGCCATGAACATCAATTTCAGAAAAACACCTCTATTTCAATCAAGCTAAAGTTCTCGGATGCACGCTTTTCTTTGTAAAGGTCGACGTCGCTTACGCCGTTCCGCTGCCGCAGCTTGACTTAACCGCGCCTGTGCGTGTGTGCCGAGCGTCCGTGTACGCGGCGCGCCTGTGTGCGTTGGTACATCGGTTCGGTCACGTAGGCTCGGTTGGCGTTCACTTACGAGTTTTTAGGACATTTCGCCGGCTTTTCTGATTAGATAGCGCTTCTTTGTGTTGATAAATTAGATCGTCTGTTATTTAGTGTATGTCACGCCTCGTTCAACACATCTCGCGTCTCATTATCATCGAGACGGCACAACGACGTGTAATTTACATTGTTAAGCTAAAGATAATAAAAGCAAATACAAAAAAAAATTGCCAGCTAAAATTTTGCGAAACTAATTAATCTTATCAACTTAACCTAACCTAAGCATCTAAACCCAGTTAATTTACTGTGTTTATAGTCGTAGCATATAGGTCGATCGTTCGTTGAATGTCCGCGTGGCTCGACAGCAAGTGCATATAGCAACAGCTCATCAGCTGTGCCGAGCCGCCGAGCGCGCCCGAGCGCCGGCGGAAACAGCCGAGCGCGCGATTGATTGGCCCTGCGTTTACCTATTCAATATCTAAAGTTAGTTCTGTTGGCACAGAACAATCTAGAAACTTACTGAAAACTAAGCTTGAGTCGTAACTCCTACATACATACACACGTCTTTATCCCTTACGTAGACAGAGCCTAAGGTGGCAAGACCTAGGCTACGGTTAGATAAAGATAAAGATAATCTATTCATAAATGTTTTACAAAATTATAACTAAGAACAAAGTTTCCTTATAAATCTAAGTTAACAACTCATGTGCCTGAACTAGGAAACTCTGTGTTTCAGGCTATAAGAGCTAAACAAAATGGCTATTAAATAATTACACAATCACCAGGGAAAAAAAGTATACATGACAAAAATATAAAGAAATTATTAAATTAAAACTATGACGAAAATCATAAGAATCATGTTATACGCGATGCCGCTAGCAGCCCATCAATATTTTGATTCCTTTTCCACCTGTACGCTCACAATGTTTCTAAACGTGGCATGTGGTTAGGTATGTATGTATGTATGTATGTATAACTCTTTATTGTACATAAAACACAAGAAAAAGATGAATACAGGATAACACACATGCACAAAGGCGAACTTATCCCTAAAAGGGATCTCTTCCAGTTAACCTTTGAACGATTGACAGGACATAAGTATTAGGCAAGAGTAGACACACAGAAAAAGTAAAAGAACCGATCGAAACTCAAAATAATCCTAAATGACTAAAATTTAAATAATGTAAGATATAATAATAAACTACACATAATAGATAAATACGATAAACTAATACACAATAAATAAATATACAACATAATATATAAATATATAAATACACACACAAGTTACAAAACACATCACATTTATTTAAGAGGATCCATCGAGCCAATACGCCTTCAAGCGACTGCGCAGGGTAGCAACAGTCTGCGATTGCCTGATATCATTTGGCAACCGATTCCAAAGTCGAACAGCGTGCATGGAAAAGGAATTGGAATAGAATTTGGATCTGGAGACGGGAAAAGCGAGAGAAAGATTGTCACTCGACCGCAACCGGTTCTGGGAACCAGCAGCCAAGTAACTAAATCTTTGGGAAAGGTAGGAAGGGGACTGTGGATTAAAAATGACGTTAAAAAGCAACGACAGGATGTGAACATTACGAAGAAGACGAATAGGCAACCACTTAAGCTGAGCGCGAAAATCAGACACATGGTCATACTTACGGAGGCCAAATATGAATCGGATGCAGACATTCTGGAGCCGCTCAAGCTTGTCAAGCAGCTGCTCAGAGAGGTCGAGGTAAGCCACGTCACCGTAGTCGAGCAGCGGGAGAAGAAGAGATTGCGCAAGAGTAATCTTGGTACGAAGGGGGAGAAAATTTTGCAGGCGCCTGAGAGAGTGGACCGAGGCAAAGAGCTTTCGGCTAACCTCGGAGACATGAGCCGACCAGGAAAGCGTCTGATCCATAATGATACCCAAATTTTTTACCGTGGAAGAGAAAGGAATAGAGGTTCCGTCAAAAACCAATTCAGGTATCACCAGGTCAGACAGCTTAGAGGTGAAGTATGGGCTTCCAACAACAATAGCCTGCGACTTCTTTGCGTTAACCCTTAGACCAAAATTAGCCGCCCACACCCGGATGGCCTCAAGGTCAACATTAACGCGTCTAATCAAGCCGGGAAAATCATCAATATCAGCCGCCGCATATATCTGAAGATCGTCTGCATAAAGGTGGTAAGAAGAGTTCAGTGATGCCGTAATGCCGTTTATGAAGATAGAGAAAAGAAGAGGCGAAAGCACTGCCCCTTGGGGGACACCAGCAGTGAGACTGTTCCACTCAGAAAAAGCGTCATCTAATCTCACCCGCTGGCGCCTGCCCGTGAGATAGGACTGAAACCAGGACAAGGCCGAACAGGAAATATTTAAAGTTTTGAGAATTCCCAAAAGAATATCGAAATCCACAGTGTTGAATGCGCTACTGAAATCGAGAAGAACAAGAACTGTGAGCTTCCTGTCCTCCATATTGCGACGAATGTCATCAGTGACCTTGACAAGAGCTGTGACAGTGCTGTGCCCGGGGCGGAAGCCGGATTGAAAAGGGTTAAGGAGATTATGGAGATTGAGATGGTGTGACAAGCGTCGACATACAAAATGTTCAATAACTTTAGAGAGGACTGGGAGTATCGAAATAGGACGATATTCAGAAAAAGTGGAAGGGTTGGAAGACTTTGGGAGAGGAATAACGTGTGCCAATTTCCACAACATAGGAAAACTGCCTGAAGAAAAGGAAAAATTAATAATATGAGAGATAACAGGAGCAATAAATTCCGCCACCGGCGCAAGCATATCCAGACTCAAGCCATCCTCACCGACGGCCTTCGTCCCAATAGACCGCAGCAGCTCCAACGTTTCTGTAGGAGAAATAGAACCAAGGTCGAAACAGGAGAAGTCCAATTTAGGGGTATTGGCAAGCACATCTAACGTTCGCTGTTTAAAAGAAGGGTCTAAAATGACTGGGGAGGTGCTAAAGTGTGAATTGAGGGCATTGAGATCAATAAAACCCGAAGATTTTAGTTTGGATTTGCCTAACCCCAAGGACTTAAGGAAGTTCCATAACTTTGTAGATGGACAATTTTCTACAGACTCATGAATATAGCGGCGTCTAGCATCCCTGCATCTCCTATTACACAGGTTACGCAAAGCAACATACTTTTGATGATTTCCCCCACCCGGATCATGGCGCGACACCACCCGCGCACGATTCCTTTTAGCCATTAAGGCCTTAATTTCGGGCGTGAGCCATGGCGCAGGATAGTGCCTGACTCGTACGGGTCTCATGGGGGCGTGTTTGTCAAAAATCCCAAGTAAGATGCTGTTGAAAGCCTCCACCTTAAGATCCACAGTGGTGCATGCCTCAACAGGTCGCCAGTCAGCGCCGCCGAAATCCAACAACAGAGCCTGCAAATTAGTCTCACAGAGATTGCGGCGAAAAATGACCTTGTGTCTACGCTTTGGAGGGCGAAATTTAAAGGAAGCAAAAATCAGGTCATGGTTAGAGAACGCAGCAGCGCCAAGCTGTCCGTGGGAAGAAACATGGTCAGGGGAAGAAGTTAATATGAGATCTAATAGAGAAGGCGGGCCGTTATGTGGGAAATGAGTGGGCGAGAGAGGAAGAATGCTAAAATTCAAAGAATTAGTAATAGACTTCATTTTGAGAGATCGAAGGTCATTTTTGACGAGACACGTATTGAAATCACCCATTATAATGGTGTGTTGAAACTGAGGACTGAGATCAACTAAGGTCTTCTCAAAACATTCAAAAAAATTTATGCTAGATGAAGGACAATAATAAACGCCGAGAAGAACCTTGGTGTGGTGCAGGGAAACATTCAAAAATAAATATTCAGGTGTTTGAGAATAAGAAGATAAAGAGGATGACTGAGCAACCACTTGGCACTCGATGTCATCTCTCAAATAAATGGCAACCCCACCTCCGCGAACAGTGCCTCGTCCGTCATCCCTGCAGCCAGTCCGGTCGTTGCGAATTAAATTGTAACCAGGCAATGGATAGAGGGCAGACGGAAGAGAAGGCTTAAGCCAGGTTTCGGAGATTAGAAGGGCATGGATGTTTTTATCCGAAAAGGACGAAAGAAGATCAGGAAAGTGGGCAGGTACACTCTGTGCGTTTATGTGCACAACGTTGAAATTTTTAGTAAAAGAGGAAAATGTACTCTGCAATCGATCACCGAGATCAGGCATATCCGAAACATCGCTCAAAGAATCGTACTGGCTCGACGAGGATAAAGAAAAAAAGTCACTCTCACGACTTACATCGAAAGCGTCGGACATAAATGTGTGTATACTTAAATTATTATGTTTATAAAATTAATAAATAATATAATATAAATATAATATAAAAATAACTCTTTAAGGACTGCAAACGAATTACAGTCTAGTCAATCGCCCTCCAGCCAGCTGAGCAAGAGAAAGCAGCAAAATAAGTCAGGTTAAGGAGCCAATATAAGAAAAGTAAAAGTACAAAGTATAGCATGAAAACTATTGAAAACAGACCAAAACATAACAATTAAAATAACAATTAAAAAAAAAAAAAGAAAGAAAGAAAACAAAAAAATAAAAAATAAATGAAAAAGAGATGACAATGCGTAAACTAAACGCAGGTTAACTTTTCTATCTATGGTGACAGTGACATCTGTCAAAGTCGACGCACAAAATACCTGTTACAGATTCACAAAACAAAACACAAGATATATAATTATTATTAGTAAATTGTACACGCTGAACTGCACTGCACAAAAAGTCAGGACACGTAACACAAGAGAGGAAGCGAAAAGAAAAGACGTTGCTCCATCTAAGACTTCGCGGTACGTTGTCGTTTGGAGCGCCCGCCGGTTGCCTCTGGCCTCGCCGCATCCACCGACGGCGTAGCTTCTGGCGGAGCGTCACGAGGCGCAGATCCGGCTACATCAGCGGTGCTCGGAGCCGGCAACGCTTGCAACTCCGCCAAGGTGGTGACTTTGTGACGCGAGCCGCCCGCGCTAACCACGATCCGCCCGTCGCACGTCCAGCTGTCCCTCATGCCGAAGATCCGCCGAGCCTCGACAAAAACCGCATGTCGGTTGCTCGTGAGGAACTCCGAGATTGTCATGCCAGAGCCCTTCAACTTCGTCTTCGCGCCCCACACAGTATCCCGCAGCAGAGCTGAATTGAAACGAAGCAGTAGGGGTCGGGGCTTAGACTTCCCTGGTTCCTTACCGAGGCGATGGCATACCAGTAGCGACTGTTTATTAACCTCTGGCACTTTTAGTTTCCTGGTACAGACATCTATAGCCATCTCCCCAACCTCCTCTTCGGGCGCTTCCGATACTCCATGAAGCAGTAATACTTTGGAGCGAGATCTCATCTCCAGATCGTCCAGTGACTTGGCCACAAGCTCCATTTGATCCTGCAGACCCGCTACTGTCTTCCAGGTGAGTTCTTTAAAACTAACAAACTCATCCAGAATAGGGGCGGTGTCCGTCCCACCGCGGGGTACTGAGCTCTCAAAGCTAGCCATCCTGGACCTGAAGAACTCCTTCATCTCCTCCATGCTCTTCATAAGTTGGGACACGCTGACCATAGTGCTTCTAGATTGATTGTGAGTGTAGTGACCAAGAGGATGACGGAGCACTAATAGACTGGGTATGTTACTCATAAACTAACACTTCTTTAATGTTGAAAACAGCTGACGGTGGCAATTGAACTTCAATCAATGTACTGACATTAAAAATTTAACAAAAAACTCATGTAACTATTTAATTATAAATAATAAAATTTTAAGCTCCAAATATAGTTGTTTATTATAATGCGCCTACCCGCGAAAAAAGGTCTTGTTACCTTAGGCTCAGTCTACGCCTTAAGGCATAAGGACCTGATTTGAACATGTTTGTATATGTATTACGAAAACATTTTTAAATAAATTAGAAAATTAAATCATTACAGAAAAAAAACACCACTTCCACTTATCCGTAGGTATTTACAATCGTTTGTTGAAAAATTAAAAAAAATGCGTTTAGTTTGAAGACACCTTAAGCTTTTTAAAATGAAAGAAATGAAAAACACCAAAAATCTTGTTGCTATAGCCCAATTATTACCTCACAAAACCTCATCAATATACAGCCGACGCCCACGCCTCCAAAATAAAAGCTCACCCGAAAAAAAAGCTTGGAAAGTTCTTTATCTACGCCCAATAAAACTTTAGTGTGCACGCGCATAAATAAATCCAAAAAGGGTTCTCTTTGTCTAGGTGAGCCTGCGGGAGGTGGGGTCCCAAACTGGATTTGATTTTTATCAAATGCAAGCAGTGTTTTAATTTTTTTTTTGGGTAGTAGAACTTTGTGCAGGGTCCGTTCGGATCGCCACCAGCATCTTACCGTCCAGTGCTTGCGTTGCTTTGTTATCTAGCTTGGAGATAGCCGGTGATTTTGCTGGCAAATGAGGTTATATCATCTGGTTTTCCATGGGTAGTGGATTTTACATGGTATTTTTTTCTCTTCCTTTTTTCCAAACTACTTTGTTTTACTTCGACCAGTAGAGACTTTATACAGCTCTACTATAGACTAATATAATTTAAGGCTCGGGGACCTTATACATCCCTTTTATAAATGGATTTCATTTAAGTAGAATTTAAGTATTGTAGTAGTGTAGCTAATGTATTTTATTTTGAAAAAACATTTTATGCCAAGTTTCTTGCGGCGCATTTTTCTTGGCAATGCTGGTCTTTCAGAATGCGCTGGTAGTTTCAAAAAAGGCATGTAAATTTTGGCAGGCCAATTTGCAAAAATAAAATTTCGATTTTGATTTTGATAACTTACCTGTGGGTAGGTATTTATATTTAACTCCTTGTTGTAAAAAGATAGGTTTTTTGCAGTCAGATTTTTTGTTTTGTTTCTTTTAAGGTAATCGGTAAGTTTAACTAATGTCAAGGAGATCCTTGTAAAATTAAATAAGACGACATTTTAAAATTACCACCACAAACCATAAAAGCAAATCGAACTACGCCATAGAAAAATTAATGGCAAACCTCAATCATGGCAAATATTGCCAAAACTACAGAATAATACGGCAAAATATTTATAACGTGATGAATTATTTATAACTTTAACAATCGTGTTTTCAAGGACTACACGTTCTTGTGACACATATATTAATTTTAATTCAAATCGACTCAAATTTTCACAAAATTGTAAAGGAAAATGTATCCATACAACATTTACTTTAGGTTTTAAGTTCTGGCAGTTTATTCGTGACAAAATGCCTTTTGTTTTGAGCACTTTAAATGTACAGCTGCGCATATATGACATACTTGCGGGTATGGTGTCACTTCTGCAAGTTGGCGTGGTAATAGCATTTTAGTTTGACTTGTATGTTTGTCGCTGAATAAATACAGATCTATTGAACATTGGGTTTACATAATGGCGGTTCGGGACGTTTAAAGGTCGCGAAAACAGCTCTGTTGCAAGATCTTTATCCATATTTCGTTGGTTGTTATTTTTCAACCAATTTGAAAACAGCTGTTAAGTTTAACTTAGTGAAGTCTTAAAAAAAGATTTGTTTCAAGCCATTTAGCCTATAGAATTTATGTGAGAAATTACATTTGAAATTTGCCATGAGCTTTTCGGTACCTACTATAGCCCGAACCCTCCAATAAATGGAGGATAGGCCTATGCCATGAGGCTCGCTGATAACGCGATAATTTATAAAAAAAAACACTACTGAAATTGTAGCGAAAAGGGCTATAGTGCATTGGGGTAAATTTGAAATTGGGGAATTTCGAAACTCGTGGATACCCACTAAACGGGGAACAATTACATAATCTAGCAACGCTTACCTGGACGCTTCAATGTCTTTGGCGTCTAGATAAGCGTTCCCCGTTTAGTGGATATCCGTTTAGTAGTTACCCCAATACACCTTGTATTATATGCCTTTTTTATGACCTTAGTCGATATTAGAATTTTTCGCCATTGAAGCTTTATATTGTTGATATTCATGTGCCCTTGACAATAAACTAACGAAGTAAGGAAACCTGCTATAATGAACGAATTAGAAAACCTTCCTCAATAGTAACTGGTTTGCGTAATATATTTAAATATATACATAATGGGCCAATGTTTAATGCGGATCTTGAAGAATATACCATTACGACTGTATTATACGGTTTTTATATTGCTATGATTCATACGTAGCTATTATTATTGTAATTAACATACAATTTTGCTTGTTTCTAACCTTGTTTAATATTTAACGTTTCGCAGTTTCGTTATTAACATAAAAATAACCGGTCAAAAACACCAAGCTTGGTAACTACGTAAATTGGGTTTAAATTGATAATAGGGTAAACTACTGATAACAAAGGCGTGTCTGTACCCTTTCAAAGTTACCCTAATACCTGCTCAAACACTCAGGGGACAAAAAATATCAAAAAAGTAAAAGTCCTTGAATTTTATTCCCAAAATCGGACACGCAGCTCCCGTACTAGGATCGCCCCATGATTTTACACTCTACTCATGCAAATTCGTTCGAAAATCGCTTTTAATTCAATAAATACAGGGTCCCTTACGCGCTAGCATGGGGTAGGGTTGCCAACACGCCATGTGAAGGTGGAACTCACACAAAAAACGTTTCAACGTGACTGATCTCAGATATTCACTAGAGGTAGTACCGACTAGGCTAGTATTTTGGTCTAGTAGCGTGTAATTTAGTCGGTAAACTACTGGCTCCTGCTTCGAATGCCGTTAGCGGGATAAAACCCGCGTGTTATAGGCCCCAAATACTACGAACACTTACCCTCCGATCTTAAAGATGAACAAAATGATGAAACATTTGAGCGTCGACTGAAAGTTCTTTTGTTTTAAAAATACATTTTATTCTGTGAACGAGTTTCTGGATATGACATTTTGATTTATTGATTTGATTGCATTAATTTTGACATTATTAAATTAACCCTTTGTTTATTTCTTTGTTTATAAGGAGAGTTAATTTAATTGTACCTAATTGTTCTACTATTATTTTGATTTTTACATATTTGTAATATTCAATTGATTTGTATTATTTCATTTTATTTTATTTACTTTTGACGATTTCAATCTAAATTCTCCTAACTTGACAATCTACAATTTATGATGTAATTTTTATTGAATGAATAAATAATCTAAATCTAAATCAATACTTCATGCTGGTCTGGGAGTAAAGAAAAAACATAGAATGTACCAGTTGCTTCTTCCCACGCAGATGGTAAAAATCCATCTAGGGAATGAGCACAGGAATCATGCTATAGCCAATGCGGCTAGCAAACCATCACTATTTTGATTTCCTTTCCAACTATACGCCCTTAATCATGCTATACGTGGCTTTAAGGTTTTGTTACCTTAAGTAAGGGATAAAGACGTGACATATGTATGTATGTATGTATTACATGATAAAAGTTATTTCAAAATTAGTCAGATTAATACAGAGTGGGACACTTGTCCGTAGTAACATAGCAACCCTAGCATGGGGTGTTCGAGCTATCATTATGTCATAATTTAGCCCCTTTTTAGATGAGCGGGAGCGCATCCTCCGTCTCCCTCACACTTAGGGGAGACGTTTGAAGGTCGTCTTTGTTCGTGAGTGAATTCGGACGTATTCGAGTTATGGTAAACGGTTGCGTCATGCTTTGGGATTTTTGGCATTTTGGGGCATTTACTTTTTTTTGGACGCACTTTTGAGTTGTTAAAGATTTTGATTGTTTCTTCCTTCAAACGTTGCATTAAATAAATAAATATCTTGGGACAAATTACACGTATTGACCCAGCCCCAAACTAAGCAAAGCTTATACTATAGGTACCAGGCAACGGATAAACATACTTATATACCTAATGTAGATAAATACATACAACATCCATGACTCGGGCACAAACATTCGTATTCATCATGCAACTGTCCTACCGGTATTCGAACCCAGGACCTCTAGCTTCATAGAAATTAAAAATAGAAATTCATATATTTCATAGATTTTTTTCTAAACTTCTATGCTAGTCAGAAAACAGACTGTACCAGTTGCTTCTCTTCCCGCGCAGATGGTAGTTTCAAAAAAGACACGTAAAAGAGCCCTTGGCGGCCAACTTGCAAAAAAAAAATTTAATTTGAATTTTTTAATGGTAAAAGCCCATCGAGGGAATGGACGAAAATCTTAAGAATCATATAGGCGATGCGGCTAGTAACCCATCACTATTTCTTCCCCTTTCCACGTCATGCTAAACGTGGCCTTTAGGTCTTGACGCTTTTGCTTTGTCTACCCCGTAAGGGATATAGACGTGATCTGTATCTGTATTTGTAATTTTTAAACTCACTCGTCCGTCCCTAATATAATATATAGGCTCCTCCTATCCACTCAAAGGTTCACTGGAAGTGATCCCTTAAAGGGATAAGTCACATGGCGCTTGGCGAATAAAATTCGCTTATTGAAAGTCATGTGACAGCTGGTACAGATAGCAAAATTCGATGGCTTACTCACCGGTGGTGCAGGAGTAAACCCATCACGGAATGATGAGGATCCGGGTTCGATTCCCGGCCATAGCTTTACTTTTCGGATTTTTCTTATGAAGCGGTACAATATTTTATGTGTGTATGTTTGTTTATTATCTAGTTTAGATTGACTACGTGCGATACCGGGCTTTTCAGATAGATAGATAGACAGATAGATGACCACTTTATTCTTTACGAACAAAGCATAATTCTTTGCATATCTATTTTTACATATTCTAAGTAAACAAAAACATATTTGTTTGCCTTTTTATCTATGATTAAAAATCGTATGACTGTTTGTGTCATGGCTGTAATGTCATACCTATACCATAAACTTTAGTGTCGAGCCGTGTCACCTCCGGGAAAATCCATTTGGGCTGTAAAGATTAATAATTAGCGGTTAACTCGGTACTTAAGTAATAAATAGATAATTGTTTTCCGTTTTCGCTATTTGCCCTTTCTATCGTGGTTTGGGCTGTTTTTTTAGGGTCCCGTTATTCAAAGAGAGCCGGTCGTCGATTACTGAGCCTCTGTATGTATGTTCGTCTATCACTTAGCTTAGTTACATTTTCGTACCCAAATAATTGGACACTGTCATTTTTTACTCATAATCAAATACTCTCACGATATTGATTTTTCAAATACATACATGAATCACGTCTATATCCCTTAAGGGGTAGACAGAGCCTAAGATCTGGGCTCAGAGCGCAAGAACCCATACTCTCCGCATAAACCCAGGAGTCTCTTAAATAAGTCCGTGTAGACCTGGCCACAACCCTCGAAGCCCTACAGTACCTACTGTAGAGCTGCCTTGATGAGGCACTTAGATCTGTACGGGAAATTGGTTTAAAAGTGTTCCTATTCAAACTGATTATTAAGAGTTAAATCGCAATCATTGAAAATATTTTTTTTTTTTACTAGAAACTGACCAGTGATTGACCTCTATCTCACTTGGTGGAAGGTGCAGATGAGGCCAAAGGTGTAACTCACTGGTTCAGTAATAGCCTATTCACTCTAGAGCCTTGAAGAGCCCTAGGTTGTATCTGTCCGGAAATGCAGACGATGGGAGCGACTTCCATTCCCGAGCAGTTCGCATTAGGAAGGATGAAGCAAACCGCAAACGCCAACTTTTGACTTTATTTCAGCTTCAATAATTTATTACAAAGTATATCAAAATTTTGCCCTACAAGGCTTCCGGGTCCAAGCTAATCTGAGAGTCGACCCAAGTTCCAAACAAAATATTTTAAAATATCGAACAAGTGTTCGATATTCGGAACCTGAACTAAGTCTCAATGCAGCCAGCAACCGAAACCTGCCAGTATCAAACTAGCAGAACCTATTCCTACTTGTCCGCTCCCTCTTCAACAAGGGCGGACCCTAGCTAAAAACCTGCCTATGTAGGAATCACAATATAAAGATGACCATTGCTAATGGTAAGCTACACTTTCCATTATGAAAATCACAGACACTTTATTGCAAAATCAACTCAAAGAAAAGGAAAGTGGAACTTGGTTGACCAAAACCTACATAAAAGATCCAACCCATCCCGGGCGGATAAAAAACCTGGCTAAGAGAACTCATGAACAGCTGTCTACACAAACTGCCATGACTATCGAAGTCTTTAAATCATGCTTTGAGGACCTTTAAATTAAAAATTTAATTATTAATTTAATAAAGGCTTATACCCATTATGTCCATACACACGATTCGCATTTATAATATTAGTAAGGATAAGTTAGGATGAACCCCTGTTTCCCTTGGTCACGGCATTGCGCGTAGGCTGGACCAATTTCGCTAATTATTTTTTGTTGTGATCGTTACTGTCAGGAGAAAGCGAATTTACAGCTAGTTTAATAAAAACATCCGGCCTGGCTTAAGGTGAGTAGGTAAGATAGTGCTTACTTTGTTCCATTACAGGAAATTTCCGCTAACTGGAAAACAAACAACAGAATAACGTCAAAACAGCATATTTTAACGTCCGTCGCAGTGTTGTTTGTACACATGTCAATTTGAAAACTTATAATATACTAGCCTTCCATCCGCAGCTTCGCCCGCGATAAATTAATTTTCCCGTAGGAAAAGGTATTTTCCCGCGGTAAAAATGTAGCCTATGTCACTCAGTGATAATGTAGCTTTCTAACGGCAAAAGAATTTTTGAAATCGGTCCAGTAGTTTCGGAGCCTATTCAATGCAAACAAACAAAGAAACAATCAAATTTTTCCTCTTTATAGTATTAGTAGGTATAGATAAATAGAACTGAAACGTCAAAGAGTAAAGAGTTATTGTATTGTATTGTATTGTATTGTCACTCCACTCACTGACTAATCACTAAATCTCAAAACTACTAGGCCAATTAAATTTGTGATTGTTGATGATATTTGGCAAGGAGTTAGTTTACAGGTAGGAGACGTCAGCGAAAAACTAATTTTGCAACATGGTCAAATTTAGGTGGTTCGGCTCTTCAAAGTTTGTATGAAAGTCCTTGGTTTTTATACATACAAACCGTCACGCCTCTTTCCCACAGGGATAGGCACTACTTTGTTCCACTTGCTACGATCCTGACATACTTCTTTCGCTTCATCCTCATTCATCTCTGCATACATGCTCGTCGGTTTCGGGTACTCCTGACCTGACCTTTTTCCAAAACGTCTCCTATTTGTATTTATACAAGAGACCTGAAATTTGGGAAGAATATAGTTTACAGTAGGGCACGCTATTTAGAACGAATTTTAAGCGCTTCTGCAAATTTCTATGAAGATCCTTCATTATTTTGTAGAACAGATCTGAAATTTGGTTTGAAAAAAGTTAATACATAATACAAACACTCAACACTAGTTATACTTACTTATAAATTTCTAAATGACACTGAAAATTAGAACTCAGAAAAAATCGAAAAGTAAAGCTATGGCCGGGAATCGAACCCGGATCCTTGTCATTCCGTGACGCGTGCTACCCCTAACACCACCAATAACATAGCCTTTTTATTCCGAATTCGCTACAATTTCAGAAAGTATGTTGTTGTTGTTTTCTTTTTTTTTATTATTAAACCCCCCATATTGCACCACCCATAGCAGGTGGGTAAGCCTTCGAATTTTTCTATCTGTTACTAGCTGTCACATGATCTTGTTACTTTGCGAATTTAGTGTTCAGTGTCATTTAGAAATTTTATAGAGTACTAGCTGTTGCCCGTAACTTCTTCTGCATATAATTCGTTTATCGCTATCCCGCGGGAATTACGCAATTTTCCGGGATAAAAAGTAGCATATGTGTTATTCCAGACTATAATCTATGTGTGTTCCAAATTTCATCCAGATCTGTCCAGCCGTTCTGGCGTGAAAGAGTAACAAACATCCAAACATACTCACAAACTTTCACATTTATTAGTAGGATGTTTCTATCGATTCTGTACGTTTAAGCTTCGATGAAAACGTACCCTCAAAACAAAAGAATCCGTCCACAAAGTTGACATGCGACACGCCCAGGCTCTCAACTTCGTCTCCTAGGTGATAAAGGTATGCCATAGACGGTTATTCGTCACGTAGGAATTCTATCGAACCCCCATCCTTTGATAATGGCTGCACGTTCAAGAATCTCATATCTGCCCCAAGCCACGCTCGGACGCACCTATTATCCTGCCACCAACATAACCCGCCCCGTGCCAGAAATACGAACTAACCAAACTTAGAACTACCACTACGGTTCTACTAAGACAGTGGCGCCACTGGGAACAGTAATGTTAAGTCAGTATTGCTTCCTTCCAATGCCTTGTACTAAAACTTGGCTTTGATTTTCCGAACGGCGGCGTCGGGAAACATCGGCTATTTTCGGACATTTCCGCTTCACTTCCTCAGAATTTTCACCTAAAATTCAACTTTATGTTAGAGTGAATAAGCAGCTATTCGAATGTAGCTGCGCTCTTTTCTGTAACAAATGATTTCTTTTGACATGCGTAATAAACAAAGTGTGAACGGACAAAGAAGCGCGTTAGGGCTAGAATCGTTTGAAATGTTTCGCGTGATCACAGGCAAATGTGGGGAATTTTGACGGTTCGTGCAAGCGAAAACTATCACGGCTTTTTTGTAGGGAATCCCGGGTTTTTTTGCACCTGCTCTCGGGTTTCTACGAAATGCTAAAATGTTTCTGGGGAATCAGGATTGTTGTTAACATAGTTAAGAACACAATAAGTAAGCGTGGCAGTATGCAGCTTTTGTGGGGTCACGTAGGCTTGTAAGCTTATTTGTGCAGCTTTTTTTACTAGTTCAATACAGATGATATGCCTTTACTTACTTCCATGCTGGTCTGGGAGCAAAAAAGAAACAGAATGTACCAGTTGCTTCTCTTCCTGCGCAGATGGTAAAAGCCCATCGAGGCATGGGCGATAATCTTAGGAATCATGTTATAGGCCATGCGGCTAGCGACCCATCACTATTCTGATTCCACTTTCCACCTATACGCCCACAATCTTGCTAAACGTGGCCTTAAGGTCTGTCTACCCCGTAAAGGATAAAGACGTGATTTGTGTATGTGTATGTAAGTAAGTAAGTAAGTAAGTAAATGCTTTATTGTACAAATATAAAGAAACAGATACAATTCACAAAAAAAAGAAAAAACATTAATATATGCACAAAGGCGAACTTATCCCTATAAGGGATCTCTACCAGTTAACCTTTGAGTAGATGAGAGGAGCATTAAACGAGGGACCGACAAAGTGAAGGTTTAAAATTCGAGATAGTGAAAGCCACAATAGAGCGTACTTATCTAAGCACAATAAACAAAACATAAAAAACATAAAAAACTACTAAATATCATTACACACATGCATACATACAAAACACAATAAGAGTACACACAATATCTAAGGAGATGGTGTGAGCCATATGTATGTGTGTATGATATGAGGTCCCAAAATTTCCATTCCAGTTCGTTACTTTTTTAACTTATGGAACTAACTTTTAATGAATGGAACGTGACGAACAGGAAAAAATATCCATAGTTAAATCTGGGACACACTTTTTCTTGTATGATAGACAGGGTAAACGATTCTGAGTAAGAAAAACCCAAAATATTTAAATACGAGAAAAAATGTTCATTATGGACTACCGCTTTAACGATAGTTAGGAATCATGTTACAACCGCGGCTAGCAACCCATTACTATTTTGATTCCACTCTCCACTTAAATACGCCCACTATCTTGCTAAACGTTGCCTGCAGGTCTTGTTACCTTCTCTGTCTACCCGTAAGGGATAAAGACGTGAATTTGTGACAGTGTGTGAGTGTGTGTGTGTATGACGTATTTCAGGCGACCTAACCGGTTTAAGGCGGTTAAACTCCACTTCAAATTTTATTGTGCGCAGACGAAGTCGTAAAGTCATTTCTTTAAGTCTTACGCCTTATTGGTCGTCCTTGTTTCAGTCTACCAAAGCCATCATCAGAACCGTGACTAAAGCTCGCTACTGCGATACACAGCAACCTGATACCAAAAAAAGCACACACATGTGCCTCACGAATAAACTTTAAACACCTAACCCATTTTTTGTGGACGGTACAAAAACAAACGATAAATCTTCAGCTTTTTTGCTGTCCCTACCAGAACACGTTATACCTGCATGTGGGTGTTATATGATAGCTATTGCGAAACCCAATTCCAACCTAAACGCTTGTTGCTAAAGTTTAAAATCGATCGCGGCTTTTTATTTGAGCAGCTCGATTTTTGTTAAAATTGTGCGTGCAGCCGATTTTGAGCTGTAAGTTGATTGGGATAGAGTTGAAAATGTGAAGTTGGAGTAAGAGATCTGTGGACACACTAGGGCTGTTTACAAGGGACCGGTTGCCAAGTGCATTTGGTTTGTTCGTCACTGCACCGTTACATCGTGAACCTTTTTGAATTATTTGGTTAAATTATAACATTACCATCCAAGTAAAAACATAGAATGTACAGTTGCTTCTCTTTCCGGGCAGATTGTAAAAGCTCATTGAGGGAATGGGCGAAAATCTTAGTAATCATGTTATATTCATCATCATGTGTGTCATGTTATGTTGTTGTGTGTCATGTGTTATGTTATGTTATGTGTGTGCACTTTCGAACGGTCACGTGCAGTAGTGATTTGTGTATGTCTTTTATACTTACTAACATTAGCAACAAGCAATTATGTAACTAACAAACTGTGGGTCCCAGTTACCCGAATAAAGAAATTTGTTATTATTATTATTATAGTTATAGGCGGTGAGGCTAGCAACCCATCCCTGTTTTGATACCATTTTCCACCTATGCGCCCACAATCTTGCTAAAGGTGGCCTGTAGGTACCTGTTGCCTTAGGCTCTGTCTACCTCGTAAGAGATTAGACGTGATTTGTGTATATCAGCTTTCAGAGCCAGAGCAGCAAAAGGTTGTATTAAAAAGTCTCAATAGGAATAAACCACCCTTTGTAACCAGTCGAACGTATCTTAACAATTACGGCTCAGCAAACAATCCATTTCAACCTTAACCCCTCCACACACACAGTTCAAAATCACTTGCACAATAATTCCAACAACCCTCACTATACACATTTTGTACCTTACCACGGTGTATTAAGACTGTGTTTCGCTTGTACCATAAAGTCCCCAGTAGCAATGCATGCTATTAAATGGGATGTCTAGTGCAAGGGACGTGAAGCTCAACCATTTGAATATTTACCCACTGTAGAACCTTTTCACAGTGAGCTATGGCTGTATTTTCTAGGGAAGTCATTGTGAAATTCATTGCGAGATGGTTCCGCGTACGGTCTTTGTGCAAATGGTTTGGTACATCAGATGATTTTGGAGTGAAACGTATGATATCTTTGTTCCTGTCCATTTTAAGAACAAATTTCTTCTGTGTGTCACTGTACTCATCAAACAATACTTTTATAAACAACCATAAATAATAATAATAAATAGGAGACGTTTTGGAAAAAGGTCAGGTCAGGAGTACCCGAAACCGACGTGCATGTATGAAGAGATTGATGAATGTGGATGAAGCGAAAGAAATATGTCAGGATCGTAGCAAGTGGAACAAAGTAGTCTCTGCCTACCCCTGTGGGAAAGAGGCGTGATGGTATGTATGTATGTATGTATAAACAATAAAAAAAAACTACACGCAAGAACTGCTGGACCGATTCTTACCAAACATGGCTAAGAACGACCAAAGCTTTCGAATAAAAAAATCATATCGAAATCGGTCTATCCGCTTGAGAGCTACGGTGCCAGACAAACACACAGAGAGACATCGCCTTCAGACTTATAGCTCCCCTCTTTTTGCATGAGTGGTTTAAAATAAATTGGCAACATTGATCGAATCAACCAATCAGCGGTTGCACATTTAAAATAACCTAACCTGAAAATCTCATTTCTGATACAAGCCTTTTTGGCTGACTGTACTTGCATTGCCCATCTGTCCTACATCTGTGTATCAAATTTCAAGTCAATCAGACAAACCGTTGAGGAGTTCCCTCCTGCGGAGACGATCCTGGCTGGACCACCGGAATTCCACTACCAGATTATTGTACTGTCATCTGACTTACACAAGTATACAAAATTTCAGCTCAATCGGATGAAGATATCTGCTTCCAAATTCAAAATGAGTCGCGAGATTCCACATACATACATACATTTCTTCCATGCTGGTCTGGGAGTAACAAAAAAACATAGAATTTACTAGTTGCTTCTCTTCCCGCGCAGATGGTAATAGCCCATCGAGGGAATGGGCGAAAGTCTTAGGCGAAGCAGCTAGCACTCATCACTATTTTGATTTCCCTTTCCACCTATACGCCCTATATGCTAAACGTGGCCTTAAAGTTTTGTTACCTTAGGCTCTGTCTACCCCCTAAGGGATAAAGACGTGATATATGTATGTGTATGTATGTATACATACATATACATACATAAATAAAAACGATAGAAGGGATTGTCATTGGATCGAAAGTTTTACTATTAGTAGTTATACTATACTACTAGTTTTACTATTGACGATATCATGATATCGATCTAGCTAAGTTCCGTATTTAGAAAACGTAACAAAAAAAAAACTGAGCCAAGCTCGGTCATCCAGGTACTGAAATAAACATGTCGAAATCGTCGGACTTGTTTAAACTTGGCGCAACTCGCTTCAAAGTTACATAAAAGCCTGTAATAACTGCTATTTTCGTCGCTTTAGCAATTTTCCTGTATTAATTAAAGCTCCAAAACAAAAACTCAACCCTACCGATGGTCAACTCCCACCGCCCTTTTGTCCGCTAAATAAACCCTCGCTGCCCGGGGGCCTCAAACACGTTTTGCCGTTTCATTTGTCCGACTTCCCGATTTGGAAATTAAGTTAATTTGGGAGAGCGATTCCGCAACGAAAAATAAGGGTGGCATGGTTACAGGCTTTCACGTTTGTTTTTTAAATAAGATGCTGTTAGGTAAGTTAATTCTATTTTTCTCAAACATTGTTGTAAATTTCGTCATTGTATTCTAAGTAACAGAACACGAAGGGCGTTGACGGCCGAATTACATTGCAGGCGCGATTTTCTAACCACAAATCGGATTGCGGGACTGTTTTTCATTTGTTTTTAACTTTTTAAAAAGTCAAAGAGTCTATGGAATAATAAACAACAATGCCATACAGCCAAGTCGATGGCCGATGAGTGCGCGTTTTGTTCGAGTCTAACGTTTTTATCAATGTCTCAAATAGCTTACGGTGACAGATGACATACAAAAAAATTAAGAAAAAAGGTGGGAACGTGATAAGCACGTAAGTTGCGAGGAAGTTTAGTCCAAAAATTATTTTCATTTCCTCTCAATGTTCGAGAAATAAATATCTGCCTCAGCTGGAAGAGCAACTGCTGGATTCGTAACTTTAAAAAGAACCACCTGCGGTTCGTGTTTTTATACAAGTTATCCAATTGGCTAGTTCCCAGGCCTCGGCATTTCTTTACATTTCGTGTGTAACATGTGTTCATAAAATGTTCCGGCGTGGAGAGTAAGACAGCTGGTGGAATGACTGGCACAAGAGGTATTCTGTCCTGCTCTCTAGGCTGGCAACGCTGCAATCTAGTGTCCCGGGTGTCCATGGGTGCCGGTGCTCGCTTGCAAGGTCACTTGCTAGTTGAAAAACATTGCCATAAACTCACTAAAACATTTATCAAAAAAAGGATTGAGATGTGTTCAATGCCTAGTTTTTTTTTCTCACATTGTCTTCTTTCCACAGCATGAAAAAAAAAACGAAAAAATGACTGCCGCACTGCCGTGCCCCCACATACTCATAGCGCGGCTCTATCTTGCAATGGCCTCACTATTTTGCAGCAGCAAAGTAAGCTTATCCACTTATATTGTCCCGAACAGTAGACTTACTGTAGAATGGTAACTTCTAACCCTTTTTTCTTCGCAGGATAAAAAGCCTCCCTTAAACCAATCATAATCAGGTTAACTGGAAGAAATCCCTTCTTAGGGATAAGTTCGCCTTTGTACTATTTTCTGTGTATTTTTGTATTTTTTTTTTTTTTAATTTTTATGTGCAATAAAGAGTACATACATACATACAATTTATTCGCTCAACCGCACGGCCCGCGGCCCGGCCGCGACCCGCACTTGGGAATGCTTCTTGGACCCTTTCTTAAGGGTTGCCTAGTTACTACTCTGCGTATATAATCAGAAACTAAATTAAAGCTTTAATATGAGTACATGGCTATTTCTCGCGAATTTGGCTGCTTATAAATCTGACGTGAATGTCTGTGTCAAAAAAATCGAATAAAAAATCAAGGGCTTTTTTGCATGTCTTTTTTCAAACTACCAGCGCATTCAGAAAGACCATCATTGCCAAGAAGAATGCGCCGCAAGAAACATAGCAGAAAGTCATTTTTTCAAAATAAAATACAGTAACAATACTTAAATTCTACTTAAATTAAATACCTTAATACCCTATAAGGTCTCCGAGCCTTTAATTATATTAGTCTAGTAGAGATGTATAGAGTCTCTACTAGTCAAAGTAAAACAAAGTAGATATGGAAAAAAAGAAAGAGCTAAAAACAGACATAATTGAAGTTCAGTGAAGGTGTGAAACGCCTCCACCGTCAAATAAATTAATTGGAGATATCTCCAATGTCGGAGAGAAAAAAGTGAGTGGTTCTGGCTGTGGCAACGTAGCTCTCAAACGTGTGAACCAATTTGGACGCACTTTATTCGAAAGCCAGTTTCCTTGCGGTGGTTCTTACTTCTTAGCCATGTTTGGTTAAAATCAGTCCAGCAGTTTGAAGAGTCAGGTCTTTTCCAAAATGATGAACTTCCATGCTGGTCTGGGAGCAAAGAAAAACATAGAATGTACCAGCCAAAAGAAAGAAAGAAAGAAGACATTTATTTCTTTTTGCAAGACACACAAATATAAGAGATACACAATTTTATAGAAGAAAAACAAGAAAATAAAACACAGACATGAAAAATAGATCATCAGCGTTGTGTGTCTTCGCAAAAGTGAAACGGTCGCTGGCTCAGCATTACGCTGAGGTGTTAGACTGCAGCACTGATTTTCAGCCAGAACCGTCCGTGACTCACGAAACGATACACAGATAAAATATACTACATAATCCATAAACTTAAAACTTAAACGTAATAAATAGATAGAACCCGACTTATGTGTAACTAAAAAAAATACATATCAATGTGTAAAGTGCTGCAGGAAAATGCTTCTCTTCCCTACCAGATGGCAAAAGCCCATCGAGGGAATGGGCGAAAATCTTCGGAATCATGTTATAGGCGTTATGTTTTAACTTTATCATGAACCACGCCACTGCCTTTACTTGGCAACCCTAACACCGACGCATAAAAGCAAAAGGGAGTAAGTTACCTACAGCGTTTCTTCATATCCAACTATATTTTCTCAGTAAAGAGTCGATTTTGAAATGGCGCCATGTTTGTTCTATAGGGTCCTTTGTTCCAAGGGTGTGATAAGCTGATTAGGGCCGAGGACCCCGAGACCCGTGTAATGTGTTTAAATGCAAACTTATCTTGAAGTTTGGACAAAATCCGCAACTCAACTAAAATCGACCTGAACTGTAATAGGATTAATTAACTTTGACACAATGCCTTTGAATATCTTGAAATATGAATTACTAGCTGCTGCCGGCAACTTCGTCTGCAAAAAAATAGTTTATCTATGCAATTTCCCGGAATAAAAAATAACTAATGTGTTAATTTAGGGTATCAGCTATCTCCGTTCGAAATTTTATCCAAATCCATTAAGTAGTTTTTACGTGAAAGAGTAGGGTGAATTTCTGAACGGGACGTTTTTTGGTAATTTTCGTGGCGCGTTTTTTTTTTCTTTTATTTTATATTTTGATAATAGATTATGCTAGAGATTGGAATGATGAACAAAACGCAAAAAGAGGCACTCTTCTGTGTTGAATAGTTTAGCTAAAATTCGATGGCGAAAAAATTCATGCCACACAAATTACATTGTTGCCACGCAAATTACATTTTTAATTTTTTACTATCAATTTGCTAAATAAAACTAAACTTTTTGATTTTCCGATTTATTCATAAAAACAGAAAATGACACTTTCTAAACAAGTCAGTCTTAAGGTTGTTAAAAAAAATAATTAAAAATCACACTGCGTTTCTACAGACCAATTCAACAGTCATTTGAATTTTTCTCTCTCTTTTCATTTGATGATTTTTCTCTCTTTTTTCTCTTTTATATTTTTCATAATTTTCTGCATCGTTTTTAATTTTCTGTCTCCTTTTTCTTTCCGCCAATTTCTTTTTCTCGAGTCTATCCTCTTTTTTTTGACGCATTTTGAAATACCTTAAACAGAAAAGGTATAAATCAGAAACTAAAAGCAAGTTGTAATTAAACTAAACGTCAATTACAAAATTAAACAGTATCATAGATAAGTACGTAAGTTGTTCAAAAATAATAAATTAAAAAATACAACGTAAAATAGTAGAAAGTATTGTAATTGTATTTACGTTGTTTTTTTAAAGATAGCAAATGTTATTAACCATCATAAAATGCTCATTTTATTGAAATAAGACATAAAATGTAATTTGTGTGGCGCGTTTGTAATTTGCGTGGGCAAAAGTGACACACAAATTACGCCACACAAATTACGGCAAAAGTGTATTTATTTTTTTCTGTCGAAAGTATAAGCTTTAGGTAAATGACAATAGGACTGTTCATTCTCGATGTTCTAAACTATAAAACACTTAAATAGACATATCGATAAAGTAGTTGAAAATGCAATATTTACTAGCCACACAAATTACCTTATAGGCTGACCAAAAGTATCGTGTCACAAACTTACCTATTTTTAAAAATCACAGCGCAGACTACAAGTCCGCTTTGCTCGGTAATCGAACGCGAACGAGCATGTCTTCGACGTAATAACTTAAAAATGGCGTTACATAGCTCAACCAATCAGTAACCAGCAGGTATTTGCGAGTCATCGAAAGACGCTCTCGCGCGGGACAAACACATTCCTATCCCTGTATTTTTAAATTACGAGATTTTTGCATTGTTTTTTGTTTTATAATATAGACCAGGAAGAGCTCTTTAAAATGCTTTTTACAGAAATAAATTACGACAATTATAGACGAAGTTGTATTCATTTTTCTGAGCTAAACTTTGCGTGTGACATACCTCACAGCTATGCTAATCGTGGATTTTCGAACTTTCAATATTTTTTTTCGGGGATTGGTAGCTCATCATCATTTATTCAAGGCTTTGCCTCGTCATAAATGATTGCAAAGAATACGATCATATTTTTTTTTGGTACATATATGTCATAGTTTTTTTTTTGGTAGCGTGGGACAGTCAGAAAACTCGGTTTTGAAATTCACCCAGTAACAAACATCCATCCGTCCATCCATTCATGCTTACAAGCTTTTGCAACTTCGTCTGCAAAAAATGCACCCTGTGCGCACCCTGGGCATCGGTTAATTTCCTGGCAGATTCTGAGAGATATCATTATCCGTTGGCTAAGAGCCCGACATTGGACTTTTGACCGTGTTCTACCGTACAACGTCGCCGACATATTTGTCACAAGATTTTTGTATTTTTGATTGCACTTCGAACTGACACTTGTCACATTTGTCGAGTTAATGGAATACCTGACGTCATTTATGACTAATGAACTATATCGAATCCCACAATTATCAATACAAAAGATGTGTCCGATAAACTGATAATAGATAATAAAATTAGTATATGCGCATGACCAGGTGATTTAGTAAATTTTCCGTCGCGCCTTGCCGACGCGTGCGACTGTGATAATGACAGCGTGTACAGTCGTGAGCATAAATATATCGATACACACACACACACACACACACACACACTAACACACACAAAACCACAAATTACGTCTTATACCTCTGGGGTAGACAGAGACTTTTTTTTAACGTAGTGAAACCTCATTTACGAGTACCCCTGGGCCCGAGCGATTATGTGGGGCTCTCTCCCCCGTCCTCTTTCCATGTGGAAAAGGGGAACATACCCATTAAAAACACTACGGCGTTGCCCGCTTGCCGGGTTTAGGAAGGCGCCGTGGGATTCCAAAGATTCGAGCCGACGACGCCCGGCTTACGCCTGGGCCACCAGCGCCAAGGGATGAGTAGACAGAGCCTAAGGTAACAAGACCTAAAGGCCAAGTTTAGCATGATGGCGTATAGGTGGAAAGGGGTATCAAAATAGTGATGGGTTGCTAGCCGCATCACCTATAAGTCATGATTCCTATGCCCTTATCCTCAATGGATTATCGATACAGCTTGTCAAATATGTGTCACTGACTTTATTGTTTGTGGCGTAAAGCAACATAAATATAAAGAAACAGAGACGAATCACAAAAAAGACATAAATATATCCACAAAAACGACCTGATCCCTATAAGGGATCTCTATCTAACCTTTGAATAAATGAGAGGAGCATTAAGCTGGTGGCAAGTGATCACCACCATCCTACCTCCAACACCAAAGCATTCCCGATGCGTTGCCAGTAGAGTATTCCAACTCAGCCAAGTTGGAATACTTCGCATACCAGTAACTTCACCACCTTTCCTCCTCACGCCAGAAGACAGCACTGCTGCCTGGTACAATTAGCGAGTAAGACAGTGGTAGGGACCCGGACGGACAATGCACGACGTCCTACCCTACGTGTTTCATCACTCTCAGAGGCATCCTCAGCGGTTGAATTCGGGATTTTATTTAACTGGAACCACGTGTGGTGTCTCCAGCTCGCTGTTCTTCGGGGGTCACGCACCAAGCCCACATCGCCTGACCTTCCACCCAAACTGTGTAAAGTACACTAATTTGATACCCTGTGTGAAAGCCCCGAACAATTGACACAGGGCACATATTCCCAGATAGAGCACTACCCAAATAAACGCATAGATTTAGATTTAGATTTATTTATTTATCAACAAAAACATTACATTGCCCATATATGGATACATGTCACACAACAAAAAAAATAAATAAAACAACGTATCACAAAACTACGTATCGACCAAAATGTCTTCATGTGGTGGCAGGTCTGAGTTAACAAGACGTTCAGCATGATTGTGGTTGTATTAGGTGGAAAGGGACATCAAAACAATGATGAGTTACTAGCCGCATCACCTATAACATGATACCTAAGATTTTCGCCCATTCCCTGGATGTGCTTTTACCATCTGCGCTGGAAGAGAAGCAACTGGTAAATTCTATGTTTTTTCTTTACTCCCAGACCAGCGATCAAATATATCCCCGTTTGGTGGCAGATCTGGGTTAACAAGACGTGATGGTGGGCGTATAGGTGGAAAGGGAAACAAAATAATGATGAGGTGCTAGCCGCATCGCCTACATCATGATTCGTTACATTTTCGCCCGTTCCCTCGATGGGCTTTTACAATGTGCGCGGGAAGAGAAGCAACTGGTACATTCTATCCTTTTTCTTTACTCCCAGACCAGGCATGGAAGACACAGTTTATAGTGATTATATACTTCTTCTTCTTCTTCTTCTTCAGCCCTTTTTACGTCCACTGCAGGACATAGGCCTCCTCCAATGCACGCCATTCTCTTCTGTTATGAGCTGTTCTCCTCCACAATTTCCCTGCTATACTGGCAATGTCGTCACTCCAACGAGCCAGTGGTCTGCCTCTATTCCTGAAGCCAGTTCTCGGTCTCCAGTCCAGCACGGTTCGAGTCCACCGTCCGTCCTCCCTTCGGCACACGTGGCCCGCCCATCTCCATTTTAGTGAAGACACTCTGAGTCTATATACTTACTTGAGAGATATCAATGCATCTCAATTTAAGCCACCTCGGAACGCATTCTCGAATGCAATTCCCAGCGTTTTTCCCAACAGTGGGCTCGCCGTTTTACTCCCGGCTGTGCGCTTGCGCGGAACCGACACAAAGCGCCATTAGCATGAATTACCGCGCCATTGTGAGGAAACCTGCTCGAAATAACGACTCCCGCGCAACGCGTGCAGGTCCGATCGTCCAATTGGTACTAACCTATGGTTTCCTTAGCAATTTATGCTGGGGTAGTCGGAAGTGGAGACATCAGAACTCACGTGACAGCTCTTCCCAGTCGTTTCTTAAGAAACATGGTGGCAAACAAGCAAGTGGAGCTGGCGGTAGGGAACACCTCCATAGACAAGTCTCTCCATCTAGACTCTACATTTCCAACCTGGGTTTCTAACCTGGGGGTAATTACCCCCACGTGGGTAAAATTGTTTTTTTGCGGGGGTCATGAGCTGGTTGTTGTTTGAGTTCATCTTTGTGGAGAGGGGTAAAATCCGTGGCCCTGGTTAAGTCATAAGGGTAACGGAATTGAAAAGGTTAAGAACTACTAATCTAGAGGATCTTAGGAATCATGTCATAGGCGCAAGCAACCCGTCACTATTTTGATTCCTTTCCACCTATACGCCCAAAATCATGGAAACCTGACTTTTAGGTTTGTTACCAGGCTCTGTCTACCCCGTAAGGGATATAGACGAGATTTGTATATGTACGGACAGATGCTAAACGTGTTCTAGCTACCCCGTAAAGGCTAAAGTCGTGATTAATATATGAATGTATGGACAGATGTAACATCAAAGGATTGCAGATCTATTGCCAGCCTAGAAGGCTAAAGTAACACCTCATACACACACACACACACACACACACACACACACACACAAATCACGTCTCTCCCTTTCGGAGTATACAGAGCCTAAGGCAACAAGACCTAAAGGCCACGTTTAGCATGATTGTGGGCGTATAGGTGGAAAGGGGAATCAAAACAGTGATGGGTTGCTAGCCTCGCCTATAAAAGTCATGATTCCTACGCCCGTTCCCTCGATGGGCTTTTACCATCTGCGCGAGAAGAGAAGCAACTGGTACATTCTGTGTTTTCCTTCCCAGATCAGCATGGAAGATCCCATATTGTGTCTGTACCTAAGCACTGCTGCTTGGCTGCAGGATTAGCAAGTAATATGGTGGCACTTCAACGAGGTCCTACCCGCAATAATGGTTTGAACTCTGTAGGTACTTTTGTGGTATACCGGTTTAAAAAAACTTTTTAATAAAACACAAAACCGCTGTACCGGAACGTAAATTCGTCCGTTTTCATACAGTAAGACAAATTAACCAATATAGTGGTAAAAATACGCGCAATCCATTTCTGTTTCACGTTAGTTATTTGTATACTAGCTTTGGCAATAGATTATCTAATTTCTAAGCGACGCTGAAAATTAGAACATGATAGAAAAATCCGAATAGTAAATGGCTGGGAATCGAAGCCGGATCCTCGTCATTCCGTGGCGCGTGCTATAATGCTACACCACACACACAACATTTTCTTTTTTTTATCCTCTAACTACATGAAACAAATTTTTATGAATAAATGAATTCGAAGTTGAATCCATTTTAATTAATACAAATTTCTTGACCCGGCTAACTTCGACCTGCTTCAGAATCAGTTTTTGTCATATCATTAGAGATGTCATAGATTCATATTTTGTATTAGTTATTCTGCTATCTGGAGTGACGAGTAGCGACAAATCCAATGAATCAAACATGATAAAAATCGGTGCATCAATACTTGAGTTGTAACTGATGTTGGATGATCCGACTCAGTTTTACATGCATACATAAACCACGTCTTTCTCTTACAGGGTAAACAGAGCCTAAGGTAAGATCTAAAGGCCACGTTTAGCAAGATTGTGGGCGAACAGGTGGAAAGGGGAATGAAGTGATGGGTTGCTAGCCGCATCGCCTATAACATGATTCCTAAAATTATCGCCTATTCCCTCGATGGGCTTTTCCCATCTGCGCGGGAAGAAAAGCAACTGACATAGATTACGGTTTTTCGGAGAACACTAAGTAACGGTATCGACCATAATATCTGTTTGTCCTGCTCGACTTTGGGTTCAGCAAGAAAAAAAAATGCTACAAGAACCTTGATTTTGTGATTTTTTTCAAAATGTACCATTCTCCTCTATCGGATACTTCCTCTATGGCTTGAACCCGCGGGTCGCCGAATTTACTGCCCACGCAAACAAAGAACGATAAACGATCACCACTGTCCATAGACACCCGCAGCACTTTACGCGATGCCAGTGCGTTGTCGGCCCTGCAGAAAATTGTACACTCGCCTCTTAAAGGCACCCAGGTCGTAACTCGATGGGAAGACCCCAGCGGGAAGCTCGTTCCAGATTTTGCAAGTTCGTGGCAAAAAAGACCGATTAAACCGCACCGTCGAAGACTGCCATTCATCAACATGTTTTTTTTTTGCGTTTTAGCTATCATCTTCTAGTATGGATCTGACAGTGAGCTATCCAACTTTGGCTCGCAATCGAATCGCATTAAGATGTCATAGTAAGGCTCCTATTTTTGTTTAGTTTTAATACACAATAGGGTTTCACAATAATAATAGAAGAAACAGAAGTTATTTCATGTAAAGGTATCCAAGTATATGCAAATGGAATCAATGCTAACAAACCAACAGACCGCAAATCCTTTACAATAAGTAAGATATAATCAGATGCGATGTTTATTTATATCGTAAATAACTTGAAAAGTACGGGTTAAAGTTAAAAGGCGCATCGAAAATACCTAAAATAAAATCAACCGTAACTTGCTGCTTTTATTGCAAGCCGATAAGTTATTCTCGTACTAAAAATAAGAGGTTACGAAAGCGATTTTGGTGTAAATAATGGTAATGAAATACCGGAGACAATATTTAAATTTTATAAGACACGGGCTTTTAGTAATTGCGTGAAAATAATTTAAGACTCTAGTGTAAGTTTTCGCATATAAAAACGTCTCGAACGCGTTCACGTAAACGTCTCAATTACTATGGACTAATCGGCAGCGCCACTTGCGGATCCAAACGGCAAACATACTTACATAATTACATACATCCAGGGAAATATCTACGCACCTGGATAGATGCTTCTGGTGACCAGCTGGCAGCTGTTTTGGGCAAAGAATTAGCCTCGCGATTCAACGTGGCAATGCTGCCAGCCTTCTGGGCACAATGAGCAGTGACAGCAACCTGGGAGGGGTGTTTTATTTGTAACTAGCTCTTGCCCGCGACTTCGTCCGCGCAGATAACGTCAGAGTGACGAAATACCCCATACATCCACTCATGTCTCCAAGTATAAGGTTTATATTTCCTATCCCATGGCAAATTCGGAAAATACGTGATCCTCTAGGAATGTTATCTGCTAATTATAGTCTTAATTATTTACCTCGTGCTTTTATCCCGTGGGAAATTTGAAAAATTCCTTTGTAGTGCACCTACTAATCAAGGAATAATTATGTAGGTAGGTGCCAAATGTAAAGCTTTATTGGTACAACATTTCGGGATTTTCCAATCCAAAAAGTATCCTATATCCGTCTCCTGGTTCTATCTAAGCTACCTTCCCAACAATTTTCAGCCAAAATCAGTTCAGCCGTTCTCGAGTTATAAATAGTTTAACTAACGTAACACGACTTTCTTTTAAATATAAGATTTAAGTTGGCTAGGTGTAGGTTTATTTTGTACATAGTATTTAGTTAATTTTTGCTACAGTAAACTTATAATCTCATTACATAGGTACATACATTCTAGGTTAAATAAGAGCTTGTAAAAATGAGGGTGTTTCCATTCTCATTACTGTATGTACTGTAGAGCTGCCTAGATGATGCACTTAGTTTTGTACGAGTGATCGAGTTAAAAAGTGTACTTATTCAAACTGTTGTTGCGTAAGGCCTAAGCTACTATGAGTTAAAATGCAAATTTATTTGATACTTCAGTATTTATTCAGCTTGGTTAAACTATCATAAATAACAAGAAATATTAAAAATGTCCATCAAGGTTCCCGGTCCAAGCTGTGAGACCCGTCGCAAGTTCCAAACAAAAGATTTAAAATATCGAACGAGTGTTCGATATAATATGGAACTTGAACTAAGTCTCATAGCAGCCAGCAACAGAAACCTGCCAGTATAAAACTAGCAGATCCTATTTTCTACAGTAGGTATGGTCGTGCTCGTCTCCCGATCAGCCTGTATCTGGCGCCAGCAACTTTGTTTTCATCTCGAGACCCTTCTTGTGCAGTAGCCACGTTTTTTCCCGTTGCCAAAACAACAGCTTCCCAGCGGTAGGTCGAGTGGCGCGGCGACGCGGTGACGCCCTCGCTGGCTCGATGTTTGTTGTCTTTAGGGTGTGTTTAACTCTGTTTTAAATTGAACACAACGTCTTGGATCGTCGATGTTAATCTGGTTTATTATCATTTTGCTGAAAAAAAACGAACAGAAAATTTACCTTGCTACTCCGCTACTCACGTGCAAGATAATCAAAAACATATTTATTTCCCACAGGCTTGTTTATCTTGCACGTGAGTAGCGGAGTAGCAAGGTAAATTTTCTGTTCGTTGAAATGGACCTCCGCAAAGTAACGCCTGATTCAATAAAATATTTAAAAGAAAAAAAAAACATTCAATATTTTCAAAAATCACGACTTTATCTCTTACGGGGTAGACGGAGCCTAACGTAACAAAACCTAAAGGCCACGTTTTGCATGACTGTGGACGTATAGGTGGAAAGTGGAATCAAAATAGTGATGGGTGGCCTAGCCGCATCGCCTATATGATTCCTATGATTTTCGCCCATTCCCTCGATGAGCTTTTACCATCTGCATCCAAATAATGCTAAAGCTACAAACTAATAACTAAGACCAACTGTAACTAAAACTACAGAAAACCACAACACTTGTGAAGTCTCCAAAGTCCGTGTCGCAGTCGCAGTCCAAACGAAGATTTGAACATGATTGCCCCATTCAGAAATAATGGCCGTTATTATGTTACCCTAATTTATTCGGAAACTTTAACTTCGAGTCTCATTCAGGCCAGAATTACGTCGACGTTCAACCCCTCGAAGTTTCCATTGTGTACAAGTGATACTACGTAATGGCCGCTATAAGTTAGGATATGTTCGTACACTAATAACAGGGCACAATGGCAGCGGTAATAAAATGCCCAACTTAAACAAAAAGTACGATTGTAGGTCGAAAATTAAGTTTCGGCTCAAGCTTTGAGCGAGAGCGGATTGCCAATGCATACATCACTTCACTATCATCATCACTACATAGTATAAAATAAAGCCGCTTTTTCTGTCCTCGTGTCTGTATGTATGCTTATATCTTCAAAACTACACAACGGATTTTAATGCGGTTTTTTTTAATAGATAGAGTGATTCAAGAGGAAGGTTTGCATGTATAATACATGCATAATATACCGTGCGAAGCCGGGGCGGGTCGCTAGTAGTACAATAAAATAAAGTCGCTTTCTCTGTCCCTGTGTCCCTATGTCCCTATGTATGCTTATATCTTCAAAACCACACAACGGATTTTGATGCGGTTTTTTTTAATAGATAGAGTGATTCAAGAGGAAGGTTTATATGTATAATACATGCATAATATACCGTGTGAAGCCGGGGCAGGTCGCTAGTACATACTTAAATCACGTCTTTATGCTTTATGCATGCGCCCGGTACGGGTTTACCGGGGGTATGTGGGGCTCCCGCGACGGCAGGCATACCCACTAAAAACCACACGGATTCCCTATTGGGTCGTATGTGAGGCGTTACGGGAGCACTCGGTGTCACCGCTTCACGAGCACGGGGTAGACAGAGCGTAAGGTAAGACCTAAAGACCATGTGTAGCGTTACTGTGGGGATGGAAGGGGGAATCAAAATAGTAATGGGTTAGCAACGTCGCCTATGACATGATTCTAAGGATTTTTTTAATAGATAGAGTGATTCAAGAGGAAGGTTTTTATGTATAATTCTACGCAGACAAAGTCGCGGGCAGAAGCTAGTATACAATACAATACAATACAAATACGCTTTATTGAACACCACAAATCAGTTGTCAGTTCGTAGTAAAAAAAAAACAGTACAAAATAATACAGAATCAAAGAACAAAGTAGACAATATGCGGTCTTATCGCTTTATACAATATCTAAGTACAATAAACAAAACATAAAATAAATTAAAGTAATAAAATAGAAAGTCATTGATTTTTTAAATGGAATTTTGGTACTTGCCAGCGTTCGCTTGCACCAGCCCCGAATCGCCGGGAAACATGCCCCACGCATAAAAATCGCTGAATAGAGTTTCCCAACTCCGCACAAAAGAATTGATTGCCGACGCAGGTTTGTCGGCTGCCGATTAAGCTCTATCGGACCTGGCGGTTACCTTTGCACCTAATTTTCTTTGACGGCATTCATGTGGAAATCCCAAGGTTTCTGTAGGTACCTAACCCCTAAAAACGCTATTCGGAGTTTTGTTTGTAACTCTTACCTTCGATACTTTGGCATGAATTAGATACATACATACGTAACAAGACCTACAGGCCATGTTGAGCAAGACACTGAGGGCGTAGAGGTAGAAAGTGGAATCAAAATAGTGATTGGGTTGCTAGCCGCATCGCCTATAACAATGGTCAGCAACAGGCGGACCGCGGTCCGTTTGCGGACCGCGAAAGGTCGAATCTCGGACCGCGAAATATTGTAATGTATTTTATACCAAGTATCAATTAATACATAGATAGGCGTATACCTTTATTAATTAAAATAATGTTTTTTTCTGGACCTCGTTAAATTTTTCCTACAGTATCCGGACCCCACCTAAAACTACTTGCCGACCCCTGGCCTATAACATGATTCCTATTTTCGCCCATTTTACTATCTGGGCGTGTAGAGAAGCAACTGGTACATTCTATGTTTTTTCTTTGCTCCTACCAGCATGGAAGCATTTAAGCATTAGAAAAAAAAATTGTATCCATTTCTGAAATTGCCCAGGTACATGCATACACACATTGCAAGTTAAATAAAGCTTTTAAGAAGCAAATTTTGTTATTTCATCAATAGTACATATTGTTATTGTCCTGCTGTCCTATTCCAAACTATTGTAAGCCACATTATTACGTACTAGCTGTTGCCCGTAACTTCATCTGCATAGAATTCATTTATCGCTATCCCGCAGGATAAAAAGTAGCCTATATGTTATTCCAGACTATAATCTATATATGTTCCAAATTTCATCCAAATCTGTCCAGCCGTTCTGGCGTGAAAGAGTAACAAACATCCATCCATCCATACTTACAAACTTTCGCGATTATAATATTCGTTCTATAAACCTACGGTTCTGACGCAAGAACACAATGTACTCGTAGTTCATAAATTTCTTCGCCAAGTAAATCATCGTATGAATCACCTTGTTTTCGCATTTCATCAAATTTCACCGTAAAATCTGTTTACAGTGTTTACTCACACTCAACGGTAAACAACTTTTAAAATAGGCTTAAGAAAGATTTTCTATTGAGCGCAATGAATCGATTTGCCTTCGGAATATAATAAACCAATGATACAAATACAAATACTACATACATACATATTACACATCTTTATCCCTTACTGGGTAGACATAGCCTAAGCCTTAACGTAACAAAACCTTAAGGCCACGTTTTGCTTGGGAAAAGGGAAATCAAAATAGTGATGGGTTAGCCGCATCGCCTATAACATGATTCCTAAGACTTTCGCCCATTCCCTCGATGGGCTTTTACTTTTTGGGAAGAGAAGCAACTGGTAAATTCTATGTTTTTTCTTTAATCAGACCAGCATGGAAGAATACAAATGCAATTTACTCCACGCCTAATAAAGGAAATAAAGGCAATTTGATACGCAAAATCGAAAAATGTTTGGATATAGCGCAACTTCGGAGTAAATATAATGCCAAATTGTGTTTGTTTCGATACAAACATAACTTTTAATAACATTCGGTATTGTGCTCCCTGTATTTTTGATTGTCTGAGAAAGAATATTGTTTTTTACGCGACTAAAATAATATGTTATTTGAGAAACTCAGCCGTCATTTCTCATTGTAAAATTAAAATGCGAATTCATACGATGACTCATTTCTTTTTGGGAAGACAAAAGTATTGATATAAACGGGAAAATCGGGCTACAGTTTCTTCACCTTTATACACACACATACACATAAACAAAACACGTCTTTATAATGTGAGGGATTGCTAGCCGCTCGTCTATAACATGATTCCTATGATTTTCGCCCGTTCCCTCGATGAGCTTTTACTATGTCCGAGAGAAGAGAAGCAACTGGTACGTTCTATGTTTTTTCTTTGTTCCCAGACCAGCATGGAATTCTTCACCTTTATTATGATGATTATTTTCTTAAAGGGCCGGTAACGCACTCCTAATACGCTATGAGTGTCTTTGGGCAGCGGTGATTGCTTTCCATCAGGTGACCCAGGTGAGGAACGACCTTTTTAGACTATTGGGTACAAGCCCTAAAAGCCACGTTAGTTTGATTTTGGGCGTATAGGTGGAAACGGGAATCAAATGAGTGATGGGTTGCTAGTGTCGCCTATTCTATTAATATTATAAATGCGAAAGTTTGTAAGTATGGATAGATGTAATGTTTGTTACTCTTTCACGCCAGAACGGCTGGACAGATCTGGATGGCATTTGGAACCTAGATAGTTTGGAATTACACATAGGCTAGATATATTACAGTCTGGAATAACACATAGGCTACTTTTTATCCCGGAAAATTGCGTAACTCCTGCGGGTTAGCGATAAACAGACGAAGTTGCGGGCAACAGCTAGTGATTCATATTTTCGCCCATTCGATGCCCTTTTACTATGTGCGCAGGAAAAGAAGCAACTGGTATAGTCTATAATTTCTATGATGATATTGATGACGAATCTTTAGTTACTTTAAATTTAACAAACAGCTACAATGTTTTCCGACAGTAACAAGCAATAACCACATCACGCGTTAACCAAGTAGATTACTGGTAAACAAGCTGTAAACATGTTTACCCGACAAACAAGGATCAATCGAGATCGGCAGAGTATTTGTATTCGAGATGAGTTGCAGTATTTGAGATAAAGGACAATTGGGGAATCGAATTAGATTTATAACTTGCACGCTGTGAAACAATATTTGTTGAAACTAATGGATTTGAGTCGCACGGTTTTATGTTTCAAATGATTATTTTATTGCGATGATAGAGTTTTTATTTATTTATATCACGTCTTTATCCCTTAGGTAGACAGAGCCTAAAGTAACAAGATCGAAAGGCCACGTTTTTCATAATTGGAAGCATAAAGGGGAATAAAAATAATGATGGGTAGCTAGCCGCATCGGCTATGACATGATTCCTAAGATTTCTTTACTCCCAGACCAGCATGGAAAAATTCTAATTTCAAACTAAGTAACCTACATACATACATACACAAATCACGTCTATATCCCTTACGGGGTAGTCGCCTAAGGTGGCAAGACTTAAAGGCCACGATTAGCAAGATTGTGGGCGTATAGATGGCAAAAAATGGAATCAAAATAGTGAAAAGTGGCCAGCCGCATCGGCTATAACATGATTCCTATGATTTTGGCGCATTCCCTCGATGGGTTTTTACCATCTGCGCGGGTAGAGAAGCAACTGGTACATTCTATGTTTTTTCTTTGCTCCCAGACCAGCGTGGAAGTAAACCCCTGTTTTTTAGTGTCGTTCACAACCTCTTTGTAAGCTAGTCTCACTCGGACTTGGCCGGTTTTTTGTTAATAGTTCCAGAGCTTAACAAAGACCACTGTTCAATAAATATGTGTGTTTGTCTTTCTTTCGTAGGGTGAAGTAACAATGGGGCCTCGTGAACTTCACACTTCAACTAACTCTGACCTGTCGACAAACCCCACTGCCGAAGGGTTCCTCTCTATTCTCGATATAATTATCTAACAGTAGCTATTGTACGAAGAAAACAAGTTTCGAATAAAACATTCAACAAACGAATTGAACTTTAAATGGCTAGGGATGACCTGGGGGAAAATTCGGCGAAGTTTCGCCGAACAATTAGAAGGGAAGATTGACGAAACTTTGATTTGAAAGAGTTATTTTAGGGTTACGTAACTAAAAAGACAAAAATGTCCCGCGGGATAACGATAAAAGAATTTCTTGCAGTCAAAGTTATTTAGTTTTAAATTAATACCTAACAGAAAAAAACTGCCTTAATATTGATTTAATGATGAATATAACATAGACAAGATACTTGTATGTTTATTTAAAATAAAGAAGGAAATGTTTCATCTTTCATTCATTTCGTATTGGTGTTCTTTAGAAATTAATTGCAAACAAGAGCTAATTTATGTTCATAATTTTACATCAAATTTCCTCAATTTCACTCGTGCAAATATTGGTTTGGTTCGTTATTAAAATTGAAATCTCATATGCATTTTGTTTGACAAGCCAAATTCATTTTCATTAAAAATAAAGTAGAGAATCATTAAAATTTAATGAAAAAATTGTCTTAAGCTAATTCGAAGTCGTCTTATGCATTCGTAATATTTGTATTTATGTATGTATAACTCTTTACTGTACATAAAACATTCATTTTACAGGTAATGAGATATATAGATGTACAAAAGCAAACTTATCCCTTAAAGGGATCTCTTCCAGTTAACCTTCGAACGATATAAATTATACAATATTTGTTAAAAAGTTAATGTAATTTTTTAAAAGATGAAATTATATTTTTAAAAAACACGATACCTACTTACTCGTTTTCGGCCAATTGAGACCCTAAATTCGGCTAAGTCACATCGGGACAACCCTAAATATAAATACCTACCCCATGTGGTTGAGAACCACCAAATAATGATAAACAAGCGACCTCTGTTGCCTGTGACATTAAACTTACAATAGGTTTACTTTGAAAAGAACAGTAGAAAGTTACAAACTTCTCTTTACCGTTGAAAGTGGTGCCACTAGTGAACAATACTAGTTATTAGGTACTGGGTTTCATAGTTCTTTAATTTGCCGCGTGGACAGGCAAAGTGGGATTTAAAATTTTGAAGACTGTTTGAATAGTGGTTCGTGGGAAACTGAAATTAGGAGTTTTGTTTGAGGCAATTTTGTTTTTCTTTGTCAGTGAGTACATTGATAATTATGAAAGAAATTATAATTACGCAACTTCTTTATGTCCGAAACGAATTTATGATATATTTTGATAACTTCTTCAATAATTCTTCCATGCTGGTCGAGGAAGTAACTTAACTCTTACTCGCTAATCCTGCCGCTAAGTAGCAGTGCTTGCACTGCTGTGTTCCGGTGTGGAGAGTAAGACAGCCGGGGAAATTACGGGCACAAGAGGCATTTCATCTTAGTCCTCTAGGTTGGCAACGCATCTGCAATCCCTCCGGGGTTGCGGGTGTCTATGGGCAGTGGTGATCACTTACCATCAGGTGACCCACTTGCTCGTTTGCCTACCTATTCATATAAAAAAAAAAAAAAAGTAAAAACAGAATTTACCAGATGCTTCTCTTCCCGGGCAGATGGTAAAAGCCCATCAAGCGAATGGACGAAAATCAGGGCTAGCAACCCATCACTATTTTGGTTCTCCTTTCGACCTTGCCCACAATCATGATAAACGTGGCATTTAGGTCTTGTAAGCAAGTAAGTAAATGCTTTATTGTACAAATATGAAGAAACCAATAAAGCATTAGGGATAACCCTATAAGGGATCTCTACCAGTTAACCTTTGAGTAGATGAGAGGAGCACTAAACGAGGGACCGACAAAGAGTTTAAAATTACAGATAAAGGCCAAATTAGACAATACCTTGTTACCATAGGCTCTTTCTACCCCAGAAGGGATATATACGTGATTTTTTATGTATGTTTGTACAAAGCAATAACAGTGTTATCGTTTTAAATAACATAGTATATTGGACGTAACATGGATTAAACCGGTTCGAACCGGTTAACGGCGATAGGCCCAGTATCTGCTTCATACAATGCACCCGTATAGCGTTACTAAATACCAATTAAATTGTTTACTTTGCGCTATAATTAATTATAAACTGGAATGTTTATAATATTTCCTTTCATATTTACACATTTGTTTACTAGAGATAGCCTATTGTTGGACCAATATCATAGTAATTGAAAAATGTCCATTCACATTTGACAAGAACGATAGGTAGTTCTAATTTAAACATTCATTCTTCTTCTTCAAACTCAAACTCAAACTTTTATTTGCTTTGATACAAGATACAATATACAAGATCAAACCCTGTAGAGGCATTGCAAATATTACATTTTTAATGTAAAAATAGTAGTATGAATTGAGTATTAGGTACATTATAAATTTGAACTGTAAACAAGTTTTCTTAATTTCTAAAACATCTCTGCTTATCATCAAAAAACTCCAGAAGTAGTAGGATTTCTCCAGCAAGTATTTACGTAGTGTATTTTTAAAAGGTTTAATGTCTTTTATATTTTGGATGAAGTTTGAAATTTTATTATAAATTCTTATGCACATTGCATGTGGTCTTATTTGTGGCGTTTCAAGTCGTTATAGCGACGACAAACTCTGAAAAACAATAACCTAATTCTAAGAGCTGCTTAGGCTGACGAGGCTCTTGTGGTCAAAGCGATGTCTTCCACGCAACATTTACCTTTATTTCACGGTTTCTTGTCTTCCCCGCTTGCGCTTACGCCGCGTCGCGTGCGGTTGCGTCAGGCAGACGGCACACTGCGAAAATATTGCGTCAGGTTTAAAACGGCCTTTAATCTTGTTATATTCCATTGGTATTAGGTTATGGCCATTTTTTATTTTGTTGTCGAAAAACTTTTTGGAAGCACATCACTCGAAAGTGGTATAAATCAGCTTCTATCTCCAAAACTCTAATCAAAGTTTTGACTAGTACAAGATTAATGAGAGCCGTAATTAGCTTCTAAGCTTTCAACATGAAACTACCGTGAGACTTAATCATCATTACACAAAAACGGATAACTCACGTATAAAAATTCGAGTGATGCTCGACATGTTTCGGACTATTTCGCAGTCCTTCTTCCTGGAGCGCTCGCCCCGGCAGCGAAACGAACAATGCACCCATTCCTACATTTGACAATAATAAAAATGACGATGAAAACGAGGGTAGTTGTGCGCCGCTGTCAGTTGCGTCGAACAGCCGCGCGAGCAGAGCGCTGGCGCGCAGTGTTCGTTTCGCTGCTGCAAGCGAGCGCTACAGCTTCTAAGCTACTCGTATTACAAATTCAGCACAATTGGCATTGTTCATTTTTTTAAGCTGTGCTTTTAACACCTTTATTTGATAAAATGGACTATTTCAAGCAACTAATTTGAATATTATGCTTTTAGCCTTTTACGTAGCTTTGTTAATTAATAATAAATATTTTTTCACTGTTTGATAATTCGTGAATTTAGACAGAATCCCAATCGCCTTCGTTCGGCTGGCTATAAAAAAAACGGCTTTGTCTATGGTTTTGTCGATTTGACAGTGACTCGTGACAGTTGCCATAGCCTAACTTTTTTTTTTCATTTTTGTGGCAAACATTCGATGCTGGATTCTGTCTAAAAACCGGGTCGTTCGGTCAAACAAAGGTTCAAAGTACTTTTACAAAAATATCTGCAATCATAAAGTATTTTTGAAATCGGACAAGATAAATCGGATAAATATGATGGTTTTCCTCGAAATGGTTTTCGAATTGGAGCATACTAAAAAATATGAACAATGCCAATTTTTCACCACTTTCGAGTGGTATTTTCACACATGTGCTTTTAAAATCGGGGCTAGGAGCTGACGCAACCCATCACTCATCCAACTCATTGTCTGACGAACAGACACGCAGGTTTACGTAGTGACGCCTAATTAAGAGTGTTTGCTAAACGGTAATTACTTAATTAGTAAAAAAACAAGCTAATGACGTGAAAACAGACGATATATTGTGCAAAATTAACATAAAAGAAATTTAATTGACAAACACTGATTAATTTAATCCACTCCCTGTCTTTAGTACCTCATTATATTCTCTTTGCTTCTGATCAAATCCTTTTCTGTTGTATGGCCTTCTTATTTTTCATTGCTTCTCACATTTATTTTATCTTAAGTATTATGTTATGTGTATATGTATGTATTATTTTATTTTATTTATTTAGCTATGTATTATATTTATAATGATATTGTTGTTTTATTATCCCTGCGTTTATCCTGTCTATTTGTTTCCGCCACCTACTTAAACTGTATCCAACTTATTTCTATTATTATTGGTTGTCTGGAAGAGATCGCTATTAAGCGATAAGACCGCCTATTGTAGACTAAAGTAGACTTTGTTCTTTGTTTCTGTATTGTTTTGTACTGATTTGTATTGTACATGCACAAAGGCGGACGTATCCCTTTAAGATTGTTTCCAAAATGGCCGACAACAGACCGGCGACTAGGGTTTGTTTTTAAGTGGCGATGGTCACTTACCATCAGGCCCCTATTTGACCAACGACCTATTTGACAGCGTGGTATGCGCAAAGGATTTTCCCTCGGAAAAAAGTTTCCGTCTACCCCGTAAGGGATAAAGACGAGATATATGTATGTATGTAGCACTACTGAGGCAAGACGTATTTTATACCCACAATCTACCGTTCGCGGAATAACGTGTTTATGTATTTGGCTTACGCGTGTAAATATTTTGTAGTAGCAGCTGAGAGTAATCGATCATCTACTTAGAAAAACAATGCAGTACGTTCCACGTGGTCTGATTTACAGTATTACCATAGATAAATTAAGCTATGCGGAAAACCTAAGTCCTTGGCTTTGCTGGTCGCGGCTCCAGTACACAATGGCGCATGCTGGCTAGGGATCGCAAAAACCGGTTATTAACCGCATTACAGATTCAAAAAGCGGTTAACCGGTTTGTAACCGGTTTTCACTATTTTCTTATTATTATTTTTTTTTATATGAAAAGGAAGGCAAACGAGCAAGTGGATCACCTGATGGTAAGTGACCACCACTGCCCATAGACACCCGCAACCCCAGAGGGATTGCAGATGCGTTGCCAACCTAGAGCCATGGTAGCCTAGTGGTTTGACCTGTGGCCTCTCAAGACCCTCTGCTTGAGAGGCCACAGGTCAAACCACTAGGCTACCATGGCTTTTTAAGAGGTAATCGGGTAGACGTTTTACTTACAAGTAAACGTATTCTTATCGGATGACGAATTTTGTAATTAAGTATCGTGTATACACTCCGACCCTGGCTTCTGTCATCGCAACATTCCCAACACACTAATGTCGGCTTGTTGAAAAATATATCGATAGTTTTGATTCGATATATCGATAGTTTTAGTCGGTATAATATTTTGATCCGATACATCAATACGAAATATTCAATATGGAAAGTCTATATGGAAATTTAAAGGCGTCAAAGATTGGAACGAACGAATAAATAACCTGTATTGTCTAGGCTATTATTATTACATATTAGCTGACGCCCGCGACTTCGTCTGCAAAGGGATTGTTTATCGTTATTTTGCAAAAACTACGCTTTTTTCAGGGATAAAAAGTATGTTATGTGTCATTCTAGTTTATAATCTACCTCTGTGCCAAATATCATCTAGACCTGTTGAATCGTTTTCACGTTAAAGAGTAACAAACATCCACACTCACAAACTTTTGCGTTTATAATGTTAGTGGGATTGTTGAATATACATGTATGTCCTTATATAGATGCATGGCTGGGGGCATCCTTTGATTTGTTTTTAATATTAATCAGTCGCAAAAATAAACTCAACTGCACCACACGTCTGTCTTTAAATTATTTATCAAAAAATACGATCATTCAAAATTCAACCTAAACGCATACAACATATGGTCACAATCGAACCGGATAACCTACGCTACGGAGACTCGCCGGCCGAGCTACGAGAACAAAAGAACCCGCATTCCACAGCGTTAAGAAGCCGGCAGATCTATTGAATTGCATCGGACTTGTGAATACATTGAAGAAGTAAACAAGTTTTATGGCTTAAAGTTATAACAACATTATTACAAGTTTGATTTAAACTTAGTGAGTGATACGTTTAAAGAATACGTGAAGTATGGCTACACAAGAACAAATACTTGCCGTGCTTGAAGATACTGCTTCCATGTTTCAAAAAACACAAATTAATTTAAAAAAGTGTCCTAAAACTAGATTAACAAAAGGATACATTGAATCACGCATGAAAATTATTGACGAGTACTGGACTACCTTCAAAGATGCTCACCTACAGTTGGTAAAGATTACTCCTAAAGAGCAAAAAGGTATATTGCCGTATTTTCTGAAGGAAGAATTCTACACATATGAAGATTTGTATAATGTGATTCAAGGAGATTTAAGAGATATGCTGACGAGCGTATTACAAGAAAAGGCAGCAATGGAGACATCTGCAAATTCGAGCTTCCTGTCGAGTTCACAACATAACCTTGTACGTTTGCCGAGGATCCAGCTTCCCACTTTCAGCGGGCGCTACGAGGAGTGGCCCACGTTCCAGGATTTGTTTCTCGCGTTAGTGCACAACAACACAACACTCAGTGACGTACAGAAGTTACATTATTTGAAGACAAGTGTTACTGCGGAGGCCGAATCTTTATTAAAACATGTGCAAGTTACGTCAGATAATTATTTACAAGCATGGGATATTTTGAAATCAAGGTATGGCAACAAAAGACTTATTATAAACCACAATTTAACGAGATTGCTTAATCAACGAAAAATGACTTCTCAATCAGCGGCTCAACTTAAAGGCTTGTTAGATACTACTACTGAGTGTCTACATAACCTTAAAAACATGGATATAGCCACTAGCTCTTGGGATCCAATACTTATATTTCTGCTAGTCCAGAAACTAGACTCAGAGACGCATAAAGGCTGGGAAGAGTATGCATACGAGAAGGATTCTGAGCCGCTACCTACATGGACCAAGTTCACAACGTTTTTAGAAACCAAGTTTCGTACCTTGGAATTGATTACTACAAATACTCGAGAGATTAAGCAAGTCAAGGAACGATCATTTCATGTTGCCACGCCAAATAATGTAAAAAATTGTGTTATGTGCAATGAAGGCCATACGCTGTGCCACTGCAAAGAGTTTACCACGATGGAACCTACAAAGAGATTCGAGTATGTAAAGAACAAAAACTTATGTTTTAACTGTCTAGTACCAGGACATTCAGCGTTAAAATGTAGAATACCTGTGTCCTGTAGAATATGTCAACGACGTCATCATTCTCTTCTACACCAACCGAAGGAAAGGGAGCCCGCGGTATCAACGCGCACTTCACAACCGCTGGCTTCGACACAACATGTTGTAGAAGAGCATGAAGAGCTAGTAGCGAATACAATGATAGCGTCACATCTCACTACTAGACCAGGAGTAGCACTACTAGCGACTGCTGTGGTGGAAGCAACAAGCAAGCTGGGTCATATCATTCCACTGCGCGCGCTAATAGACCAAGGTTCCCAAGCGTCGTTCATAAGCGAAAAGGCGACTCAACTACTTAAGCTTGATCGACAACCAGCAAGGGGAAGCGTCATAGGGGTGGGGTCTACCAGAACAAATATTAAGCACGTGGTTCAGTTTCAAATTAAGTCACAAGGGGATTCATCATTTATTCTCCCAATTCAAGCCTATGTCATGCCTAAGCAACTGACCACGAAGATACCCCCCAAAGGAATAATAAAACAACCGTGGCCACACCTGGAGGGACTACACCTGGCCGATTCAACTTGTTTTACATCAGGGCCTATTGACTTACTGATAGGGGTCAGAGAATACGCTAAAATAATACAGAACGAGGTAATAAAGGGTCCACCAGGTACTCCATGCGCCCAGAAAACCAACCTAGGCTGGATTCTTTTCGGAGATATTTCTTCAAAAACACAGGAAGACACACACCTCGTAATGCATCATCAAGTTGATGTAGAAGACATGTTAAAGTCAATATGGGAAGTTGAAAGCGATACTAAGAGACACTTCACAAAGGAAGAAAAGATGTGCGAAGAAATATATGAAAAAACGACTACCAGAGATGGCAAAGGACGGTATAGTGTAAAATTGCCCTTTAATACCAAGAATCCACAATCACCCTATGGAAACACAAAAGAAATAGCAACAAACAGATTCTTACAACTAGAGAGGAAGTTTAAAAAATCACCAGACCTAAAATCAGAATATACACATGTTATTAAAGACTACATAAATCAAGGTCACATGGAACTAGTACCAACAGAAGAAAAGGAAACTAAAAAATCAGTCTACTTACCGCATCACGCCGTGGTTCGCGACGACAAGGAAACCACTCGTACACGCGTAGTTTTCGATGCCTCCTGTAAGGGATTTAATAACGTATCGTTGAATGATGAACTGCTAGTGGGTCCTCAACTACAAGACGATTTGAGGAATCTTTTAATGAGATGGCGAATGAAACGTGTTTGCTTCGTGGCGGACATTGAAAAAATGTATCGTCAGATCTTAGTAGCTCCAGAAGATGCAGATTACCAACGTATTCTCTGGAGACAAGAAGAATCTGATGAACTGAAAGAGTATAGACTACTGAGAGTTACGTTTGGTACTGCACCTGCCCCATACTTGGCTGTCAAGACCCTTCAACGCGTTGCTACAGATGAAGGAGACAAACACGCAGAAGCTGTGAAAGTAATAAAGGAAGACTTTTACATGGACGACTTGCTCTCTGGCGCAGCGACTGTAGAAGAAGCAATTTCAACAGCCAATGAAGTTTCAAGCATTTTAAGTAAGGGCGGCTTTCATCTGACAAAATGGTCATCGAATAATATTGACTTTATGAAAAGCATCCATGAAAACGAAAGATCGGCTAATGCTCATGTAAAACTGAATCTTGATGGTACTATAAAGGCATTGGGCATAGTCTGGAATTTGGGAAAAGACACATTCCAGTACAATTTGTCGTTACCACCGATTACAAGGAACGTAACTAAACGTAACATCTTATCTGACATACAGAAACTCTTCGATCCACTTGGGTGGATTGCACCGAGCACGATTATGGCAAAGATGTTAATACAAAAACTGTGGCTGGAAAGAGTAAACTGGGATGAAGG